>CM068350.1:8994573-9319573 GCA_034769755.1 Odontamblyopus lacepedii
CAGAAAAAGCTCACGTCACCACAATTTTAGCTTCCATACACTGGTTTGTGGACACTTTTAGAACGCACTTTAAAAACTTTGAATTCCTTATAAAGCTTCATGGCCTTACCCCTATGGATATCACAACATGTTTCAATACCACACCCCATTAAGAACCATGATGAACCACTGTTTTGAACTTCTTTGTACTAAATGTGTTGTCCTGTTCTTCTATAGAAATCAATCGTACGGACAGACTCACTCACAGCTGATGAGGCTTTTCTCCTGGTGTTGCAGACAGAATAGTTGCCTGGGATACAGAATAAAAACACTTCTTCAGTAATTTACAAAGAGTCTGATCACCGGTGAATGACCTAGTTTTTAGATAAGTGTGAGTGACAGATGGATTAGCCAATCAGGGACATACATGGTCTGTCCGTATTTAAAGAAAACATAATGAAAAATATATCACAGGGAAGTGAAAAACATTGTGGATTTCTGCAGGATCAATGAGCAAGGCACTAAGAAATTTGGTTTTATTTGTTTGGAGTTTCTACTGATGTTGATCTATATATTAAACCCCACAGAGATATAATTCTGGAGGCAGGCAAAGAAAGAAGCAACAGTTAAATCTGTACATGGTCCCTGAGAAATAAAGACTAAACTATACTTCATGTGGTGTTTTTTGTCAATGTTTTGTCAGGCCATGTCTTGTGAAAGCTCAGAAGCTCCAGAATTCACTCATTGAGCTGCAGAGGCTGCACTTGTGTCACCAAATTTCAGAAACCAAAACCGCCCAAGAACCAAGTTTCTACTGTATTTCTTTATGAAAGTAGTGCTCTTAACTCAACCTTACAATTATCAGTGTAGTATCTGTTGTACTACTGTGTCATACTTTATATACTGTTGCTTTAAAGTTTAACACTAGTGTGGCTTTGGTATCTTTGGGGCCTTTAGTTGAAGTACAAAGTGGCTACTGCATACCAATGTGCATCTGTCAGAGATAAGACTATTCTCATATATGTCCTGTTAAGGTATGGAAACTGTTCAGTGCAAAACAGGTTCTTATTTGGAAACCTGTTGGTCAAGGAGTGGGATGTCCTTAACTATAACACATCCCCTTTCGATCAGGGTCTTTTCTTCCATTGGCTTTTAAAGATTCAGACTTCAAATGTCTGTTAATTGGCTGACTCTATTATCTGTAAAATAAATCATATTTACATTTATTAGAGTTGTCGTTAAATCATTTCTCAACCATCTGCCCTCCTGCGTGGTATCTGGGGAAAAATCGACTACAACTTAAAAAGGTAAGCTCCTGGATTTAGGATCTTAAACCACATCAGTAAAAGCAATATTTGAGTTGAGCATGTCTATCGTAACATAGCTCACACCGGACTGATAAATGCATCACTCTGATGTTCTACACGTTATCAGTGGGATGGGATGGCTCTCACTGAAAGCAGTCGGAGAATATCACAACAGCCGAGCAAGCGAAAAAAACTGTATTTTCTGAAGACTTAAGTACATTTGTCAGTTGGCGTTGTTATGTTGGTTTTTGATCACTTTGTCTTTGCGCTTTCCCTTTGGCCCAAACCTCAATGTGAATTTGAACCCTACAGCAGGAGTACTTCCAGATGGATTCTTGTGAGTTTGTGAACTCACAAACATCACGAGAATCCATCCTGCTGTACAAGGTTCGTCTACACATGGGGCCACATGAGAAACAGAAAATATTGTGGAGCACCAAGCCAAAATGCATAATATTAATTGTATATCTTTATAGAAAGTTGTAAACAGCATTGTTCTGATGCGCTGGTCAGACTTTTAAGAGTTTAAAATATGACTAAGCAATGAAAAAGTGAGATTGTCATACAAAAAATGTCATTAAAAAACACCTCTAAAATAAAAGCAATGCAGCTTTTCTCCAAGCATGAGATAAAATTATAAAAGATGTTTATTTTGTAATTCCAAATGGCTTAAACGGGCCGGTCAGTCAACCAAAAGGCCATAAAATGTAACATCAAAATGTGGGCATCCCCTCCCTTTAGCCCTTTGCTGTTCACCTGTCGGAGTAGGAGCGGAGGATGGTGATGCCCATGACAAAGTAGGTCATGACGGAGAAGAGCATCATACTGAGCCCCAGCAGGATGGCCCTGTCCTCCCCTGCCCTCAGAGCTGTCACTGTCTTCTTCTTATCCAAGAGCTCATACTCTTTCAGACGCTGGTACAGGGACCTGACACACACACAGCAGCGAGCCCTTACAACCATGTCTCTGCCAGGTCAACAACAGGACTTTACTGAGGTGGGCAACATCGTAAGAAAACTATAAAACTACTGCTAAGAGAGAGTGGAAGTAAAGATGGGCATAATGAGTCCTCAAACCAGTCACAGCACAAAGCTTTATGAAGCCTCAAAATTCTGCCATCTACTGGGGAATTTAAAGTATTACAAAGCATACAAAGTACATTTTTTTCTTATAATAAAAGCAAGATATAATATAAACTATGGAAGCCCATTTCCGCCAGTAAATAAAAAAATAAAAGCCTCACAGAAAGTCATAATTATGAGTTTTATGAGTATGACTTTTAGAGTTTAAAAGTCATACTTATGAGTTTAAAAGTCATAATTACAAGTTTAAAAGTCATAACTATGAGTTTAAAAGTCAAAATTAGAGTTTTAACCTCATCCTGTTTGGACTAAACCAGCTCTATGGAGTCACAGAGCTTTGCACATCGTCATTCATATGGGATTTGTGTGGTTTGCCCTATCTTGTTTTTTTAAAACATTCACAAGTGAACGAGGAAATGGAGTGATATGGAGATGTCCTGAGCTCCTGGAGGACGATCTCTCCAGGAAAATGACCGAGTGCTTCCACAACAAGGGCAGATTCAGAGTCGACTTTAGAACTCATAATTATGACTTTTAACCTCATAGTTATGACTTTTAAACTCATAGTTATGACTTTTAAACTCATAGTTATGACTTTTAAACTCATAATTACATCTTTTAAACTCATAATTACATCTTTTAAACTCATAATTATGACTTTCTCTGAAGCTTTAATTTTTATTAACCCTTTGATGCACAACATGGGTCAAAAGTGACCAGGCTGAGTTTGAATTTTATATTATTATTTTTCTTAGTCAGCACTCCATGAACTGGTGGAAATGGGCTTCCATAATAAACTCACATATACACAGTATTTAGGAAAAAAACACATATTGCCCACCCCTAAGAGTTGTACATACTTAGAGTCACTTTTTCCATCAGATCTTCCTCCAGACCACAGGTACATGTTTTCAGAGGAGGCCTTTGGAACTGGAGTGTTGCTCGTAGAGTTCACCCACCTGCACAAGAAAGAGCAAATAAAGAGGTCATTCATTTTTCATAAGCGACACGTGTTTTTGTCTTACCCAGTTTTACACAGAGACCAGGAGGTGAGTGAAGAGCTGTGGAGGAGGATGTGGACAGAACTGACCCTGTGTTTGCTCAGAGCAGATTCTCGTGTCCACACTGACACATGAGCGTTCCTCTGTCTGCTTTACGACTCAGACTAACCACTCCCTGTCACCAGCATTCAGCAAGAAATATATGACCAACTGGACTGTACTGCGGAATATGACGTCGCTAACAACCTCTGAATCTTTTGGAGCCGTTCATTTCAAAAAGCCGTTCAAAAGACTGTTTAAAATGGTTCAAACTGAGAGTGAGAGTTCTTTTATTCAGTGAAATTAAGCATAAAACCTTGCACTACAATAATAACGCAGTAATAATAAAACAACAAACTGTTATCTTGATGCCAGATCAGTTTAAAAATTCACAAAAATGCAAAAGAAAAAAGATCCGGTTCCAACCATCCACATTAAGGAACCGTTCAAAAGAGCGGACTCGTTCATGAATGTCACATAGTAGTACCATTGTGTCCCTTCACCTACATCAAAACAAACCCAATCAACCACCCATCTACTAGGCGAGATGGGTGAAGTATTTTGCCCAAGGACACAATGACAGAACTTAGTCTGAGAAACAACTGAACCTCTGATCATCAAGTTGGTATCTTTCCAGTTTACTGTAAATAGGCATGCCTCTCCACAGATCTGACCTGTAACTTGGCCTGGTGATGGACCCCATATATACAAGCCTGGTAGCTTCTTTGGGTGCCCATATTTTTTCACAATTAGTGGATATTGGCATACTTGGTTTATGGTGTCTAATGCATACGTAGCATATGTGTGAATGTGTGCTTTTCTGGAATTTGAAACTGTGAAAAAAATAAACTGAAACTGAACTGGTGGCGTTGCCTGCTTGTGTCTATGGGGAATATAAAAGTTGAATGTTCATACTTTGACTCTTTGAATCTCTCTGCAAAGCAATAACATCTCCATGGAGACAAGCAGGGATTGAGCTTTTATAGAGTTCGATTAACAGTGAGGTCAGTGGACAGAGGAGTTACATAGTGCGTCTTTACCCAGTGGCAACACCAAAATGAAAACCTGGCCACTCACAGAGCAGCACTGCAGTTTTGATGAGGGAACAACATCATAATACAGATCATAAATAGGATAATATGGGCCATTTACAGAACCAGTGACTTATGGCTGGCAATGCAAACACATCTGCTTCTGTCATGCAGGGACCTGGCACCGGTTCAGGGATCAAAAGGATCTCATCTCTGCTCTTTGTAGATAATGTTTTCCTGATGCTTCATCAAACCAGCACCTGCAACCTGCACTGGGCCAGTTTGAGCCGAGTGCAACCTGCAATGGCCTCAAACTGTTTGAGCCGAGTGTGAAGAGGCTGTGTGAAGAGGCTTGAATGAAGATCAGCTCCTCCAAATCTGAGACCCTGGTTCTCAGCAGGAAAAAGGTGGCTTGCCCTCTCTGGTTGGGTGGAGAGTTCCTCCCTCAGGTGGAGATGTTCAAGTATCTTGGAGTCTTGTTCATGAGTGAGGGGAGGATGGAGTGTGAGATCGATAGGAGGATCGGTGCAGAGCAGTGATGCAGTCGCTGTTATAGTAAAGAAGGAGGTGAGTGGAAGAAAATGGATGGATAGATGGGTCCTTTAAGTGCAGAGGTAAGTCCTCCTGTGCAGATGGAAAAGATATCTGAGCTTTTCTCTCAGCTGGATTAAACAAAAGTTTGGTCTCTTAACTTGTTCTGCGGTTGTGATGCTTCGACGAATCAGATTCATATGCTCATCATGATGTTCTGACTTTACTCAGTCCCTTTCACTGAGAGCCGTTCCAGACTGACATGTAGAACTTAGTTCAGAGTGACACACATATCAATCTGACATGAGGCAGGTTAGCAAACTCCATGATCTGGAAATCAAATATGAACCCTTTCCACTGTGAGGTACTCTATAATCTTTCCTGAACACATGTCCTCAAAGATTAATTTGCCAGCACAAATGTGAATCTATAAATATGCATACCTTGATAAGAACATGTCAGACCTATTGTTTAACGGAGAGTTAATCTTCCAGGCGCCAGTACGACCAGTGTAAATGAGAGAGGCACACTCGCTCACAGTTTTACACCTCTGCTCTTACTGCAACGCCGCAATTTTGAATTGACTTTATGTCACGTCCGACTGTTTGTGGGAAACCTCTGACCTACAGTGCTGTAGGCGTGCGAAGGAGAGGAGGGGGCAGTGGTGGTGCAAGGGGGTTTAGTGGTACCACCTGTCCCTTTTTTTTCATTTGTATCAAATGAAAGAAAATAATAAAATATAAAATTGGACACAGTTAGTACAGAGCAGGGGACATATGCCGGCGGTGGTGAAAACAGGCATTGATCAGCAATAATGACTCAAACATGCACGAATCACTCCATATAAAACTTTGAGAGGGTAAATGAGAAGCAGAAATAACTATAATATGGTTAAAAGCTCTGAAAAGACTATTGTGCATGATAGGCCGAATGAAAGCCAAAAGAATGCATAATTTGTGTTCTTCAAAATATATATTCCAGAGTCTGTCCCTTTATGTCCCATCACATTGGTCAGCGTATTCTGTGTACAGTTTGAGGTGGTCACATCAGCGGGGTGGGGTGGGTGAGGGTTTGGTGGGTGCATTGTCCCAGAGCATGCCTTCACGGTCCTGCACGTGTGTCTGCTGTGATCAAATGGAAAGACTTTAGCGCTAGCACATGAAGACGCGTTGACACCAGTGTGGACATAACTGCCATTCCCGTCCCTTTAAGACACAAACACAAATAGAAAACACGAGCCCGTAAAAAAACACTCACGCTGAAGGACACTGCACTTTCTCCTTGGGCAAGAATCCATTTTGGAGATTTTACAGCCTACAACGGGAGCCAAACCAACATGAACTACTGCCTATCCTGCCTGCTTGCCTCTATGGACATGTCATTCCTTTGCCTGCAATGTTCCATAGTATGGCATTAAACAGCTCTACATTACATTTATTCATTTACAGGTGGTTTTTAGCTCTAAAATACCTAGAAAAACAGGCATTCTTACTATGAGTAGTGTCGCCACTTCACAGATCTGACCTGTACCTTGGTCTAGTTTGGTCTCCGTGAAGAAAGGGAAACATTTCAGACAAATAAAATTGAAAAGTTAACCCAGAAACAGTTTTATCAGAACTAGTGTCAGGTATCAGGTGTCTTGGTATAATAAACAAATTATTTAGTATAAAAATTACAATATTGTCTAAAAAGGGGCTTTTAAAATGATCATTTGGGTATCAAAATCAGTATTGGGTATCGTGTCTATTCTTTAGTTTCAAAATCAAGTTTGAAATTTTAGCATCGTGACAACACTCGTCTTGAATAAAATTTTGGCTACTCTTCCTACTGTGAGTGAATCTATTGAAATTAATTTGTTTATAGTAATTCAACAAATACCATTTTACTCTTACATATGTTATGCTTGGGCCATTACTTTGTACATAATATTGTTTTGAAGTAATTATATTTGAGTATGTCTTTTTTCCTCGATGTACCAGACTGTAAATTGAGATGAGGGGGTGTATCCACTTCCTCACACCTGGGCTACAGAAAAATAGCACCCAGATCTATTTAAATCAGTTGAACAGCACATCACATGACACTTATGAACATGAGAATATAATGAGTATAATAAAGCTAAAGAAGTGATTTGATTAAATGTTGTTGAAACTAGAAATAGTGTTGTTCGAATACAATTTTTTTAGGATTCCACACAATACTTGGCCTTAGTGTACTTGCTGATACCAGTACCCATCTGATACCCCATAGTGTGAAGAAGAAGACTAACGCTACTCAATTTTGTGACAGTACTTTTGAGAATTAAGTGTTAAATATATAATGATTTTGACCATACGTAGTGCTGATTTAAGCGCTTGTATTTTTCTAATTTTTTCTTTCTATCACTGTGTATGGATAAAACCTGTAAAAGATGCTCATCCTCGGAGCACATGGATCATTCTGCAGAGTAAACAAAGTCCAACTTAGCGTTGTTGCTGCCATTATCGAGTCCTCACCACGTATCAAAGAGGAAACACAAATGTCTTTTCTGTTATTATCAGTGTGTTTTAAGTGTCTGCAGAGCCTCTATAGTCTACATTTAAGCTGCTGAAAAATGTGCGGTATTCAAGTTTTTGCCGATACCAATATCCATATCAGAACAACCCTAACTAAAAGTAATTTTCAAGTCTAAAACCACAAAAAAAAAACTTGTCAACATTAACATCACAGACAGCTTATTCCATTGCTCAAGCTGGATATTCAATCAGAAGAAAAAAGCTGGCATTGGGTTTCCAGATCTTACGACTGAAACCAATTTAAAAGACTCTATGATATATTATTCCTACTTTGCAGCTGACATTCCATGTCCCCAGAGCTAGTCTCCATGTCCGGAGATCCGGTCATCGGGGCTCCCGCCTTTGACCACCGCCCAGATGGATCCAGTGGTGGGTCCATGAGAGGGCGGCCCTACGTTGCTCCTTCAGGCTGTACCCGGCTGGATACCCACCCCCAGGCTTGGCTCCAGAGTGGGGTCCGGTACTGCCATTCTGGACGACGTCCCTGGCCTTGTTTGTTTTTTCTTCATAGGGGCTTGTGAACCACTCTTAGTCTATGTTCCTCATCTCACCTATGGCAATGAGCTCTGGGTAATGACTGAAAGGATATCGCGGATACAAGCAGCCAAATTGAGTTTCCTCCGCAGAGTGGCTGGGCGCTCCCTTAGAGTTAGGGTGAGGAGCTCGGTCAGACTGGAGGAGCTCAGAGTAGAGCTGCTGCTCCTCCACGTCGAGAGAACCCAGCCGAGGTGGTTCGGGCATCTGTTCCGAATGCCTCCTGGACGCTTCCCTCGGTGTTCCGGCCATGTTGCAGCTGATATCATCAATATTCCCTGGGGGTGTGATGCTAACTGAAGGGACTGTTCAATCTGAAACTCCGTGACTCAAATTCAACTTAAATCTGAGTTTTGCTTTAACACAATCTGAAAGAATGGATTTAGTTAGAACTACAACAGGGGAGCTGATTTCTGCTGTTGAAGAAATCTGTTACACTTATAGTCACAAACTAGAATTATCCAACAGTTTCTAGTTCACTCTCATCTTTTAGTTGAAAATCAAACTCCAATCAGGACCATGCATGCTCGTATTGATCACAGGCTTCTGAAAATGAACTGTTTAAATCCATTTTGCATTCTTTCTTGAGTTTTCACACAAACTTTTGGCGTTTACTAATGTGTGCATTGTGTCACCATGGTAACTGCTGAACGTTTCACCATGAAGATACATGTAGAACCTCCCTGGAGAGCAAAGCATCAATATGACAGCCAATGACAGCCAAGGTTCAGTTACTTTACCAGTGTGGGCCCATATTACAGCTGTGAACTTAAGAAAACAGCACAACATTACAGTGATAATAAATGAGAGCTTTACAGACGGTCTCCTCACCTGGAGTCAGAGGCCGGAGTGGAGCAGAAGTCCACGGTCAGACAGTCTGAGCTGCTCTCTCCCAACATGTTCACCACCCACTGTTCTCATCTGCTGTTCTTCCAGATCTAACCTACTATCCAGTCATCTCCGTACTAATGTTTCAGCCATGCATCCCCACGTCCAAAAATGCCACAGTCTAAATGAAATAACGTCCAGCTGAGAGTCCGTGCGTCCTGATAGTGTCACACCTCTTAAAGTGCTCATAGTATGTCAGCTTTTTCACCACCTGTCACTCACACACGGGAGGGGCGAGAGGCCAGACAGGAAAGGAAGTTTTCTATTTAGCACGCTGGATTTGTCAGGAAAAAAAGGAAAAAAGGTTGGGTCACAATTTTGGTTTTGGTCATTGATGTTTTGGTGAAGATTACATAGCATATACTTGGGAAAAATCTCCAAAACTTAAAGGTTAGTTAGAGACAGTTATACTTTAATGCCTCCTTACGGAAACTCAAGCCTTCAGTGTTGTAATATTGGTTTGGTCAGGTGTGTACATGGGTGACACGTGGGTGACACGTGTCTTAACATGCCGACATGCCCGTGCACTATCTATTGCCTCATTTGTCATCCATTGAGCTCACAGATCCACACACACTGGTTGAAGTCTGCTCTGCTACTGAGCACTGAGGAGACCACAGAGCAGCATCTGGGACCTTCTCCCAATACTACACAACAAAAAGTGTTAAAACGGACTCTCACGGAATCAATTTAACATTTTCTCTCAGGTTTTATATGAGTCCAGTCTGTTCTAGAGTTAATTTAACATTTTTGGTCATGTTAATGAAGTAACACTGGACTAAAGTACCTGTTTAACCCCCAAATCAAGAGTTATATTAACGTTTTCAGAGTAAACAGATAACACTTTGTAGGGTTATCCTGATTTAGCTGAACAACTCTGAGGTGTTTTATTTTTACACTTTATTTTAGTTAATTTAAAGGGATAGTTTGGGTTTTTTGACATGAATTTGTAAGTACATCCATCAGCAGTGTCGTGCATCAACACTGACGTACCTCCCGACAGTGTCCGGTGAGCCAAGTTCTACCCCGGTTTCGGTGCTGATGAAAGTGTCCGGCAAGTTGGCTGGAGTCATGAAAATAAAGTGTTTTTCTTCACAAAACAATATGTGTTCAAAAGAGTGATACATTTGTGTCCCAAAACATGAACCATGAAAAAGTCAGACCTTGTAATCGCTTGGTACTATTTACTATCGTCAGCACTGAAACCAGGCAAGAACTCGGCTCACCGGACGCTGTCGGGAGGTAAGTCAGAACACTGCTGATGGGTATACCATACAGATTCATGTCAAAAATCCCGAACTATCCCTTTAAAAAGAAATTATGTACAAAACTGGTTGAAACTGGTCTTCTCTCACGGGAGTTTGAAGTGGTAAGTGGGATGTGCCAAATTAACACTAAGGGAATTAACTTCAACCATATCAACTCTGGCAAATAACCCCAACTCCAACCCCCATTTAACTTTCAAACAGTTAAAATAACACTTTTTCTGTTAAAAACAACTCAAATATTTTACCCTGAAATTTTAACCCTCCAGTTTTTGCTGTGTAGAGCCATCGTTCTCAAACTGGGGTTAGGGGGTCATTAGTTAGGGGTTCTCCTCAATAAAATGTAAAGCATTGCTCATTACATATAATATAACATGCAGTTTCTTATGACATCTATTCATAAAAATAAAAGATGGAAACTACAGCATAAGTTAATCTTTTTAAATACATGGTTTGGACTTGGCAGAGGGTGATAGGGGTCCTTGGGATATTTTCTGCCTCCAAAACTTCCCTGGAATAGAGTATATATACCAAAGTTATTATAGAGCAATGTGCCCAGAGGAAACCCATCCAGACAGGTCAGGTCTGTGGAGAGTGGATCCTACTCGCAGTTACAGTGTGTGCTTTTTAACACCTCAAATTGAATAATGCAAGATTGACACGTTTAATGCCATCTCCACGGAGACAAGCAGGTGGCGGAGCTTCCACGCCTTTAGCTCACTCACCTCCATGCGCACAGCAGCAGCGGCCCCATGCTGGTGCAAACATGCCCTCTTTGTCGGGGGTATTAAAAGGTTGAAAAAGGATCTCCGCGTTCACTAACACATGTATATAGCAGTGTTTATATACCCCGGACGTCTTACACATGGAGGAGCTATTTACTCACCTTCCTTACAAGGTTCAGGGGTCAAAGCCGCTCCCCATGCATTGCTCAGAGGTACAGAGGAATGCTTTGTGTGTGAGTGCAGACATTTGTGCTGCTTGGAGATAAACAACCCTCCTCAGGACTCTCACACCTCAGGACTGGGCTCTGTAGAACGTATACCATTGTATCTATAGCAGAGTCAGAACACAGGAGGGGCTTTCCTGGAACTGAAAAGTGCCAAGTTCTGCAGGAGCAGAAAACACTTTGAAGCCCTCAAAAACATACCTGTATAGGCAGTCATTTCTCTGATCTAGCCAAGATTTTAACACTTATATCAGGTTATCCGTCTTGTTTTCAGATTTATGATCTGCTTACTAGTTCTGAATTGGTTGTATAATATTAAAAATGGTCACATATATTTCTTCTATGTCCCAACTAGTCAGAAAATCATACATTTAGGGAATACATGTTTAAAAGAAGCAACAATCAAGTTAAGTGGTGCAGGAGAAGACTATGAAATGGATTGTACCTTCTTTTAAACATTTATTGCCTAAATTTAAGATTTGACTGACTAGTTGAGGCATGGAAGAAATATAGGTGACAATTTTGAACAATATGCAACCAATTCAGAATGAGTAAGTAGATAATAAATCTGAAAACAAGATGAACAACCTGATTTATGTCTTAAAATCTTGGCAGATACAGATTTGCTTGATACAAGGCTGACTATCATGTAAGAGCCATTTCAAGTACTTAAATCTAGAATTTAGCATCTTTGAATTCATTATCATTATTTTATTATCGGTCATTCATACTAATCATGAACCTGTTTTAAGTATGTTTATCTCAGACTTAGCATCTGTAAACTTATTTCCAGCCCATGAACACTTACCAGAGACTGCTTCATTCTAGTCTAGAGGTCGTTTATTTTAAGATGATTTGTCAAGTAAAATGATTTTGCAGCATGGACAGATAATTTCACAGCTTTTAAGTTGTTTTCTGACAGAATGTAATGTTTATATCGGCAACTTGTTAACTCCTTAATGCCTGGATTTATGTAGATGTTGTGCTGTTTTAGTTTTTGCCACTTGAGGGAGTTAATTACTATTTTGTTCCTGGGTTCATGTATCTTGTGTTGTGGCTCCTTTAAGAAAGGAATATTTGTATCAATAGGTCCTGTGACACTAAAATCAGGAAGATCTGTAATGCATGGTTTCTGAGAGGTGTTCTCATCCAAGTCACTCCAGACACATCTGCATGCATCTTATGCCTTTGCTAGCATCGTGGGTATGTATTGTTTATTTGTTATATTAGTATATGATTATTTGATGGAAAATCGTAGGGTGTTGGTTTGGAAAGGGAAGCTACAAATTGATAATGCCGCATTGTTGCTACCATGTTGAATTGTTCTGTAGCCATTTTGCTTTATGTGAAGGGGATTTAAGGGGAAAGGTTATATGTTTGGTTTCATGTGATAGTACAGTACATTTAATTTGAAGTAAGAAATATTATATAAAAAGCTAAAAACAAATATGGTGCAATAACAATACAGTCAATTTGTGATTTTTTGTGTTTGCATACATTGTTGTGTACATGTTAGAGGTTAACATTGTGATTTATATTTCATGTCTGTTTCACTTTCACCTTTTCTTGCCATGTCAATAAACCTGTGGACAATGAGTTAACGTCTTCAGAGTCTTGATGTCAAGAAGGAGTTTAGCTCTCTGTCTAGTTATATCCAGCACATATAGCGAGGGCAGAACAGATGTATATAAAAAAATGTTTTGTGTGTGTTTTTGCCTTTAAGCAGATGGTAAATTAAGTTGAGATTATTGATTTGACTATAGCAAAAATAATTTATAGAAATTTGGGTATGTTGCAAATTTGCGACAACTAGAAACAAAGCTTGCCAAAGGTTCCTAGGAAGGTACTAGAATAGAATAGAATAGAATAGAATAGAATGCCTTTTATTGTCACTAGGGATGGGCATGATTCGTCAATTAATCGATAATTGATCATTAAGAATTTCGTTGTTCACATTCATTTTAATCGACAAACTGAATGTAGGTTGCTGTGCATAACGCTACGTAAGGAGTCGAGGCTGCGTCTCACAGCACAAACACTGGAGTTGCAGCCCCACAGTCCCACGTCTCGGCTCCGGCTCCATGGAGATCACTATATCACCCAAAGAGTGTGTTTACCTGCACATCAGTATCCCAATTATTATCGGGTTTTTTGAGTATCCCAGTTTCGCATGTATCCGCAGTATCTCCAACGTGACATACGCACAGAACAGACTCACCAGCCTCATCACATCCTCTGTCACAGAGAGAACACTCATATTCCACTGCATCGTGTCCTTTAGTCCAAGCGAAGCTGAACACATCAGCACAAGGAAAGAGCTGCTTTTTTTTCGCTTACGCAAATGAGCCATGCAGTTTTAAGTTTAGTTTCTGTAAGACGTAGACAAATGTGCCAAAGCTGCATTAAACACATTCTAATCTCACACGGGCTGATGTGGCTCATACGTGGTTTATATGTTGTAAAGTTGAGTTTATTTATGCAGATTAGTAATAGTAATAATAGTGATGATCATTTTAATATAAAATGTTAATGATTAATCGAAAATCGATCGTTAATTTTCCTGACAATCGATTAAGAAAATTTAATCAAATCCCCATTCCTAATTTTCACTATACGTATGTACAAATCACACTATACACATGCACGAGATTAAAGCAACTCACCCTCCAATACAGACATATACATATACAAACATATATGTGGTGCATTTACACACAGTATACAATAGAATAAATAAGTAAACTGAGACACCCACTCAGTTGAGCAGAATTGCACTGCTTTAAATGTTGCACTAACGGCACTGGAGGAATGCAGACGCTATCTCGGCTTATATCTTTATCCAAATGGTTTGCTGCATATTTGTGACAGTAGGCGTGAAGGGAATAATGACACCAGCCCTAATCAAGTCTATTCCTTAGTATGGAAATAGAGTTCGAGTCATTTAGCGCACTTCCATGTACATGACGTTCTATAGGTGAAACACTAACAGGTCCCGTGGTGTATGGGGTGAGCATACACAGAGCAAAGGTCGCGCTCTGCTTGAAAGGCATGTGTCGAAGTGTTTTTGGTCACATGACAGATGGCGCAGAGGTGAACAAGGCAGCTGCTCCCCCGTAACTTTAGGACGGCTCGGGAAATGTTAGAACCTGATGTCATAACATGGAACGCAACGGTCAGTGCAACTCGAGAGAAGGTTTGTGGAAGGTTTGGTCTTCCGATAATTGATGTTATTAGGGTCTTTTTTCAGACTAAGAGTTTGTCTTCAGATCTAATTTCGACTGTTCTCTAGCGGTCTTCCTCAGAGTGGTCACGTGATGTTGCTGTGACATGTTCTATCAGATGATTTATACAGGTTTTGTCCATTTTTCCTTTCAATGGGGGCAAGACGACTTCCTCGGGACAGTATCCCAGGCGTGTGAGAGTAAACAAGCCCCCTCGTCCCCGTTTATAGTCCGGTAGGCACGTTTCCCTATTTCGATTTCCTCTTGAATCCAGCGACGATGTTTGTTGTCCTCTGGCCATTACGATGTTCTCTCTTTTAGATATGGCCAGTAGGAGCACCAGCAGAAAGACAGACCCAAAAATAATATAAATCAGCTGACCGGACACGTCACAGCAACATCACGTGACCACTCTGAGGAAGACCACAGGGCGCAGTCGAAAAACAAACTCTTGGTCTGAGAAAAGATCCTAATAACATTTATTTTTGTTAACTTTTTCTCTATTTTCCAAAGGCAGGCATTTAAAATAGGGGTTATTTGGAGCTTTCTTGCACATTATAACACTGTTCCATTGTCAAAAACATGCCTGAAGAGCTTTTAGATGTCATCCACTCATGTTTGTGTAAATTTGTGATCTAAATTTGTGAAATTATGAGTAACTGTATTCCGTTACAGTTACTGTTTCAATGAGTGGTAATTAGATTACAGTTACTTTGTTGAAATAAATGGATTACACATTTTGGGCTATAACCCTTTTTATTTCGGTAATTCCACTCATTGCCTGAAACCCAAACAGAACATGCACTAAGAGCGACGTAAACGTCCTGTTAACGCTGGTGGCGCCGCGTCAGTCACACAGTGGATGAAGTGGAGGAGTCAGTAGAACAGAGGCAGCAGTGCACGGGCAAAAACGCATTTGTGTCTTGGAAATTCAGCATCACTTTGTATTTAAAGAAGAGAGGAATGACCGTGCAATACAAACTCTGCTGCAGCAACCAAGCAGCTTTCAATGTCAAGATTTTTCAAATCTAATGTTAGCCTAATGCAGCTGTGTGGGGTATGTGCCAGTGCACATAAATGTACTATTTGCTATATTCAATACATGCATCGCGCCTCTTCCCGTGCGTCGTGTCTTCTCGCATACGCTGCGTGACGGTGTGCATCTCCTCCTGTACACCACGCACACCTCATCTCCTCCCGTACACCGCGCACACCTCATCTCCTCCCGTACACCGCGCACACCTCATCTCCCGTACACCGCGCACACCTCATCTCCTCCCGTACGCCGCGCACACCTCATCTCCTCCGGTACACCACACACCTCATCTCCTCCGGTACACCGCGCACACCTCATCTCCTCCGGTACACCACACACCGCATCTCCTCCGGTACACCGCGCACACCTCATCTCCTCCGGTACACCACACACCTCATCTCCTCCCGTACACCGCGCACACCTCATTTCCTCCCATACGCCGTGGACACCTCATCTCCGGTACAGCACACACCTCATCTCCTCCCGTACACCGCGCACACCTCATTTCCTCCCATACGCCGTGGACACCTCATCTCCGGTACAGCACACACCTCATCTCCCGTACACCGCACACCTCATCTCCTCCCGTATGCCGCGCACACCGCATCTCCTCCGGTACACCGCGCACACCTCATCTCCTCCGGTACACCACACACCTCATCTCCTCCCGTACACCGCGCACACCTCATTTCCTCCCATACGCCGTGGACACCTCATCTCCGGTACAGCACACACCTCATCTCCCGTACACCGCACACCTCATCTCCTCCCGTATGCCGCGCACACCTCATCTTCTCCGGTACACCACACACCTCATCTCCTTCTGTACACCGCGCACACCTCATCTCCTCCGGTACACCACACACCTCATCTCCTCCCGTACACCGCGCACACCTCATCTCCTCCGGTACACCACACACCTCATCTCCTCCCGTACACCACGCACACCTCATCTCCTCCGGTACACCACACACCTCATCTCCTCCCGTACACCGCGCACACCTCATCTCCTCCCGTATCTCATCTCCTCCCGTACACCGCGCACACCTCATCTCCTCCCGTACACCGCGCACACCTCATCTCCTCCGGTACACCACACACCTCATCTCCTCCCGTACATCACGCACACCTCATCTCCTCCGGTACACCACACACCTCATCTCCTCCGTGCCTCACGCACACCTCATCTCCTCGGTACACCACACATCTCCTCCCATACACCGCGCACACCTCATTTCCTCCCGTACGCCGTGGACACCTCATCTCCGGTACAGCACACACCTCATCTCCCATTTGCACCGCACCTCATCTCCTCCCCGTGCGCGCCGCACACCTCATCTCCTCCGGTACACCACACACCTCATCTCCTCTGGTACACCGCGCACACCTCATCTCCTCCGGTACACCACACACCTCATCTCCTCCCGTACACCGCCCACACCTCATCTCCTCCGGTACACCACACACCTCATCTCCTCCCGTACACCGCGCACACCTCATCTCCTCCGGTACACCACACACCTCATCTCCTCCGGTACACCACACACCTCATCTCCTCCCGTACACCGCGCACACCTCATTTCCTCCCATACGCCGTGGACACCTCATCTCCGGTACAGCACACCTCATCTCCTCCCGTACACCGCGCACACCTCATTTCCTCCCATACGCCGTGGACACCTCATCTCCGGTACAGCACACACCTCATCTCCCGTACACCGCACACCTCATCTCCTCCCGTATGCCGCGCACACCGCATCTCCTCCGGTACACCGCGCACACCTCATCTCCTCCGGTCCACCACACACCTCATCTCCTCCCGTACACCGCGCACACCTCATTTCCTCCCATACGCCGTGGACACCTCATCTCCGGTACAGCACACACCTCATCTCCCGTACACCGCACACCTCATCTCCTCCCGTATGCCGCGCACACCTCATCTCCTCCGGTACACCACACACCTCATCTCCTTCTGTACACCGCGCACACCTCATCTCCTCCGGTACACCACACACCTCATCTCCTCCCGTACACCGCGCACACCTCATCTCCTCCGGTACACCACACACCTCATCTCCTCCCGTACACCGCGCACACCTCATCTCCTCCGGTACACCACACACCTCATCTCCTCCCGTACA
Organism: Odontamblyopus lacepedii; assembly: GCA_034769755.1. Classification (NCBI taxonomy): domain Eukaryota; kingdom Metazoa; phylum Chordata; class Actinopteri; order Gobiiformes; family Gobiidae; genus Odontamblyopus; species Odontamblyopus lacepedii. The sequence goes on from CM068350.1 coordinate 9,012,136, forward strand.
CCGCGCACACCTCATCTCCTCCCGTATCTCATCTCCTCCCGTACACCGCGCACACCTCATCTCCTCCCGTACACCGCGCACACCTCATCTCCTCCGGTACACCACACACCTCATCTCCTCCCGTACACCACGCACACCTCATCTCCTCCGGTACACCACACACCTCATCTCCTCCGGTACACTGCGCACACCTCATCTCCTCCGGTACACCACACACATCTCCTCCCGTACACCGCGCACACCTCATTTCCTCCCGTACGCCGTGGACACCTCATCTCCGGTACAGCACACACCTCATCTCCCGTACACCGCACACCTCATCTCCTCCCGTACGCCGCGCACACCTCATCTCCTCCGGTACACCACACACCTCATCTCCTCTGGTACACCGCGCACACCTCATCTCCTCCGGTACACCACACACCTCATCTCCTCCCATTACCGCCCACACCTCATCTCCTCCGATTTACACCGCACACCTCATCTCCTCCCGTACGCCGCGCACACCTCATCTCCTCCGGTACACCACACACCTCATCTCCTCCGGTACACCGCGCACACCTCATCTCCTCCGGTACACCACACACCTCATCTCCTCCCGTACACCGCGCACACCTCATCTCCTCCGGTACACCACACACCTCATCTCCTCCGGTACACTGCGCACACCTCATCTCCTCCGGTACACCACACACCTCATCTCCTCCCGTACACCGCGCACACCTCATCTCCTCCCATACACCGCGCACACCTCATCTCCTCCCATACACCGCGCACACCTCACCGCATCTCTTCTGTACACCGCGTGGACCGTGTCTTGTCGCGTACGCTGCATGGACCACGTTTCCTCCTGTGCACCTCTAAACCAGGACTAAGACAGGTCTAAAGCAGGTTTAAACCAGGTCTACACCAGGTGTAAACCAGATCTAAAACCAGGACTAAAGGAGCATTAAACCAGGTCTAAACCAGGTCTAAACCAGGTCTAAAACCAAACAAGAATTTGCAGGAGTTGGTTGCTACATTCATATTGTTTTAAAAAGCACGACAATATCAAGTAATCAGATTACGTTACTCACTTTAAGTAATTTAATGGATTATATTACAAACTACATTTTGGGGTCTGTAATCTGTAGGGGAATACATTTTAAAAGTCACCTTCCCAACACTGCGTGTGGAGGAGCTCAGCGTAATAACGAAAATGAAACTTATTACACACTTGAAGGTGTTGTTTTCTGAGTAGAAGTATAATTCCTCCTCATTAATATCTGAAACATGAAGCATATATTTCGAGGGGATGTTCAAAAACCAATGAAGGTCAGAATATTATATGTCCACATTAAAGTAAATTCAACTGACTCTAATTTTCTAAATGTCTTTTTTTTACTTAGACAAGAACACAACTTGTGAGCTTGCTTTTACCACTGTTCAACAAATACTTTGTTCTGCCCTCTGCAGAAGCCCTCAGCCGTGCACCATGTGGAATAATCCACCCACGACACCAGAGCCTCTCGTCTGTTTTCTATCCAAACTCAAAAATCCAATTTAAAGTTGACCACCCTTCAAACCCTCATGTCCCTCTCCCACTACACTGCAAATACAGAATATCTGAAAATTACTCTGTACTTATTTTTATTGTTGGAAAAAATAAATAAATGAAGTAGGGATGTCCAAATCCGGTATTCAGGTTCAGTATCAGCTCCCGATCCGGCTATCAGATCATATTGGATTCAGTCACATGATCGGACCGATCCAGTTTCACATGTTATTGATGCGCTTTACGGCAGATGTAAATCAAATGCCATCATGTCCGCTGTGTGGGACTTTTCACTACAGTGGTCCCTCATTTATTCTACATTCTAAAAATAACCTGCAATAGGCGAAAGGTGCAAAGCAGAAAAACCCTGTAAACACTGTAAAACCCTCCGTGACATGAGCAGGGAGGGGGATCGCTCCGCACAAATCAGCCCACGATCTAAACTGAGGAGCGTCACGGTGAAAAACATAGTTATGGGGAGTTGTTGGCGCTGTTTTTTATTCTTATAAACAGACATGTCGTCTTCGATCACACAATGTGCAGGGTCTCCCTTAGCCAATCAGAACACAATGTATGTTTATACACTGTGAAAAAAAAAAAGCATGCAAAATTGCACAAAAGAAATCTGCTAAAGCTGAACCGCATTATAGTGAGGGACGACTGTAACAAAACCAGAGTCAAACAGCAACATGCAACTGCTGCAAACAAACAGTTTCTCTGGAGGAACCAGCAGAGCCACTTTAACACGACCAGTTTGATTTGTCACTTACAAAAGAATCATCCAGACGAGTTTGAGATTTACATGCGCAAGACGCAAAGCCACAGCAGCAAACACTGGCGGAGGTATCGAATCGGTAACCGAAAGAGCACTCCTTAAAAAAATGCCACTTGAGATCGGAAGCCAAAAAATATTGATCGGGACATCTCTAGTATGAAGTGGAGTCTGAATTTTTAAAGGTTCTATATTATGCAAAATTAACTTTAAGCTGTGTTATAATGTTCCTCAAAACCTCCTCAAAAACATATCTGGAGTTGTGTTTTCATTCACATGCTTCAATAACCTTTTATTATTAGTCAGTCTACATCTTTAAAGCTCAAGTTTCAAGATAACAGCTACCTTTTATGTTTTGTTCAGTAGAGATTCTAGTGAAGGTGTATAGAATTTAAAAACACAGTGGAGCGCTTGTTGTAAACCCACATGACATCACAAGGTGGAAGTCTTTTCCATTTGAGAGAAGAACTTAGACTAAATATGCAGGATTTGTGTGTTAAACATGTGTGACTGAAACAAAATAAAACTCCAGGTATGTCTGTGATGAGGAAATAACATTATTACATAGATAAAAATACTATAATATGAGCCCTTTAAGTTGTGTTTAAGGCATTAAAGAGCAGTGGGCGGAGATGGGAGTTAAGTAAAAATCAACATTTTCTGAGGACTCAAGTCTCCAATACATGACAATAAAGGATTACTTAAACATGCATGAACCAATTGAAACGCAATTCTGAGTGAAATAATGATGAGTGAACGCAGTTATAACATCGAGTCTAAATGATGTGTATTATTTTTGTACAGGGTGTCCCAACAAATTTGACATCATTTCGTTGGTCAATAATTTTGCCAATTCTTGTTGAAATAACCTCAAAATTTCACAGAATGTAGAGAAGCAGATCAAGATTTTATATTTAATATTTTGTTTTTGTTCTGTTTTCAGGTTGAGCCGTTCACTCCCAAAGAGAAGTAATTTTGCGTCTTGGAATCTGCTCAGACACACTCACCCAAGACTGTGCAGCCTCCAGTGCAAAATTTGTAAAAACTTCACTAATTGGCAAAAAAAGTCCCATAATAAATTTATGATCTAAAATTTCATTGAGCTGGACTTTTCAAGATAATTGTGTTTAAAATTATGTTTTGGGACACACTGTATTATTATTATTATTTTATTTTATTTTATTTACTTCACTTTTTTAGAGCCTGTCCCCATTTTTTCCCATGAATTTGAACAAAACTGCAAAACATGTCTTGGCCCAGTAGAGATATCTTGTATAAGCAGCTCTTCCGTACTGCCTGCATCGAATTATAATAAAATGTTTTATTATCCAATAATTAGGAAATGTGTGTTAGCATGTGTTTGCTTTACCATGACAACAAAACACTGCATTGGTCTCTGACAGTTGTGAAAAGAGCTTATAAACTCATCGTGGTGAATAATTAAGATCAAAACACATAAGGTAAGCGAGGAAGAACTTTGGACCATTGCAAACTGTTCTGTTGTTTTGTTTTGTTTCATTCACATGTTTAACACACAAATGCTGCAAATTTAGGTCGAGTTCTTCTCAGACAGAAAACACTCCTTGTGATGTCATGTAGGAAGTGCTCCACTGTTTTTTTTAAACTCCATACACCTTCACTAGAATCATTTGGACAATTTCAGCCCTGGAATTGCCCATTTTTACATTACAAAAGGTAAAAGGCTGTTACCTTGAAAGCTACCACTTCATGACATCAAAAGGTGGAAAAGACAGAAAATGTAGACAGAACAATGATGAAGCGTTCAAATATGCATCATCCTGGAGCGCAGGGTGGGGGTGAACTCAACTCAAGTGATTGGTCTTTATAAACATTATCACAATTCTGACCAATGAGGATTCAGCTGCTCTGTCCCGCCTCACGCAACTCTGCACTGGCTACAGGCTAATGCTACTGCTACAGGCTAATGCTACGGGCTAATGCTACTGCTACGGGCTAATGCTACTGCTACAGGCTAATGCTACTGCTACGGGCTAATGCTACTGCTACAGGCTAATGCTACTGCTACAGGCTAATGCTACTGCTTCACGCTAATGCTACTGCTACGGGCTAATGCTACTGCTACAGGCTAATGCTACTGCTATAGGCTAATGCTACTGCTACGGGCTAATGCTACTGCTACGGGCTAATGCTACTGCTACGGGCTAATGCTACTGCTACAGGCTAATGCTACTGCTACAGGCTAATGCTGAAATGAGCTGAAATTAGTGCACTGGCTGCGGTGACATCCTACGGCTCTTGATTCACACACTGGCTAATGTCAGCTAGCTACTTTCATCTAAAGCTCCACAGAGGAGGGCGGGAGGAGAGACCCAAAACACCGGACACACGGACACAGACCTGGACCCATGACACCCGCTGCCGCCGCCAGGGCACTCGCATCCGGGGCCGGGCTACTCTCCGGCGGGACTCGCAGCATTGTTTCTGGGCATAAAACTTTCATGTGGTCGTAGCGCGCAGAGGGTTTAAATAAATGAATAATGAATGAGCGACGGAGCTGCTCCAGTGTTCTGCCGTGTGCTGTAGGAGCGGCGCTGATGCCAGGATGTGACCAGAGCCTCATTTTTGTGCTGCATTTTCCTGACCTCGTTGGGACTGGTTGTGAGAGGTGTGTTACGTTGTGTTGTTGGGGTTGGGGCTGTGTGTGAGCAGGTGCATCAGGTTGTGCTGCTGTGTAAACTTTGCACTTGGCTGTGCGTTGTGCTGTAGATAAAGTTCAGCCAATAGTGCCCAAACTGACTGTCTGTTTCTGGCATTTGTTATAATTCTATATAGCCTATACATAATACATATATTTATAATATATATTTATAATTTTGGCCTATGCGTTGACCCCCAAAAAATTATACCACCAGCCGCCACTGACGTGTGAATGAAACAAAACACAGCTCCAGGTATGTTTTTCAGGAGGTAACAACGTTCTAACACAACTTAAAGCTCACAAGAGTCGATTTGCGTAATATAAGACCTTTTTATCCCCACTCTAATCACAACCTGACCTACCTTCAGACGATCTCCCAGCTGTCCTTCATGTTTTCCTCTGTATTACCTATAGTAGACCCCTCCACACGCTGTATTGTTGTTGTGTATGCATTTGTGGTGGGGTGTGGTTGGACCATAGCAGCTCTGGGTCAGACGGTCTCATCTTCACCTCGGGACGGGATTAGGTGCGAGATGTATTGTTCGAAAAGTGGGGGGTACGCAGACAATCAATCTCTTGTGTCCTTGGGCAAGACACTTTTCACATTTCACAGCAGGGTAGCTCAAGTGGCATGAGAACTACTTTTTTAATATGAATAAATCTTACATACAGTAGGAATGGTTCATAAAGTATTTGAAGGTCCTATATTTCACAAACTCTTGTGAGCTTTAAGCCATGTTAGAATGTTGTTACCTCATTAAAAACATATCTGGAGTTGTGTTTTGTTTCATTCTCGTGTTTCAGTAACTTTTAGTCTTAGTCTGTTATGAAGCGTCAGATAGTCTAAAAAAATCGTGCCTGACACTAAACACAAAGAAAACTAAATCCATATGCTTCTCTATAAAAAGGACACAATCAGAAAACAAACTAAACATCACTATGAACAATGAACTCATAGAACAGGTAGAACAAGAGAAATACCTAGGTGTGACACTAGACGCTCAATTAAATTTTAAAAAGCATGTCAAAAATATATCATCAAAAATGAAAGCAAGCATTAACTGCTTTAAAATTATTAGAGACTGTCTTTTGAAAGCGCCTGTGTCTTTGTTAATTCAGTTATTCTTTCTCAACTGTCGTACTGCACTACTGTTTGGTCCCAAACCAACCCAACCACTCTAAAGCCTCTCGAACGACTTTATAACCGTGTTTATAAAATTTTAGACAAAAAGCCAATCAGATTTCATCACTGTCTAATTTTATCCAAATATAAGATATTAAATTTTACAAATTTTTGCAATTTTAGCTATGTAAAGCTTGTATTTAAATGCTTGAATAGACTTGCACCTGAACCTCTCAGCAGATGTGTAAATAGACTCTCCACAAGGTCCACAAGAGCCACCACACATGGGGACTGCAGAGTTCCCTTTTGTAAGACCTCATTTGCACAGACTGTATTTTCAGTGAAAGGAGCAAACCTTTGGAACTCTTTACCTGCTCATATAAAAACTATAACCAGACTCTCCACCTTTAAGAAACAGACTAAGTCCTGGTTTATTCAGCAGCAGCAGTGTGATCATGTGTAACTGCATGTATGTCTGTGTGTGTTTGTGAGGGGAATGACAGTGCAAGTGTGTTTTATGTGCCTATGTATAATGTGATATTGTTGTCTTAGCTTATCCATTTCTTCTATTCTCAGTATTGATAAACCATTATCAATACATTTTATTTTATTTTTACTTACTGAAATCTGTTTAAAAGCCCTCCCAGGGACTGGTGTTGCGAATTAGCCTTTGGCTAAAACACTGTGGTACCTGCATCAGATGTTAATCTATGTTTGTTGTATCTGTCCCTATCAAATAAACAATAAATAAATAAATAAAGCGGTAGTTTCATGTTAACAGCTCCCTTTTGCGTTTTGTGATGAAGAAACATTTAAGCCCTTTAAAGCCACAGTGTGTAACCTTTCTGGTGGAGGGTCTCTGTAGAGCTATCTTCATATCTCTGCATTTTGAGTGGGCTCACGTCTCTACAGATCTGGTCTGTGACATGATGGCATCTGCTATCTCCAGGGACAGGAGCAGGTGGTGACCAGAAACACCACCACGAGTGTGTATTATGGGGGTATTATGCAGAATGGACTTTTTGGAGCTTTCTACCATGTTATAACGTTCCCTCATCAAAAACATGCCTGAAGTTGTTTCATATGTCATCCATGTATGTTTGATTTCTCCTGGGGCCTAATTCAATTCAATTCAATTCAATTTATTTTGTAGCGCCCAAAATCGCAACAACAGTAGCCTCTAAGGGCGTTCCAAGATATGGATGAGTAAAACATACACACAGACATATCAAAACAGGAATAAACAACATTCATGTAAAGCAGCAAATGAAACATTGTCCAGTCATCCCCTGTCCTTAGACCCTCCTTCTCAGCAAGGAAAAACTCCAAAAAACCCAGGGTCCTGGGAAAAAGAAGAAACCTCAGGGAGAACTACAGTGAAGGAGGGATCCACTCCCATGGACGGACAGGCTATAGATGTCCAGGCCCGTGGGCCAGTTCAGTATGACCACAGCTACCCAGGTGGGGAAGGAGCCGGGCGAGGAGGAGGAGAAGAGGGCGAGGAGGAGGAGCCGGGCGAGGAGGAGGAGCCAGGCGAGGAGGAGGAGAGCCAGGCGAGAGGAGGAGCCAGGCGAGGAGGAGGAGAGAGGTCCAGCTGCCATCAGGCGTCTGAAAGAGTTCCACTCCACAGGGGAGTGGGACAGGGACAACATGTGAATAGCAATGAACAAACTACAGATGAGAACATAGTGAGTGATGCTGATGAGAAAAAGGAGGGAAACAGAGGACAGTGCTCAGGTTGCCACACTTCCCCAGCTTGTTATCTCCTGCGGCAGCTTATCTTAGTGACATCAACTAAGTAACCTGGTCATAAGCTATTCAAGAGGAAGGTTTTAAGCCTGGTCTTAAATAAAGAGACTGTAGGTGCCTGTTTAACATCAACAGGGAGTTGATTCCATAACACAGGAGCTTGGTAACTGAAGGCTCTCCCCCCACTGTACTTTTAGACACTCTAGGAACCACTAATAATCCTGCATTCTGAGAGCGAAGTGCTCTATTTGGCTGATAGGGGACAATGGCATCCTGAAGATATGATGGGGCCATATTGTTTAAGGCTTTGTATGTCAGGAGGAGAACTTTGAATCTAATTCTAAACTCGACAGGAAGCCAGTGAAGTGATTTTAACACAGGACTGATGTGATCACGCCTTTTAGTTCCTGTTAGGACTCTGGCCGCTGCATTTTGGACCAACTGGAAGCTTCTTAAAGTACCTTTAGTGCAGGCGGTGAGCAGAGAATTACAGTAATCTAGTCTGGATGTAACAAATGCATGGATAAGTTTTTCAGCATCATTTTTAGGCAAAATTTTTCTGCTTTTAGTTATGTTTCTTGGGTGAAAATATGCAGTTTTACAGGCTTGGTTTATATGAGCTGTGAATGAGAGATTTTGGTCAAATCGACTCCAAGGTTTTTACAGTAGAGCTAGAGGCTATACTCACATTGTCAAGTGAGATTATCTGGTCTGACAGAGAATCTCTCTGACCTTAGGACCGACAACAATGACCTCTGTTTTTCAGGGTTTAAAAGGAGGTAATTCAGGGTCATCCAGGTTTTGATGTCCTTCACACAGGCACTGAGCTTATCGATTTGATCGGTCTGATTAGGTTTCATTGATAAGTACAGCTGAGTGTCATCAGCATAGCAGTGGAAATTAATGCCATGTTTTCTGATAATGTTCCCTAATGGCAACATATACAGAGTAAACAGGATTGGACCAAGCACAGATCCTTGTGGAGACACCACAAGCTACTTTAGAGCAGGGAGAGGTGCACTGGTTTACACTAACAAACTGGTACCTATCTGATAGATAGGATTTAAAACCATTTGAGGCATGGTCCCTCTGACACCTATGTCACATTCTAACCTCTGCAGTAGAATGTTGTGATCAATGGTGTCAAACGCTGCACTGAGGTCCAGTAGGACCAGGACTGAAGCCAGCCCGTTATCAGCAGCTAGTAGCAAATCATTTGTCACTTTAAGCAGAGCAGTTTCTGTGCTGTGGTGAGCTCTGAAACCAGACTGAAATTTTTCATATAAATTATTGCCCTGCAGATGGTGACAAAGCTGTTTCACCACAACTTTCGTTCCAGAATCTTTGAGAGAAATGGAAGATTCGAGATAGGTCTGTAGTTGGCTAGTTCATCAGGATTTAAGCTAGGTTTTTTCAAAAGCGGTTTAATTACAGCATATTTAAAGGACTGAGGAACAAAGCCATTTTCTAATGACATATTTATTATGTTATGGATGGAACCTATTATTAAGTGGAGAGCTTCTTTGAGGAGTTTGACTGGAATAGGGTCGAGCAAACAAGTTGATGGTTTGGACGACATGATGACTGAGGTAATCTCCTCATCGACAGGAGTAAATTTGTCTAATTCTATTAGAGAGGATTTATGTGGGATATTGGTGTTACAAACTGGATTTGCTGAATTTGCTCGGGGCTGATTTTTGGAGTGGCCGTTGATCTTGTCTCTAATGGTTATAATTTTGTAATCGAAGAATTCAAGAAAGTCATCACAACTGAACTTCGAAGGAGAAGAGACTCAGGGGCAGTATGCAGTTTGTCAGCCTGGCTACAGTGCTGAACAGAAATCTGGGGTTGCTTTTGTTTACTTCTATTAGGTTTGAATAGTATCTGGTTTGTGCTTTTCGCAGAAGCTGCCTTATAAGAGAGCAGGCAGAGCTTCCATGCCTTCAGAGACTGCTCGAGCGAGAGCGAGGCGCCAGAGCTTCTCTGTGCGTCTTACGTGTTGTTTGAGTGATCGCAATTCTGGAGTATACCAAGGAGCCGGAGGTCTTGGTTTTAATGCTTTTCTGTTTTAAGCGGAGCTGCAACATCGAGAGCAGATTTTAAGGTGAGCATTGTCCTATCCACAAACTGATCCATGATAATTGGATTAAAGTTGTTCTCAATGTCACATGGCATATCATTTAATACTGGCTCGATTATTTCTTTGAACTCAATTTCCGATTTTTCTGATATTGTTCTTTTCATTATAGTTTTCTCCTGCTGAGCTGGATAGTCTTTTAGTACGAATTGAAAGGTTATTAAAAAATGGTCAGAGAGTATAGGGTTTTGAGGAATTACAAGTAAATCACTAATCTCAATACCATAAGTTAGACGAGATCGAGTGTGATTGTGACAGTGAGTCGGCTTGTTCACACTCTGGGTAAACCGATCCCATCCAGGAGAGCACCAAAAGCACTGCTGAGGCACTCACTGCTGTTATCAACATGAATGTTGAAATCTCCAACTATAACAATCCTTTCCCATTCCAAAACTAAACTTGAAATAAAGTCAGAAAACTCTGTCAGAAACTCGGCATAAGGACCAGGAGGTCGGTAGATTGTTATAAATATAACAGCTTTTTGGTTTTTCCAGTTGGTGCACGAATCGATAGTGCGAGGCTTTCAAGCGAGCGGAATGTATAATTAGATTTGAGGCTGAGAATTAGGCTGGAGTGAGAAATGACGGCCACACCGCCACCTCGACCAGTGCTCCTGGCACTTTGAAAGTTCACGTGACTTGGAGGTGTAGATTCGTTTAGTCTAACATAATCATTTTCCTGAAGCCATGTTTCAGTTAAAGCTAGAAGATCAATATTAAAGTCGCCAATTAATTCATTTATTAAAAGAGATTTAGAAGAGGGACCTGATGTTTAGCAGTCCACATTTTACACACTTATCATTTTGTTTATTTGCGACACATGTATTTATTTTTATTAAGTTATGAGATCTGGACGCCTTCCTATCAGAGTTCAGTTGACTTTTATTTGTGCTTTTTACATGCTTAAATTGTTTGTTTGCAACACAATTATTTATTTTTATTAAGTTATGAAACCTGACGCCTTTCCTATCAGACTTTAGTTGAGTTTTATTTGTGCTTTTTATACATTTATTTTGTTTATTTGCGATGCATGTATTTATTTCTATTGAGTTAGGAGATCTGATATCTTTCCTATCAGAGTTTAGGTATGTTTTGTTTGTGCTTTTTGTGCGTGGGACATACATAACCTCAGCCAGTCTGGGAGAATTGTTCATGCAGGGTGGCTCAGAGGAGGCCCCTGTACGTGGCGCACACACAGTCTCAGCCTGTTTGGAGCTGTTCTCGCTAACAGAGCAGTGCCTCACTAGTCTACTCTCTGCTCCCTAGCGCCACTGACACTCCCTGAGCTAGTCTGTGTGCTAGTCTTACCCTGATGGTCATCTAAGACTAACCATAATATTCTGCACTAGGAGGGAGGACCCAGCCGCAGTGGGATGAATGCCGTCACTCACGTATAAGCCTGGGCTTCCCCTCAAATGCCCTCCAGTTATCTATGAAGAGGCGACACCATTCTGCGGGCACCAATTGGACAAACACTGGTTGACATCTGAAAAGCTGCTGTACATTTCACTATTGGCATATTTTGGAAGGGGCCAGAGAAGTACAAGGACTCCGACATCTACTTAGCCAAATCACAAAATTCCGCTATCTGCAACTTCACCACCTCTGACTGACGCGCCGAGTATCGTTACCCCCGCGTGTATAGCGATCCGGCGGTACCTGTTCTTACTTCTCTTTAAAAGCCTAAGATTCCCCTCGATGTCACCCAGTCTGGCTCCAGGGTAACACCGTGTGGAAGCTGCAGGCAGTTCCACGCCCCTGACTATAGAGCTCCCTATCACTAGAGTGTCCCTGCGTCCAGCTCAAGGGGCGAACCTGTTCGGACGGGGCGCCCTGCTCTCAGCCCTGTGTCCCTGGTCTCCTGGAGTCCTGCACTCAGCTATGTGTCCCTGATCTGCAGTCCTGGTCTTAGCCCTGCGCCTGCGTCTAACTGTCACAAAACTGTCCTGGTCTGGTCCCGGCTGCACGGGATGCGCCGGGGCTACTCTCGCTAGCCACGCCAAGCTAATGGCAGTCCGCGGTCCCTGCTACTACTTGACTATAACTCGGCTTCAGCGCCTCCAAAGAGCGGATCCGCGTTTCTAACTCTGTAACCCTGGCCTCGAGGACTGCCACTACGCTGCACTTAGCGCAACTATCCCTGTCACTATCAAATAAGCCAGGGTTCTCACTCCACATGTTGCAACTAGAGCAGGAAAGGGGGGCGAGAGTTTTAGCCATGATGCTAGGCTAGGCTAGATCAGGCTGAAACTACAAGCTGAAACTACAGAGAGGGAGAGGCTTAGACCACGAATTACGGAGCACTAGGTGCTGAATAAACTTCGATGGTTTGACGAAGTACTCAGGCACTAGTTTAGATGGATTCGTGGATTAACAGATTCAGTAGAGAGATGCTAGTAAGAGTGCTCGCAAAACAGCTCGCAAACAGAATTCGCAAACAGAATTCACTCACCCGGAAGTGACGTCACTTGGCCGTTAGTCTAATCGAGCCAGTTAGCTGACCTGCGTGAAGTTACCCCTCCCCATCAAACGCAAACCTACACAAAAACTATGTCAATTGTTTGTGCTTCGTTTGTGCTGTTTTGTGCTGCAAAAGGTTTTGTTTGTGCTGATTTAGTTTTGGAGAAATGAACAATTCTTTTATAGGTCAAATTGGGGTCAGCCTCCAGGAAGCTTCAAAATGCACTAAAACAGTCCAAAATGGTGTCAATCGTGTGTGCTTTGTTTGTGCTGTTTTGTGCTGCAAAATTTTTAATTTGTGTGATTATGGTTCTTAAAATATGTGCAGTTTTATTTTCGGCCGATGACGTCATCCAGCCCCTCAACATGTAAAACCACAGCCTGAGATAATTTATCTTCATTAGTTTAGGGAAGTCTGCGACCATCAGATGAGCGGAAATGACGTCCTATAATTACCGCAGCACAAAACAGCACAAACAAAATACAAACGTTCTCTATAATTTTCTGCCTGTTTTGAGGCTGTTTCACATTTTGAGGGGCTAGATGATGTCATCGACCAAAAATAAAACTGCAAATATCTTAAGAACCAGAATCGCACAAATGAAACTTTTTGCAGCACAGAACAGCACAAACAAAGCACAAACGATTGCCATAGTTTTTGTGTAGGTTTGAGTTTGATGGGGACCAACATCACAGAGCTGTAAGATTGTGTTCAATGCTCTGTCCTACGCCATGCTCCCACACGACAATAATCCATAAAAATACAAAAACATGATACAAAATTCACGTGTTACAAAGCTGATGCGATGTGCAGTAGTTTAATAAGTGGGATGCATGCCGATTTTAATGATAACACCCTGAAAAAGGAATGAATTTTGATTCATGTTTTATAAGAGCATTTCAAAACTTAGACTTTAAAGACAATAAAATAATAAAAGGTAACATGGTGATCTAAATCTCCTGTGGGTTCACCACCTGCAGAGGGGTTCATGGAGGTGTCAGGTGCTATGAGGATTGGGCAGCAAGATGCCCCCACGACCCAGCTGGATTAAGCGGGAGAAGATGGATGGATGGATGGTAATCTAAATAATTTTTTTGATACTAATAAATACCTACAGACATTTTAAACCCCCTCTTTAGATCCAAAATAACATCAGTTAGTCAGTATGTAAGTATATTTCGTGTACTCACCGTGTCCCTGTGAAGGCCCTGTGCTGGAGCATGATGGAGCACTTATGACTTGAATGGTCCGTTTTAGTGGAATTCAGAGTTTAGTGACAAGTGAAGAATTGGTGGAAGTGATCTCACATTTCCTGAATGTGGCAGCGGAATGAGCCATTAACTCGGATATCGGACCTTTTTCCCCTAAAAAGAAATCCTATGACATTTCTTGCATTTTCTTTTAATCATTATTTTAGACCTTTTTACACAATTACTAAATTAGACATGTGAAAATTTCATATTTAAACAAAATAAACAAAAAACTTCACTCCTGGTTCCATCCAGATGTACAGCAGTATATTTGGTCCCGTTTAGACGTACATGGATATTTTTAAAAACAGAGAAATTTCCCTTCATTTGTACCCATCTTTTACATGCAAACAGAGAATTCGCCTCTGAAAACAAATCTTCCTAAAAACTCTGGCTAAAGTGGAGATTTTGGAAACTATGGTTTCGCGTTTGCGTGTAAAGTGACATAAATATTGTTTTAGTGTATGCGACCAGTGTTAACATTTTTCTCTGGTGATGATCATGGAAGCATCAGAGCAGCAGTCGCGTTACTTCTGCTGTAAACACTTGTCATGTGTTTGCATTTACACAGCTGATGGATCATATCGATGAAGAGAGACGAATGACAACAATTTTCCCTCTTCTCCCTACGATCCGAAGACCCAGTCGCCGTCACCACCAAAGTCGCCGTTTTTGGGTCCGACCTGGGCGGACCACTGTCTGGTGGGATCATTTTGAAAATGAAGTGGTTGTCCCGGAGGAGTGGCATGAAAATGTTAGGACGTGGCATCATCACTGCTGTTACTCTCCAACTTGCTGCGTCAAAACTACTGAAAACTGAGGCTCCGTTGTTTTTCTTCTTCCTACAGTGGCTTCTAGAGGCTTGGCGTAGTTATGACGGCGCTCGACAGCGTATTTATGTGAGTTCATGTAACATTGCTGTGTGCACGATGTTATTTTGAGAAAACAGAGCGAGGGAAATATTTGTTTCTAAAAATATCCGTGTACGTGTAAATGGGGCCTTATTTTATTTTTTACATAAACTGCCTTATGCAAACGTTAAATGATGAAAAACTCTCTTTGGGAAATGAAACTTTTAGTTAGGGACTCCTCCTAAAATAATAATAATAATAATAATAATAATAATAATAATAATTATTATTATTATTATTATTATTATTATTATTATTATTATTATTATTATTATTGTTATTATTATTATTATTATTATTATCATCATTATTATTATTAGTAGTAGTAGTAGTAGTAGTAGTAGTAGTAGTAGTAGTAGTAGTAGTAGTAGTAGTATCACTTATTTGTTCTTTTACACAAAATATCCTTATTATAACTTTATTAT
The DNA here is from genome assembly GCA_034769755.1 of Odontamblyopus lacepedii. Lineage (NCBI taxonomy): Eukaryota > Metazoa > Chordata > Actinopteri > Gobiiformes > Gobiidae > Odontamblyopus > Odontamblyopus lacepedii. The sequence continues at coordinate 9,027,177 of CM068350.1, forward strand.
TTGCAATTTACCTATGCACCCACCAGATGGAGCCAAACACGAGCCTGTGATATAACAAAACCTTTTCCGTTCTTTATCCAGCAGAGGGCACTGTTCGCTGCACACTCCTTTAACATGAGCTCTGTGTTCTGCTGCAGTGCCTATAGGGGGCGCTGTGTCTCTGCCCAGCCCTCTCTTCCTCTCTGATGCACACATTGTAAAAAAAAAAAAAACACACACACACACAAACCTTAAGCTGCTTCTCACACAAGGTTCACCCAGGGCCTGTGGAGAGTGTTCTGTACCCAGGATTGGAGTGCCTCTCTGGGCATGTCTGTCCCCACCCTCCGCCCTCTTAATCTGGCAAGGGATTAATTGCGTAATCTGGGGAAAATTAAATAATTGAGGTGTAATTATGCAGAGGATATATGTGTATTTAGGAGCTGTTTAAAGTGTTGGTTATGTCGCAAACCGAATAGTGCTTTAAAGGGCTCATATTAAACTCTATTTAGGTTGAGTTCTTCTCTCAAACCAAAAACACTGTTCCACCTGGTGATGTTACGGTAATACAGTGCTCCACTGTGTTTTTAAACTCTGTACACCTTCACTAGAATCATTTGGATGATTTCAGACCTGGAATTGCCCAGCTCTACTGAACTAAAGGTAAAAGGAGCTGTTAACTGGAAAACTACCACTAAATGACATTACAAGGTGGAACAGAGCATTTTAAGATTTGGTAATATAGAAAGATTAAAAAACCAGGATTAGTCAAACATGAATGAATGAAACAAAACACAACTATAGGTAAGTGTTTGAGGAAGTAACATTATAACATGACTTAAAGCTCACAAGAGTCCATTTTGCATAATATAATGGGTAATTTGTCAGACCATATGTCAACAGTATAATCCCAGCCAGGCCATTGTATGCTGTTGTTGAGTCCTTGAGCAAGATACCTCACACGCCTTGCATATATATGAATGCGGTGTGTGAGTGATTGTTGGCCAAACCGACTGATGGCACAGAATGGAATCCACTCTTCCGTCATTCTATTCTAGTCATAGGAATTGCCATGACTTAGTGTCATTGTTTAACAGGATATTTCAGGATTTTTTTTACATTTTTTTATACACATTTGCACAGCATAATTTGGAACAAGGTCAAGGAAGCTGTTTTAAAGGGATAGCTGGGATTTTTGACATGAATCTGTATGTCCCCATCAGCAGTGTCGTGCATCAACACTGACTTACCTCCCGACAGCGTCCGGTGAGCCGAGTTCCTGCCCGGTTTCGGTGCTGATGAAAGTGTCCGGCAAGTTGGCTGGGGTCATGAAAATAAAGTGTTTTTCTTCTCAAAATAATATGTGTTCAAAAGAGTGATACATTTGTGTCAGAAAATGTGAAAAGTCAGACCTCACAAGCACTTGGTACTATTTTCTCTCCACTCATGTCATATCATATATTCTTGTATAGCTTATACAAGCTTATATACGTATCGCTGTAGCTCTCATGTTAGCTCTCTCGTGTCTCGGATGTCAAAAGTCTAGAGCATGTAAACACTGCCGAACTACTGAAAAAATTATTGGATTTGTGAGCGGCTGTCACCTGGTTCCGTAGACTGGCTGCTTCGTGCAGTGATACGACCGGAGAGAAAATAGTACCAAGCGATTATGAGGTCTGACATTTTTGTGGTTCATGTTTTATGATGCAAATGTATCACTCTTTTGAACACATATTGTTTTGAGAAGAAAAACGCTTTATTTTCGTGAGCCCAGCCAACTTGCCGGACACTTTCATCAGCACCAAAACCGGGGAAGAACTCGGCTCACCGGACGCTGCTGGGAGGTAAGACAGTGTTGATGCACGACACTGTGGATGGGGATGTCCTCTTCTACTACATGACATCACAAGGTGGAACAGAGTTTTCAGTTTTAGAGAAGAACTGTACATATGCAGGGATTGTGTGTTAGAAATATGTGAATGAAACAAAACACGACTCGGTGATGAGGAAAAAATATAGATCATAACATAGATCAGAAAATAGCGTAATATAGGTCCTTTAAGGTCAATGTACACTTTATTGTCCCCATAGGGAAGCTTGTCCTCTGCATTTGACCCATCCTTCAGTGCCATTGGAGTAGTAGCAGTGGACCCATCTCCAGATCTTGAGCTAGTCTTGGTCAGGACCTACCTGGAATATTTTGACCAATTGTTCTTTTTTTTTTGTTTTGTTTAAAGATTAATAGAAAACCCACCCAGATACAAAGAAAAACATACAAAGTCCATATGGCGTGCCCAGGAATCGAACCCAGAACCTTCTTGCTGTGAGTCGAGAGCACTACCTAGCGCCATTATCTCCCATAAACCATTTTTTATTGTCTGTGATCCAATACCAAGAACATTCAGTTAAACATGTAATACAAACCCATTAGCGAGTATTGTGGCGACGCTTCTGTCTCAATTTGCGAAGAAAGAAAAATAAATAGTAAAATCCTTGTTTCTCAGAGTCGTTGCCATGGGGATGCTGCAGGGAGCTCCTCGTGTTTCGTCCAATCCGCTCGTTACCGCGGGAAACCTGGCCTGTTGCCTAGGAGACCAGTTCCCTCCGGAGGCGAGCGATGCAGAGCCGTGCGAGCTACAGACTGCAATGTAGACTTCCCTCTGTCTACCGTTTCAACATTATCAGCATGGAATTGTCATATTTGTATACTCGTACTTCGCTCGTAGAACGTTTATTTGAACGAAGAATCGAATCTTTAACCAGCTGAAGTCTTGGCCTATGGGGTTATGCCTACGTTTAAGCTTAAAAGGCCTATATTACGTTATTTTCTGATCTGTTATAATGTTGTTTTGTCATCAAAAAACACACCTTCATACACCTTCACTAGAATCATTTGGACGATTTCAAGATCTGGAATGGATCTACCAAACTAACGGTAAAAAGGGAGCGGTTAACTTGAAATCAACGGTTTCATGACCAAGAGGTGGGGACCCGTCTTGACTTGGACTCGAGTCAGGCTTGAGTCACTATTTTTAGGACTTGAGACTTTACTTGATAAAAAGGACTTGGGCCTAAACTCGGACTTTAAGGTCATTGACTCGGATTTGAGCCCCGTGACTTGAGAAGACTTGATGCTTCTCCTAAAAAAATATATGTTTTTCGAAAATACTTTTCTTTTTACATTTGATACATTTACTTTTAACTTAACAGAACAAACTGGAGCAGGTCCCTCGCACTTCTTTGTTTACTACTTTGGATGTAACTTTGGATGTAACTGAAGTACTATTATATGGTATCCTCAAATGTACTACAGTAATATACAGTAGAATAGAGTAAAACAGGGAACAGTAATACATGATCCTTCCATTTCATTGTCGACTTCATGCCAAAATAACTCTTTCGAAACACTTATAATTCTTAATTCGTTGTATTCTCAACATGATGAGTCACACTAAGATCTTGCCAAATTACCATTTCTACAACTATAAATACTCATATATAAATATAGCATGACTTTTTTAACGTACAATTTAGTTTCAAATTCATATAAATTGCAAAAATCTCAGCTATATTTGGTATTTTATTTTAAAGACTTGAAATGACTTGAAGCTCAAAGCAGACGACTTGGACTTGACTTGGACTAATGGGCCAGTTACTCGAGACTTGACTCGGACATTCCTGTCTTTGACTTGGGACATGACTCAGACTTGAGGTCAAATACTTGGGACTTACTTGAGACTCGCAAAACGACTTGGTCCCACCTCTGTCATGACATCACAAGGTTGAGCTTTAGATCTCGACATTTTGGGCTTTCACAATGTGCAGTGAGAAATCAACAAGGTAAGTCTAAGGCTGCTTATAAAGTTGTTTTATAACGTTTGCAGACACTAATGAGTGAACCAGGCAGAGCGTTTTGTTTGTTAGACTCGTGGCTGTTGTAAGATGGGTTAAAGTGGTGTTAAGCTTCTTCTATGCAAATTGGCGTTTTATGTGGAAGTTAAGAACTTGCCCCCATCACTACACTAATTTGTTACCTTGACAGGCTCACTGCCACAGCGAGATCTAGGCAAAGAAAACACTGATATGTGCCCTTTTTTTGGCTTCTGACAGTATTCAACCACCTTGAGCAATGGACTTTAGCTTCAAACATGCTGGAGTTCCCCTTTAATGCCATGCTGTGGGATGTTCCAAGCAAAGCAATAACATCTCCACCAAGAAAATCATACGGACAAATGTATCTATAGGTCATATACATAGGTTTTCGGAGTGGACCATACAAACCCAAATATTATATCTTCTTGAATCGAAAAGTCCTCCAAATGTACCTTTCTATCTTAAGACACTATTTTACTTTTTCAACTTCTGTTCTTAAGAAATACAATGACTTTTCACTTTGTGCAAACAGTTACTCAGTATTTAATGGATGAATCGAGCCAGTTGCTTTGGCAAGGACCACCAAAACTGTCCCAGACTTGAGGGCACACGATCTGGAGATTGCTTTTCGATTTGAAAGAGAATCAGATATCTTATTTTCTCCCTTTTCCTTCGTTTGCCGTGAGCTGGTTCAGTGGAGGTCTTTTAGAGGACAGCCAAATGGAGAGTGGAGAGTACAAACAGCACCAGGAGCTGGGGTTTGTTCTGCTGCCGTGGCGATGGACCACTCAGGCTGCAGCTCTCTCACTCTGAGCCGTGAATACTGATAACTGCTTTTCCTCTGTTCTATTTATAACCTCCTCCAGCTCCACCTCTGCCTCTGCTGTTTCTTTGTCACTACTGCAAAGAAAGGGATCTGTCTCTGGGAACAGAAACTCATATGATTCAACGCCTAACCAGCACTGGCCTGTTTAACTGGACGAAGCAAGTCCTTTTATTAGTATACAGCCAAGAGAAATCAGATAACTAGAATGCAGAGAAGAGAAATGTGATCAGCAAAAGCATCTGGTTTTTGTGGAGGATGAAGGTGCACTGTGACATTAAAGTTCCATATTTGGAAATCCGAGTGTGCAAACAAAGAGCCAATCAGGAGCGAGGCAATTGAAAGTACTCGGCTCTTCCCACCCACACCACTGGTTTGGCCATTAATGCCATTGAGTTTAGGTCAACGACAATACAAGTGTACAAGTACAAATCAAACACTTCTGCACATGCTAATGATTTGTAGTCTACAGATCACTAGTAGGTACTGGTGTATTATCTTCAGATTACACATTATTACATGGCCTTACCTCAGGTTTGGACATTTGTGATCAAAATCAAACACAGGAGCGCCCAGGGAGATAACCGGTGCACCATTCCCCTCCATGCAAGACATATACACCACCCGCCTCAAGCTATACACCACCCGCCTCACCGTATACACCAGTGGTCCCCAACCTTTTTATCACCACGGACCGGCCAATGCTTGACAATTTTACCGTGGACCGGAGGAGTAAGTAAGTAAGTAAGTAAGTGTTTATTTATATAGCGCTTTTCACAGACAGATGTCACAAAGACGCTTTACAGAGGATTATTTACAGAGCATTCTTCATTCACTCCATACCCGGTGGTGGTAAACTACTGTTATAGCCACAGCTGCCCTGGGACAGACTGACGGAGGCGCGGCTGCCAAGCCAACCGGCGCCAACGGACCCTCCGACCACCACCATCACTCACTCACACAACTTTCACACCTACAGTGCATGTTTTGGGTTGATGGGGGAAACCGGAGTGCCCAGAGGAAACCCATCCAGACACGGGGAGAACATGCAAACTCCACACAGAAAGGTCCGGGCGACCCGGGGATCGGACCCGCAACCTTCTTGCTGTGAGGCATGAGTGCTAGCCACTCAGCCACCGTGCCGCCGGGTACGTAGATTGTTTATATTGCGAATTTAATAATAAACGTGAATCCACTGTGTACTCGTAGGCAACTTTATTAGCAGCTTCCTCGTAACATTGCGCCAACAACATAACCAGTGTGCGAAATACCCGTCAGTATTCGGGTGGGTCCCCATCTCCGAATTGTTGAGCAATACAGATATACATTTTCAATATGCGGAAGCCTATGCAAAGTTGTGTATTATAATGTAAGCAAATGAGTGAGTGAATAAATGGTGTAGGTATTGACACGCAGTCAGTGCACTTGTCAAGGACTAAGGTTTTCAAGAAAATAACTGGGGACAGAACAGTTACATAACGGGTGAAATAATGAGCTGTGACCTGAGGTAGTTCTCATGACTGAGGGACGTCCAGTGATCTGCAGTTAGACTGTGTTTGTCGCCCCAACACCTGCTGTACCCGGGGCACTCGCGCTGGGACTTTCGGGCTGTGTCGTGCTCGGACGCAGTTGCCTGGAGTTCTGCGTTCGCACCTGTCGGGCTGTTTGCGGGTCGCGCGGTGGAGCTGATGGTTTTGTTGGAGAGGGCTCGTCCAGCGGCAGGGTGTCTGTTGCGTGGTGGGGCGGTTGTGGGTTCTGCTGCGGTGCTCCTCCATGTGTTTGTGGATGTGGTGGCGGCGCGGGGGAGAGAAGTTGGCCGCGGTCCTTGTTGCAGATTCTCCGTATATTTTGTAGCGCGGGCTTTGTTTCGTGTTTTCCTCGTGCGGGGGCATTGGTGCAGATGTGCCGCGCTTTGGCCCACCTCCTCCAAACGGAACTTTTCAGTTTCGTACAAATAGTTTTCCTTCCTGTTTACAACCAGATCGTGTAGTTTTTCTAACGTTACAGCGTTTTTACGGGGTGTGATGGGTTAACCGGGGGTCGGGCCCCGCACCCCCGTATTTCGCACACTGAACATAACGTGTATAACATCAAAATAAAAGATTTTTCAAACTAAAAGATAATAAATACAACGGAAATAATTAATTATTTCTTGGGCGGCCGATGGCCCGGTACCAATTGATCCACGGACCGGTCCCGGCCCGGGGGTTGGGGACCACTGGTATACACCACACGCCTCACCATATACAACACCCACTTAACCATATGCACCACTCGCCTCACCCTATGCACCACCCGCCTCACTGTATACACCACCCGCCTCACTGTATACACCACCTGCCTCACCGTATACACCACCCACCTCACCATATACACCACCCGCCTCACCATATACACCACCTGCCTCACCCGCAAAGCCAACACAATTGTGTGTGACGCAAGTCCCCGCACACAGTCTGTGGGAGGAGGTACAGGAGCCTCCGTTGCCGTACTCACCAACAGCTTCATCCACCAGGCTGTTAGGATGCTGAACTCTCTAACCACCAGGCTGCCAGGAATCTGTGTCTCCCCAAAGAGGAACACTTGGACTTTTCCATTTATTATTAATTTATACAAATGGAGTGAAAAACACAATTTTGATTCTTTATGTTTTTTTTGTTTTTTTTTCATATGAAGAATTGATAACAATCTTTTTTAACTTGAAATCTTCGCTTTCTTCAAGTGTGTTCCAGTGTGTTCTCCTTGTCCGGTCTCAGAAGCAGCAATTGTTCTAGTAAAAACAGTTGCTGTGTCCTTAGGCAAGACACCTCACCACCTTGCCTAGTGAGACTGTGGCTTGTGATTGATTTGTTAAGGCTGGATTTAACCTTGCACAACAAGATGGATTCCCACGATATTTGTGAGTTCACAAACTCATGCGAATCCATCTTGGTGGGCACCCGCTGTACAGTTAACTCATCAATCACGTCGCAGCTCTGAGGTTTGTGCAGAAGCCAAAGGTGAAGCGGCCAAACAAACCAAAACAAACATGGCCACACCGGCAGAGGTATTTCAGCCTATTTCAGTGTCAATACAAAACATGCAGAAGGTCAGAGCTTTGTGCAGTTTTGAACAGGGAAGATGTCTGCGCTTTTCTCTCAGCTGGTGTAAATAAAGTTTGATTTTTCGACTGTTGTGATGCTTCCACCAACCAGATTGAAATAGTCGTCATGATGCTCCATGTTTTCCGATCACTTTTAGCAAGAGCTTTTCCAGACTGATAATGTGGAGAACTCAATTCAGAGTGACACAGATCCAAATAGTGTGAGCGAGGTTAGGCTGGACTGGCAGCCTCACTTCTGTCAGTCTGTCCCAGGGCAGCTATGGCTACAATAGTATTGTCCTTGTGGGGAAATGTATTACTAAGAAGGAAACGCAGCCAGACTTTATGTATGCTAACTTTTCCTGCTAACATTCTTGTCCTGTACCTGCATACATGCAGGGTGTCCCAAAAAATACTACATCATTTTGCAGGCGAATAATTGGGGCAATTCTTGTTGAAATAACCTAAAATTTTCACAGAATGTATAAAAATATATCAAGATGTTATATTTAATGTTTTATTTTTGTTCTGTTTTCAGGTTGAGCCGTTCACTCCCAAAGAGAAGTCATTTTGAGTTGTGGAATCTGCTCGCACACACTCACCCAAGACTGTGCAGCCTTCAGTGCAAAATTTGGAAAAACTTCACCAACTGGCAAACAAATTTGGACTTGGTACCAAAAATGTAAAGAGGAAGGTGCTTATGCAGGGCTAAAGGATCTGGTAAACCAACATCAACATCAGAAGAGAAGTGAACAGGAGTGAACAGCTCAACCTGAAAACAGAACAAAAATAAAACATTAAATCTAAACTCTTGATCTGTTTCTATACAATCTGTGAAAATTTGAGCTTATTTCAACAAGAACTGCCCAAATTACTGGCTTGCAAAATGATGTCAATTATTGGGGACACCCTGTAGTTGATACAATAATACTGCACGTACACTGTCACTGTACATGACCGAACACTCCTCCTGAGTCCTGAATCCCAGAGCAGAGCAGCCCCTTTCTCTCCACTCCCTGTTGTGGTTTGTTTGTGCACTGGCCTCCAGCCTTCACTTCTATTTATAACTGACATTGGCAGAGCTGAATAAGGACGCAGCACCATAACAGAGAGAAGAGAAGAGAGGAGAAAAGAGAAGAGAGGGACTCCTGCAGGCAGCTCCCCCCTCTTCTCTGTGTGAAGGTTTGTGTCATTGGGTTTGTCTAGTTCTTATTCATCTATTTCAACCAAGACTAACAGTGGGTTTCTTGGTACACTGTCACTCATTTACAATCTCAGTACTTTATCCAAATACAACATTGTACTTTTAAATGGCCCATCATACGCTATTTATTTTCTGATCTATGTTCTAATGTTTCCTCATCACAAACAGACCTGGAGTTTCATTCACATGTTTAACACACAAACCCTGCAGATTTATGCTGAGTTGTCTTAAACGGAAAACTTGTGATGCCGTGTGTTAATACAGGAAGTGCTCCACTGTATTTTTATACTCCACACACTGTCACCAGAATCATTTGGATGATCTCAGCCCCGGAATTGCCTATTTTGACTCAACTAAAGGTCAAATACAGCTGTTAACTTGAAAACTACCATGTGATAATAGGTATATATATTTTATTGGTGCACATGTGCATCCATATTGCTCATATTCGTCTGACCACTTTCTTTTTTTGCTCGACATAGTTAGTATGAAGGGAAAATATTACGAAAGAAATTACACGACACCATCACAACAGTCACAAGACTATTGTGCACACAAATTTTCCTGCAGCCAATAACGGCCAAACGGGGCGTGTCATCCTGAATCATACAGTATGAGTTGGATGTGAGTCTTGACCCCTGCTGAACCCCTGAGATTCACTCACCGATCGAACCCAGGTTAAGAATCATTGTCATAGACAGATAGATTTGTGCAGTTTAAATGCTGTAGATGTTCACAGATTAAATGTTGACCATTTAAACTGCACAAATCTATCTATACTAATATCAACATCACAAAATTGATTTTTAATTTTAATTCTAGAATCAGTCTGAGTGAACAAGTTATTTATGTTTTATTCATGACCATATCGTTAGTTTTGCTCAGTAGTTCACTCATGCTCGTCGTTCTCCTTTAAGTTTTCATCTTTCTTCCCTTGATAGTTGTGGATAAATTCTTCATGGACAGAATATGTTCTTTGTCGACCTTGTTGGTTGATGATTTTGTGTTGGGGCAGATTTATGAAGCTGGTCAAAAATATGCCACACTTTTCCACAGGGATTTTGCCTTAGAAAAGCACTGAAGTGCCGCAACTCAACATTGTGGCACTTCCTGCTGTTGTGATAATAGCCTATTCCAGGGCTGAAATCATCCAGATATTATAGTGAAAGTGTATGGAGTTTAAAAACACAGTGGTGTACTTTCATTATTGACATCATAAGGTGGAACAGAGTGTTTTCTGTTTGAGAGCAGAACTCAGCCTAAAGCTACAGGGTTTGTGTGTTAAATGAATGAACAAAACAAAACTCCAGGTCTGTTTGTGACGAGGAAATGACATTAGTACATAGACTAAGACCCGGACAGTGGAGTTTGCGGAGTGGAGAGGTTGAGGCGGCTGCTGGTTTTGCTGCTGGGGTTTCACGAGCAGCTGAAAAAGTGTTTTGCGTCTGCTTTGAGCCGTCTGTCTGGGTCTGTCTCTGCGGATTCACGGTTAATCCATCAATCAATACGCGGGGCCAGCCTTTATGATCTGTGCTCCCGGCGGCTGCTCCCGTCTCTGCCGATCACGTCAAACTCTCTACGTCTGACAGGAAGCACTCACCGATTCAAGATTCCGGTTTATTTTATTGTATTTTTACTTTACGTCTATTATTTGGACAATTCGAAGCCCATCTACCATCTGTCAGAAGGTAGCAGCATCAGTTTTTTTGTCGCACGTGTTTTCATTGTTTTGTCTGGAAAGTTCCACAGTATGGCATTAAAACTTTCTATCTTCATGGAGACCAAACTAAACCAAGTCGCAGGTCAGATCTGTGGAGAAGCGACCCGCTCACAGTCAAAATCCCTTTTCTAGGTATTTTGGAGCTATAAACCCACCTGTAAATGATTCAGTGTAAAGTAGAGCTGTTTAATGTCGCACTGTGGAACATTCCAGGCAGATTAATGACGTCTCCATAGAAACAAGCAGGTAACGGACCTCCAGCGGGTTCTCCGGTTTCCTCAAGGCCACGAGACTCCGATGTTGGGTTTTGTAAATGCTGAAAGCTAACCACTCTGCCACTGTTCTTACCATGATACTTCATTCTTTCTCTCTTTCTTTCTTTCTCTTTATCTCTCCTCTGTCTCTCTCCCTCCCTCTTTCTTTTTTCTTTCTCTCTGCTTCTCTGTCTCTCTCCTCTTTCTCTCTCCTCTCTTCCTCTCTCCTCTGTCTCCTCTCCCCTGCATCCCTCTCTCTCCTCCCTTCCTCTCTCTCTCTTTGTCTGTCTCCCTATCCTCTCACTGTTTTGCCCCTCTCTCTCTGTCCTCTGTTTCTCCCTCCATCTCTTTCTCTCTCTCCTCTGTCTCTTTCCACTGTCTCTCGCTCTCTCCTTCCTCTGTCCGTCTCCCTATCCTCTCACTCTCTTTTTCTCCTATCTCTGTCCACTGTCTCTCCCTCCATCTCTCTTTCTCTCTCGCTCTCTCTCCTCTGTCTCTCTCTCTCTCCTCCTCTTTCTCCCCGTTCTCTCCCTCCATCTCTTTCTCTCTCGTTCTTTCTCTCTTCCTCCCTCTCTCTCTTCTCTTCCTCCCTCCAGCCATCTCTCTCTCCTCTCACACTCTTTTTCTCCTCTCTCTCCTCTCCCTCTCTCTTTGTCTCTCTGTCTCTCTGCTCTTTCCCTCTCTCCTCTCACTCCCAACGCCTCTCTCTCCTTCCCTTTCTCCTCTCACTCCTCCCTCTGTCCCTCTTCCTCCCTCCGCCCCTCTCCTTCTCTTTCCCTCTCTCCTCTCACCTCCCTCAGCCTCCTTTCTCTCTCTCCTTCCCTCCCTCTCTCCTCTCACTCCTCCCTCCATCCCTCTCACTCGTCCCTCCATCTCGCTTTCCTTCTCGTTCCCTCTTTCCTCTCGCCTCCCTCTGTCTCTCTCTCCTTCTCTTTCCCTCTCCCCTCACTCTCCCTCCGTCCCTCTCCTCTCACTCCCTCCATTTCTCTCTCTCTCCTCTTTCCCTCTCTCCTCTCACCTCCCTCCCTCCATCTCTCCTCCCCCTTCCGTCTCTCTCCTTCTCTTTCCCTCTCTCCTCTCACTCCCTCCATCTCTCTTTCCTTCTCTTTCCCTCTCTTCTCTCACCTCCCTCCGTCCCTCTCCCCCCTCCGTCTCTCTCCTTCTCTTTCCCTCTCTCCCCTCACTCTCCCTCCGTCCCTCTCCTCTCACTCCCTCCATCTCTCTCTCTCCTTCTCTTTCCTTCCCTCCGTCCCTTTCCTCTCACCCCTCCCTCCGTCTCTCTCTCCTTCTCTTTCCCTCCCTCCGTCCCTCTCCTCTCACCCCTCCTCCGTCTCTCTCTCCTTCTCTTCCCCTCTCTCCTCTCCTCCCTCCCTCCGTCTCTCCTCTTCCCCCTCCGTCTCTCTCCTTCTCTTTCCCTCTCTCCTCTCACCTCACTCCCTCTGTCTCTCTCCTTCTCTTTCCCTCTCACCTCCCTTCGTCTCTCTCTCTCCTTCTCTTTCCCTCTCTCCCCTCACTCTCCCTCCGTCCCTCTCCTCTCACTCCCTCCATCTCTCTCCTCTTTCCCTCTCTCCTCTCACCTCCCTCCGTCCCTCTCCTCTCACTCCCTCCATCTCTCTCCTCTTTCCCTCTCTCCTCTCACCTCCCTCCGTCCCTCTCCCTCCCTCCGTCTCTCTCCTTCTTTTTTCCTCTCTCCTCTCACCTCCCTCCCTCTCCTCTCACTCCTCCCTCCGTTTCTCTTTCCTTCTCTTTCCCTCCCTCCGTCCCTCTCCTCTCACCCCTCCTCCGTCTATCTCTCCTTCTCTTCCCCTCTCTCCTCCCTCCATCCCTCCTCTCACCCCGGCTGCACTGTGTGTTTGGCTGAGCTTGTGCAGATTCATAATTCATGGCGCTCGTGTCCTTTCCTTCAGTGGCCTCATGTCCTGTAACACTCCTCCTCCCACGCTCCCTCCATCTGCTCTGGACTCTGCACAATCACACACCACAAGCAGCTTCCACGGCCACTTTAAGGACCTCGCTAATACTTTGTTTACATTTTCCACTTTTGGTTCGGAATGAAACAGAAAAAAAAAAAACTGATTTTGGCCTCTAGTTCCAATATTTAATTCAAAGTCTCTTTCAATTTTGATATTTTTGTCTCTGGTTTATTTGCCCCGGATGTTCTGCTGCTTATAACCCAGAGAGAATAAAATATCAAAATTAAAATAGGCCCTGAGACTGTTTTTTTGGTTATTTGAGATAAACTTTAAATTAAATATTGAAAATAGAGAAATCTGTTTTTGTTTGACACTAAAACGGAATAATAAAATCACCAACAGTTTTAGTTTTTCATTCTTAATTGAAATTCAAGAGAACGAATAGTACACGGACCCCCAGGTTGCATTCACAATGTTTTAGAATTTGATTTCAGAACTGAACTCTTTTTGAAAGAAGTAAACATTCAGAAACTTTTCATTTAGTTGTTTTGTCTTTAAAGAAAGGGTATTATCCAAACTTTTTGTTTTAGCTTTCTGTTATACTATTTTACAACAAAAACTGTCTGGAGAGGTTTTAGGCGGTTATCCATGCATGTCTGAGCAATTTAGCGATCTTTTCAGGGCCCTATTCGAACCCTTGTTGTGTGTAACTGTCTCCTATGCTCTCACGTGTCAATTTTTCATAAATATGCAAAAACATGACACAAAAAAACACACTACGACTTTGCAAACCTGATGCGATGTGCAGTAGTTTCATTAGTGGGACAAGTGTTGCGATAGCGCTCTGAAGGGGGAGTTTCTTAGTGTGGAGAGGAAAAGGAGGGGGATTCAAAGCTCCTTAAAGCATACTGATACTTGTTTTTGGTGAATATAGCATTTTCAAAATGGTAAAAGGGAACATGGCGATCAATAGACCAATAATTTAGGTAATTCTTGTCGAAATAACCTGAATGTGCAGAAACAGATCAAGATTTTATATTTAATGTTTGTTTGTTTTTTGTTTGCCAGTTGATGAAGTTTTTCTAAATTTTGGTGACTGTGTGTGAGCAGATTCCAAGACACAAAGTGACTTTTCTTTGGGAGTGAACGGCTCAACCTGAAAACAGAACAAAAATAAAACATTAAATATGTAAACATTAAATATATAAACATTTTCATCAGTTTCTATACATTCTGTGAAAATTTGAGGTTATTTCATCAAGAATTGCCGAAATTATTGGCCTGCAAAATGATGTCAGTTTTTTGGGACACCCTGTATATTATTTATTGAATTACAGCGAATTCAAATAACTTGTTGTACAGTTGTAGGGAGTATTATCTGTTACATAAGGGTGAGTTGTTGTATGGTTGTAGGGAGTATTATCTGTTATATAAAGTTGATTTGTACAGTTGTAGGGAGTATTATCTGTTACATAAGCATGAGTTGTTGTATGGTTGTAGGGAGTATTATCTGTTACTTGCCGAATTGCAAAAATGATTGGCCTGCAAAATGATGTCAATTTTTTTGGGACACCCTGTATATTTGGGGCACTTATTGGATTACAGTGAAGTCAAGTAACAGTCAGATGCCCTTCAGGGACCTTGAGTGGGCAGAGAAACTTATTAGAATCTTTCATCTAGTAACTTTCTCTGCCCACTCATGACCCGAGGCACTCCGATATGCTTAGTTATTGTTATTATTTGAACACAGCAGCTCACAGCATATAACAACATAACAAAGAGAAACATATTTATACATCATTGTATAATCAATTTTAGTAGCATAAATAGCAAGCGGCTGATGTCAAATAAGGCATAATTATAGTCGTGAATATGGACAAGTAAACATAAAATATAGAAAAATACAGTAATACAAATATATCACAGTTATATACAAGAGGACACAAGGAAACAACAATATGATTGACAGTAACATAAGCGTGAGTTGTTTAGTTGTAGGGAGTATTATCTGTTACATAAGCGTGAGTTGTTGTTCAGTTGTAGGGAGTATTATCTGTTACATAAGGCTGAGTTGTTGTACAGTTGTAGGGAGTATTATCTGTGCCTCTATAGCCTGGTGCAGTGGGTGAGCAAGAGTGTCAAGTCAAAATACAAAAATAAAATCATCCCACTGGGCTAATGAAAAAAATCCACATTCAATTTCGAAGTATTTGAATAAGTTGATCATGGTTAAATACATACCTAGGACTTAGCAGAGCGTCGGTTCAGTATTCTCCTGTGATCCAGCTTCTTTTGCCTCTCCACACTTCTATAAATAGCAGTGTGTTTGTCATGCAGCTCTCACACTTTGGGTTTCATCTGCCACAATTTCACACCGACTCTCTGCTCCATCCTCCTCCTTTCTCATCTCACATCAAAAACTCTGAATACATACTGCTCACATCCCTATAGGCACTGGTGCTGGTACTATTGTTAGAATATCATACTATAAAGATGCACTGTGGAACTTTGATTCAATAGATTCTAGATTTGACTGTCATTGTCATAAAAAACAAAAAAATTAGGTTTAGATTAGGGATGCACCGCTACTGTTACTGGTATTGAATATCGGTATCGGTTACACAGATATCCTGGTTGGAGGGTCCGTCAAATTCAATTCAATTCAATTCAATTTATTTTTTATTTAATTAAATGCTTTTTCTCCATGGAGATGTTGTTTTCTTCGTCTGGAATGTTTCGCAGTATCGTATTACACTTTTTATATGTCATGGAAACCAAACCAGGCCACATTACAGGTCAGGTCTGTGGAGAGGCGACTCCGCTCATAGTCAGAATGCCTTTCTGTAATTGAATGAATATAATGTAGAGCTTAGGGTGGTTCATAAAATTAACTTTCACCAAATTTTGCCCGCTTGCTTTTTACCTTGTTCCAATTGAGTCAAAGTCAAAGATTCAATTTTGTTCAAAAAACTAATTTTGTTTCATGAACAAAGTTTCAAAAACAAAGTCATCATACATGGAATATAGAGTTTGAACTGTTCTAATGTTCTTATATGTGTGGCATAAGTACAGGGAGATTAGGAGAGATTATTATGAGTGTACGTATCTTTATATTGTTCATCTTTGTATTGTTCATCTTTGTATTGGTCATCTTTGTATTGGACATCTTTGTATTGTTCTTTTTGTTTTGGTCATCTTTGTTTTGGTCATCTTTGTATTGTTCATCTTTGTATTAGTCATCTTTGTATTGTTCTTCTTTGTTTTGGTCATCTTTGTATTGGTCATTTTTGTATTGTTCTTCTTTGTTTTGGTCATCTTTGTTTTGGTCATCTTTGTTTTGGTCATCTTTGTATTGTTCTTCTTTGTTTTGGTCATCTTTGCTTTGGTCATCTTTGTATTGTTCATCTTTGTATTGGTCATCTTTGTATTGTTCTTCTTTGTTTTGGTCATCTTTGTTTTGGTCATCTTTGTATTGTTCTTCTTTGTATTGTTCATCTTTGTATTGGTCATCTTTGTATTGTTCTTCTTTGTTTTGGTCATCTTTGTATTGGTCATCTTTGTATTGTTCTTCTTTGTTTTGGTCATCTTTATATTGTTATCTTTGTATTGGTCATCTTTGTTTTGGTCATCTTTATATTGTTATCTTTGTATTGGTCATCTTTGTTTTGGTCATCTTTATATTGTTATCTTTGTATTGGTCATCTTTGTTTTGGTCATCTTTATATTGTTATCTTTGTATTGGTCATCTTTGTATTGTTCTTCTTTGTTTTGGTCATCTTTGTTTTGGTCATCTTTGTATTGTTCTTCTTTGTATTGTTCATCTTTGTATTGGTCATCTTTGTATTGTTCTTCTTTGTTTTGGTCATCTTTGTTTTGGTCATCTTTGTATTGTTCTTCTTTGTATTGTTCATCTTTGTATTGGTCATCTTTGTATTGTTCTTCTTTGTTTTGGTCATCTTTGTTTTGGTCATCTTTGTATTGGTTATCTTTGTATTGGTCATCTTTGTTTTGGTCATCCTTGTATGGTACATCGTTGTATTGTTCTTTTTATACGCCCGTTGTGTAAGACGGGACGTATTATGGTATGGCGCTGTCCGTCCGTCCGTCTGTCCGTCCGTCTGTCCGTCTGTCCGTCTGTGGACACTTCAAAGCTTTGAAGTCTTTGAAGCTTTGTCTTCTTGAAAGATCTGAACTCTCTTCTCAAATGTTCTGCTGCTGAAAGCGAGAACAACCCACATTCTCTGCTTCTTTGAGCTTTGACACATTAAAGCTTTGTAGTGTCTTTAAGTTCTGTTGCTGCAATCTGATTGGTGGAATTCCGATTCTAGAATTCTATATACAATAATTCTAAGTACGGGCGTATTTTGCCCCGCTGGCGGAGCTCTTGTTTGTATTGTTCAAGTTTTTGTTTCTGCGAAAATCTTGCCTTCTTATGTACATTAAAAATTGTGAAAAAGTGTGCCATCCATTACTGGCATCTTATTGGCTCAATTTTGGTACAGATGTTCACAATGTTAATAGGAACAAGGCAAAATGCGATCTGGCAAAATTTAGAAAACTTTTACTTGTACCATCTTCATCATATTGTGAACTACCCTAGTAGAGCTGTCTAATGTCATACTGTGGAACATTCCAGGCAGAGCGGTGATATAGAAACAAGCAGGTGACGGACCTTCAACTAAAAACGTACATCGTTTTTGGGCCACGTTACAGGTCAGATCTATGGAAAGGCACCCCTGCTCAAGAATAAGAATGCAAGCTTTTCAAGGAGTTTCGTAGATATAAGCGCTATTTTTGAACAAACGCAAAAGAGTTACATTAAATGCCGTGCCGTGGAACATTCCAGGCAAACCTATAACATCTGCATGGAGACAAGCTGTTGGGATGTTCCACAGTGCGGCATTAAACACATCTATGTTGTATTTATTCAATGACAGGTCTTTTTATTTCTCAAAACTACAGTCAAACATACATTATTACTGTGAACGGGCCCAATTCTCCGCAGATCTCACCTGTAACTCGGCCTTGTCATGTGGCCTGCTTGTTTCCATGGAGATGGTTACATTGAATGCTGCCCTGTGGAACATTCCGTGGAAAAAACATTGACCTCTACATTGAATCGAGCAGAAAAGTTACACAGAGAGTTGTATTTTTATGTTTAGAAATGACAAATGTACGAAATGTGTTGAACTAACGTTGATAAGCCTTTTTAGTTTTCGGTAGCAGGAAGAATTATTTTTTTAACATGGAATTTCTGTGTGTGTTTTTTTTTCTCAGCACTACTACGTCCTTTCTGGGATTTGGACACTGTGTTTTGCATGTGCTTCCCATAAGTGGGAAGCCCCCCCCCCACTCGTCTTCGGTAAAAATCATTAAACTTTCATTCATCTAATTCAATCCAGGAGCACCCATCCATCTGGGGTGTCACCCACTCTCTCCATCTCTTTTTCTCTATTCCTCTCTCTTTCACTCTCTCATCTTCTCTCTCCCTCCCTCTCTCTTTCACTCTTCCCCTCTCTCCATCCCTCTCTTTCTCCCCTTTCTCTCTCTTTCCCTCCCTCTCCCTTCTCTGTCTCTCCCCTTCTCTCTCTTTCTCCCTCGCCCCCTCTCTCCCACACTCTCTCCCTCCTCCCCTCTGTCTCTCCCCCACTCTTTCTCTCTATCCTTCTCTCCCTTCCTCATTCTCCCCCCTTTCTCTCTTTACCTCCCTCTCTCTCTTATCTCTCTCTAATCTTTCTCCCCTCCCTCTCTCACTGTCTCTCTCCCTCTCTCTTTCACTCTCTTTCCTTCTCTCCCTCTCCCCTCTCTTTTTCCCTCCCTCGCTCTCCTCTTTCTGTTTCTCCCCCTCCCTCCCTCGCTGTCTCTCTCTCTCTTTCATTCTTTCCCTCCCTCTTCCTCCCCTCTCTTCCTCTCTCTCTCTACCTCCCTCTTTCCCACACTCTCCCTCCCTCTCCCCCTTTCTCTCTCTTCCTGCCTCACTCTCTCGCTGTCTCTCTTTCACTCTCACCTCCCCTCTCTCTTTCTCTCCCTTCCTCCCTCCCCCTCTCTTCTCTCCCCTTCTCTCTCTCTCCCACCCTCCCTCTCTCTTTCCTCTCACTCTTTATCTCTCTCCCTCTCTTCCATCACCTTGTATCAGAGCAGCACTCAAGGGAATCACTTCCTCCGACTGTTGTCACCCCTCTATCCCTCTATCCCACTCGTCCTAACTCCGGCTCTATCCCCTCTGTCCTCATCCCCTAACAACAGACCAAAAAAAACATCCCCCCAAGGACGACTGCACACTTAACGACCAAAAGCGTATTGCCAAAGAGTGCATTACAAAATAAGACTCATGAAATGTAATTTACCGACCAAGACGAGGGGCAATTTCAAATGGAATAATATTTGAACGTGTCCATAGCGATGCACACTGCAAATTCCTCTGATTTGAAAACTTATATCAGGTTCTTCATCTTATTTTCAGATTTGTTATCTACTTGCTAGTTCTGAATTGGTTGTATAATCTTAAAAATTGTCACATATATTTCTATATTTATCCCCCAGTGTTCCCCTGCAACACTTCACTTGTTTTTAGATTCAGTGATACAGATTTGCTCGATACAAGACTGACTACAAACTACTATCATGTAAGACTGATTTCAAGTACCATATTTTTCGGACGTTTTTTCAGGGTTTGGCTGTTCCTGCGACTTATACTCACATTTTATATATTACATTTTTCACAATGACAGTCCATAAGCCATATATATGAATTGTATATATGAATTAAAAATGAAAAAAAAAAAAAATTGTTATCTGTTTTATATCTGACAAATAATAAAGAATTTTTTTTTGTTTGTTTTCTTATTTTTGGTTCTATATTGAAATACAAATTAACAAATGATACACGGATTCTTCTCTATTTGGTTGTTTTTATTACTCTAACTTCTATAACTCACCTTTCAGGATGAAATGTTGGTTCTTGGTCTCTGATTTTATAAAATAAATTTCTCCCAAAATCTTATAGTCTTGCGATGTTTTTTCTTCTTCATTATGCTTTTTTTGCCTGGTATGACTTATAATCAGAAAAAAACACGGTACTTATATGTAGAATTCAGCATCTTTGAATTTATTTCCAGCACATGAACACTTCCTCAAGACAGCTTAATTCTAGCTTTTTTGCAGTACATTAGCCAAAAAGGAAAAATAAAATCAAGAACCAAGTTACTAAATCGACCGTTGGGGCACCTAAAATAGACAGTAACTGATAACTGATATAAGAATTGGACATTGGACATATTGGACTTTTTGGAACTTTTTACCATGTTATAAATTTCCCTCATAAAAAAATATGCCTGAAGAAGTTTCATGTGCCATCCATCTATGTCTGAGTAATCTAGCAATCTCTACATGGCCTTATTTGAACCCTCCTAAGCAATACGAGTGATCCATGCTCCTGTACGGCAATTGTTCATGAATATACAAAAGCAGGATACAAAACAATACACTACAACTTGTGACTAAATTAGGCCGCTGTGTGCTCTTTGCAGCTAATAATAAAGTATTTCTCATCAACCCGGAAATAAGCAGTGCTCTGACTGGCTGGGCGGTTCACCCCAGTTCCACTTTGCTGACTGAAAAAAATCTGTTCTAAAGCCGTGCTCATGCTCAGAAGTTAATGCATGTGCACGGTCCCCTAGCAGCTATAGAAAAGTCAGAGGAACGTCCAAGGTCTTCTAGGAGTCATCAAAAGAGATCTGAAGAACATCTAGGGTCCTTTAGATACTGTTGGGACAAGTCAAAAGAACATCTAAGGCCCTCTAGCAGCTATAGAAACTGTTACAGAAAAGTCAGAGGAACATCCAAGGTCTTCTAGAAGCAATCCAGAGAAACGTGAAGAACATCTAGGGTCCTTTAGCTACTGCTGGGACAACTTGAAAGAACATCTCAGCTCTTCCGTCCTCTAGCTGTTACAGTTCAAGTCTGAAAAACATCCAAAGACACCTAGTTGCTACTGGCGCAAGTCTGAAAAACACTCCAGACCTCTATGTTGCTATTGGTACAAATCTGAAGAACATCCAAAGACCTCTACTTGCTGTCGGGACAAGTCTGAAGAACATCCAAAGAGCTCTATTTGGTATCGGGAAAAGTCTGAAGAACATCTAAAGATCTCTAGTTACTACTGGGCGAGTCTGAAGAACTTCAAAAAACCTCTAGCTGCTATCAGGACAAGTCTGAAGAACATCTAGGTTCCTCTAGCTGCTACAGATCAATGTGTAGGGACATCTAAAGACCTCTAGTTGTTGGGACAAGTCTGAAGAACATCCAAGGTTCTCACTGTATTATATAAATAGCAAAATCTGTTAAACCGAATACAATACTTTTTTACCCCTTTATGTTTCGTCCTATTTTTCCTAAAACATCTGACTAAAATGTCTCTCAGTTCAAACTGAACCTGTTTCTGAATCTTCTGGAGCACAGACAAATGGCTGGACTCTTTGTGAAGCTAAGGCTCTGGAGTTTTGGCTTCTGCTGTCTTTAACCATCTCTGTACTTTCATTTGCACTCTCAATTTTTAAGGGTAATTACAAGAATTGGTATAGCTGGTGTCATTGGGGGTGGTCTGTTGGGTCTGGACAATTCCCATGTCAAAGCCGAAGCAGATCTCACTAAAGATGAGATTTAGAGACTTGTAATTAGACAAAACAGTCCAGGCGAATTCATATAAAATTCCTATTCTTTTTCTGGGTTTTGTTTGTTTTTTATTTGTGGGTTTGGAGTACAAACTGGTCCAAATTGTTCTCAGAATGGTTGATGTGACTGAAAATAAGTGGACTACAGATTTCCATTAATGTTTTAAGTGCCCATGCGGTTAAGAGTTTCCTTTTATCAGAAGCCGGACAAACTGTTTTCCTCTCGGAACACAAACAGATTTTAATGTTGTAAGGTAAAGTCTTTAAAAACATCTCTGTCTATTTCAGTGACAAAAACAAAATAGAGCATGTTTTTACATTCAATTCATCAAAAATCTCTTACGGCACCTCTAATTCCTCTAATTAAGACATTAGCCCACTGACCCAAACTAAAATGAAACTAACCTTTTCATGCACTTTTTTGACAATTTCCCGAAAAAATAATGCTTCATCATGCCAAAGTACTTCAAATGGTCGTGTGATATGTCTCAGTGAAATGGTGAGGCTTGTTTTTAATATTGGTGTGTGTGGATTTTGCTTGTTTTTATGTGTCATTTTACCATTTATTTGCTCTGGAGTTTTTATTGCATGTTTTTAAGGCTTACATCAGCGCCGACCGATAACCCCGAATGCACGTGGCACTTTTCAGCCAATGAGCGACCCTGACCAATTAACGGAACTGGAGCAGGGCAGTAAAGGACCGGAAATAAGAGTGAGAAGGGAAGACAGACAAAGAGTGAGCCCGAAGTTGGAAACACGCTGTTGTAGAGGAGCCACCACCGAAAGCCAGATCGCGAGCCAGAACAGAGCACCACGACACCTGATCAACGTAGAGGCAGAGTGAGAAACCCCGTCTTGTGTGTAACTGTTGTACACTTTTTAGTGGTGCTCCAACTGATGGTGGTGGCAGTGTGGCAACGAGGACGAGGGCCGATCACAAGGATCTAAAAAAGGGCACCACAACTTTGAGTCCATGCATAGGCGGAGTGAGGAGCTCCGCCTTGCCCCGTAAGTGACACAAGATAGTGATGCCCCCTTCACATAGATGAACTTAAAGCGATAGTTTGGGTTTTTTGACATGAATCTGTGAGTGAGTTCTTCCCCGGTTTTGGTCCTGACGAAAGTAGAATAGCAAGTTGGCTGGGGTCATGAAAATAAAGCGTTTTTCCTTCTCAAAATAATATGTGTTCAAAAGAGTGTTTTACTTCACACTTTGCCGACTGAAAAAACTGTTCTAAAGCTGTGCACATGCTCAGAAATGAATGCATGTGCAAGGTCCCCTAACAGTTATTGAAACTTCGACAGAAAAGTCAGAGGAACATCCAAGGTCTTCTAGAAGCAATCGAGAGAACTTTGAAGAACATCCTGGGGTCCTTTAGCCACTGCTGGGACAACTTGAAAGAACATCTAACCTCTCCCATCCCCTAGCTGCTACAGTTCAAGTCTGAAGAACATTCAAAGACTCCTAGCTACTACTATGTTTTGTTTTTTTTAGATGGGTCTGTATGGCATCCCCGTCAGCAGTGTCGTGCATCAACACTGACTTACCTCCTGACAGCGTCCGGTGAGCCAAGTTCTTCCCCGGTTTCGGTGTTGACGAAAGTGTCCGGCAAGTTGGCTGGGGTCACGAAAATGAAGCATTTTTCTTCTCAAAACAATATGTGTTCAAAAGAGTGATACATTTGAGTCAAAACCGTTGTCGATGAAAAAGTCAGACCTGATAATTGCTTGGTCGTGTTAGTGTTGGATTTGGGCATAGACTGGCGGCAGCGCGCAGTGATAGGATCGGAGAGAAAATAGTACCAAGCGATTATGAGGTCTGACTTTTTCGTGAACAATGGTTTTGTGACGCAAATGTATCACTCTTTTGAACACATATTACTTTGAGAAGAAAAACACTTTATTTTCGTGACCCCAGCCAACTTGCCGGACACTTTCGTTAGCACCAAAACAAAAACTCGGCTCACCGGACGCTGTGGGAGGTAAGTCAATGTTGGTGCACGGCACTGCTGACGAGGACGCCATACAGATTCATATAAAAAAAAAAACTAAGAAGTAGCGGTCTGCTGTGTGTGGGTTTTGCTGTCGGTCTCCTCCATCACATTACAAACTGCTCCTCTCATTTTAACCTTGGCCCACCTAGTGTTTTGACCCCTTTTTAAACTGTTTTTTTTACGGAGGATCCTTTTTTATTTGCATTTAACTTTTAACCTTGTAATAAATTATTCATATTTTTATCTCTGGGCTTTCTTTATTTGCACTGCAGTGGCTCTCTCCCCTTGACTTAACAGTTTGCAGACATTTGAACAGAATTTGGCTTTTAATCTACACCTTTAGCAATAACACCCAAACCACATGACATACGTGAATTTTATTATTTCATCTGTGTCCTTGTACGCTCTTCATTTTGCTCAGTGAACCTAGCAGAGCAGAGGTGCAAGGTCCAGGCTACACTGTGCCCATTCTCCGTCCTTAAGGGAACTCTGTGCAGATAGAGCCGAGCAGAGAGAGAGCTGCTTCTGTTAGCTCTGGTGCCCTGAATAATACATGAGTCTGTGGGCTGCTCTGGTGCCAGCCTCTGAAGTGTACACCTCTGCATGTTACTGCACACGCAACGCCAATAAGAGTCTGTTCACAAGTACAACACAACACATGGGAGATCTAAAGAAATGCTCGTTATGGGGGTTTGTTATTTTAAAATTTCTGTATGTGAGATTTTGATTTAAAATTTCATAAACTTGACCAGTCTCACAATATACATAATCAAATATATCTTTAGCTGTTATTTTTATTGCAAACATTCTGGACATGTTGTAATTTGGTGTTTTGGTTCTCAAGACAATTATCCAAACAGAAACACAATTTGTCTTTGGGCTGCCAGTTCCAATGCAGAAATCCAATTGTTTTGAACCTAAAATAGATGTTTCTGAAGCCCTAATTCTGGAGGAATTCTTGTATGTGTCTTCTCTCTGCAGGTTAAAGGGGAACTCTGGCACGTTTGAAGCTAAAGTCCATTACTAGAGGTGGTTGAATACTGTTAGAAGCCAAAAAACGGCACAGATCAGTGTTGCCTCAGCGGAGATCTCACTGTGGCAGTGAGTCTGTCAAGGCAACAAACTAGTGTAGTGATTGGGGCAAGTTCTTAGCTTCCACGTAAAACGCCAATTTGCGCAGAAGAAGTTTAACACCACTTTCTAACCCATCGTCATCGTTGCTGATGATGCCCACCACTGTTGTGTCATCTGCAAACTTGATGATGTTTTGAAATGAATCTGGCACAACAGTTGTGCGTCCTTGTCTTATTTCTTCTAATTTCATATTTATTTATTTGCAAAGGGACAGCACATATTCAGGAACCTTTAAAATATAAATACGTAAAGATTATAGCCAATGTGGCTCATTTCTATCCTCAGTCCCTCACCAGGTTGATGTCAAATAATCCACAGGGCAGAGAAAAGTACAGCAACAATCACACAGAAGTACAAAACACACTCACTAATCACTATACATACATTTATTTAAGACAGTTCATTTGAAGTCTCTCATTAAATATATTTTTTTTTGTTTACTACTTTCTACATTTTAGATAGACACATAAGACATCAAACGTATGAAGGAAAATATTTGGAATTATGTATGGAAAAAAGTTTAATATCTAAATAACTAAATATGTTTTATATTTTGCATTCAATTCTCAAAGTATCCACCCTTTATTTTGTTGATAGTGCTGTAAATTTTTGGCTTCTAAAAAGTTTTCAGTTATAATGAGTTAAGATAAGATAAGATGAACTTTCTTGTCCCCAAGGGGAAATTTGTTTTGGGCACTGTCCGCAGCTTAAAAAAACCCACAGTTACACTTCACACATCACACAACAGTCACAAGATACTGCACAACCAAAAAGTGTCCAAAACATTGCACTATCCCTACTGCACAGATAATTATTGCACAATGATTATTGCAGTTATTGCATCATTAAATAAAGTGACTAAGTGAACCTTTGTTGTGTAGATTTGTTCAACAGTGCAACAGAAGAGGCACAAATGAAAGTTTATATCTGTTACTCTTAAACTTAGGCACTCGATAGCTTCGGCCTGATGGAGGAGTTCATATTCACCAGGCAACAGGTGAGAGGGGTTTCCCACAATCCATCTGGCCTGAGTGAACACAGACTTTTGAAAAATGTCCTGCAAAGATTGGCTTTTCTGCCAATCACCTTCATGGCCATATATACCAGTTTCCCAAGTTTAGTTTTGCACTGGACAGTTAAAGAGCCGAACCAGGCGACCATACTGTAGCACATCAGACTCTCCCAAAGAGCTTTATAAAATCATGATTTTTGTGCTCACACCAAACAGCCTCAGTCTCCTTAAGTTGAGCCTCTGGGACAGTTTGGAGCAAAGAAAATCAAGATGTACATTCAATTTGAACAAACTGTCAATGTACACACCCAAATATTTTTAAAAGGTTCAACCTGCTTTATTTGATTACCTTCAGTGACAACAGGATCATGGGTTTGCAGAGCAAAAGGATCAAACATCAGCTCCTTAGTTTTATTCACATTAAGAGTTTATATCCATGCATTGAACGTGTCCATTCATAGTTTTGTTTTCAGTGAGAAGCTATAATGGAAATAATCATTGAAATAAAGAAAATAAAAAACATTTGTAGAATCTGTGATGCAAAGTAAAGATCTTGTTCTACATTTAATTGGATAAAAGTACCACAACACACACACTTTAATAACTACCACAGTCCCATCGTGTTCCTGTTACATCATCTTTGTACTTGAACTTGTGTTTTTGCTGCTGACCCGTCTTCCAAAAATGTGAAAAACAGAATGGGGACATTCTGTGTGTTCCCACTGTCCTCTTGCTTGTAAACTGGGGTTTTATTTTTACATTGTGGTCTATGGTAAGTTCTGTGGCAGAGTGGTCACTGGTGGGTGGTGCTCGCTTCAGAACACACCCTAAACACAGAGCATCTATGCATTTTCATTCTATTTTGGTTCCGTTTTTATGTGGCGTTTACATGAAAATAGGCTCATACTGCTGAGCCTGTGTCTGAAGGTCCACTCTAGCCTATAAAGGCCACCACACACTACACGATTTTTCGGTCTTAAACTATTTTTAAATGTGTGAGAAGAAGTGCACACCACAGACACAAGGAGAATCTTATGAGACTTCAAATCTCAAATCGCAAAGACTGCAGTGGGATATATCTGCGGACCACAGGTTATAAAGTTGTGAGCGCGATCGCGTCAGCTATTTCCTATCTACAGTACAATGAGTCGCTTTGAGTGTTCAAAGATCAGAGCACTGCACTTCTAGTTTAGATACAAGTCAAAACGCTATTATTATTATTTGTTAAATGTGGAGAAATACTTCAGATACAAGATTTTTAAAGCATAAAAGATTGGAGATAAAGTCCACAGGAAGTAGAGTCACTATCGCTAATCTGCAGCTTCACCTTGATCCATGCGCTGTGTGGATGTAAACAGACACACGTGAGGAACTATCTCGTCTTTTTACTTTTAAAGAACGCCTCAAACTGGATTAACAGTGCTGTTTTGTGGACTGGATGTCAATATTTGCAGAGGACAATTTTTACGGGCCTTTCTGTATGGAGTTTGCATGTTCTCCCCGTGTCTGGGTGGGATTCCTTTCCATTCCGGTTTCCTCCATCAACCCAAAACTGCTAGCACCCCTACGAACTGAAATCAAGGATCAAGGATGACATGGGTCCATCCTCCTGTGGGCTCACCACCTGCAGAGGAGTTCATAGGGGTGCACAGAGGATTGGGCGGTGAACTGCTGCCCCTGCGACCCAGGTTAATAAAGCGTAAGAAGATGGATGGATCGAATTTCTTTGGATAATGTGGATGAGACGCCGCACTTTAAATTTACCACTTTACGAGGGGAGTAATAAAGTCTTTATTTTCCCTATATCCTCAGTATCCTCCGTCACTCCTCTGCCCCTGACGCTCTGTTTTATCGGCTGTTATCGTAGCGTTGCTGATGTTCGGTGGTTACATAGTGCACAAAGACAAAAAGTCGGGTCACGCCTCCCTGAACTCGAAGAGAAGAAATCGCAGCCAAAATCGGGCAAGTTTTCCTGTAGCGTGTGGGGACCTTAACTTTGTTTCCACGCACTTCTGATGCTAAAATGATGACCTTGATTAGACACAACAATTACTCCTCACAAGAGCAGTCAGACAAAAAAAATCCCCTATGAAAAAAAACTTTATTTATACACACTTCCGATGTTCAAATAATGACAAGACACAACAGTCACTCATCACACGAGTAGAGTTCGAGTTGTATCTGCCAAATCACTTCATAGTAAACAAAGTACACATACTGCATTCCACTCCTGCCTCAAAGGAGCGAGGGATTACACTACTCTGTTCAAAGTCTGCTCCCCTCCCCCACACGCTCCGCCCATCTCTGTGTGGAGGGATGGAGGGAGGGTGAGATTATGGCTGATCCCTGCTCCGCGCCTCTGCGTTCTGCTCCATCTGACAGCGGCGCCCTTTCACCCACTTCCAGCCCCGGTTCCACGCCTCCCTCTCTTCCACGAGAGGGAGGGAGGGAGGGAGAGGAAGGGTGGAGACAGACGACAGAGAGAGAAAGAAGGTTTTAGAGGAGAGAGAGGGAGTGACAAAGGAAGAAAGAAGAAGAGGGAGGAGACGGAGAGAGAAATGGACCATGAGAGAAAGGAAGAGGGGAAAGAGAGAGACACAGGCAAGGGAGGAGAGAAGAGAGGAACAAGGGAAGTGTAAGAGAGGGGAAGAGGGCAAGAGAGAAGGCGAGAGAAAGAGAGAATGGAGGAAAGAGAATAGAAGAGAGGTAGAGAGAAAGAGAGAGAGAAAGAGAGAATGGAAGAGATGATACAGAGAAAGAGAGAGACAGAGAGAGAATGGAAGAGTGAATAGAGAGAAAGAGAGAGACAGGGAGAATAGAAGAGGGGCTAGAGAGAAAACGAGACAGAAAGAGAGAATGGAAGAGATGATAGAGAGAGAGAAAGAGAGAGACAGAGAGAGAATGGAAGAGTGAATAGAGAGAAAGAGAGACAGAGGGAGAATGGAAGAGGGGCTAGAGAGAAAAACAGAGACAGAAAGAGAGAATGGAAGAGATGATAGAGAGAAAGAGAGACAGAGGGAAAATGGAAGAGGGGCTAGAGAGAAAAAGAGAGACAAAAAGAGAGAATGGAAGAGAGGATAAAGAGAAAGAGAGAGAGAAAGAGAGAATGGAAGAGTGAATAGATAGAAAGAGACAGAGAGAGAATGGAAGAGAGACAGAAAGAAAGAATGGGAGAGTGAATAGAGAGAATGGAAGAGCAAATAGAGAGAAAAAGACAGACAGAAAGAGAATGGAAGAGTGAATAGAGAGAAAGAGAGGCACAGGTCAAGAACTCATGCTTACAACTCAATATAAAGAAAACTGTTTGCATGTTGTTCAGTAAAAGAACAACTGAGCTGCAGCGGTCTAATGTTTTCCTGGACGGAGTAGAACTCAGTCTCGTCAAAGAGTTTAAATACTGGGGACTGACGCTGGACCTGACATTAACATTCAAGAAACACATTAAGCGCCTTACAAAAACTGTTCATTTTAACTTGAATGAATTTTAGGCAGGCAAGACCCTTTATGACTCTATATGCGGCACGAATGTTTTTACACTCCCTGATTCTGTCGCATATAGAGTACTGCATAACCACATGGTCACTTGCTGCTGGCACAACACTTAAACCAGTTGAATCACTTTTTAAAAAAGCTTTAAAAATATTGGACAATAAACCATTCTCAATCCACCACTGTACTATTTTAGACAAGTATAAATTGCTTAATTTTAATAATTTTGTTCATTTTAAAAATGGTTGTTTTATATATAAAGTTTTACATGGGCTTGCTCCTCCTCCGCTACAGGATTTTATTAAAACAAAGACTGTCTGTGGGATGGGAACTAGGGCCACGGCCCGGGTGAACTGTGAGGTCCCACACAGACGCACCACATTTGGACAAACTGTGCTCTCAGTCAGAGGCACCAAGTTCTGGAACTCTCTCCCGGTATCAATAAGAGACGCTCCAACACTGGCCACTTTCAAATCACACTTGAAACAGTGGCTAAAGGAAAACCAGACTTGTGGACACTTCTAAGTTTTAACATTTTAATGTTTTAATGTTGTAATGTTGCTGTTACTGTCACCTGTCATTGTTTTTGCTGTGATGTCACCTGCCTAGGGACTACAGATGGAAATTAGCATTTTTGCTATAATCTGGCGTATTTACACTGCAATGTTGCAGATGTTCATTAATATGCACTGTCCCTATCAAATAAAGAATAAATAAATAAGAAAGAGAGAATGGAAGAGCAAATGGAGAGAAACAGAGAGAGAATGGGAAAGAGGACAGAGAGAAAGGGAGAGAGAGAATAAAAGAGCAAATACAGAGAGAGACAGACAGAAAGAGAGAACGGAAGAGTATAAGGGGAGAAAGCGAGAGACAGAAAGAGACAGAGAATAGAAGAGCAAAAGGAGTGAAAGAGAGAAACAGAAAGAGAGAATGGAAGAGTGAATAGAGAGAGAGACAGACAGAGAAAATGGAAGAGCGAATAGATAGAAAGATACAGACAGACAGAACGAATGGGAGAGTGAATAGAGAGAAAGAAAGAATGAAAGATTGAATAGAGAGAAAGACAGTAAGAGAGAATGGAAGAGCGAATAGAGAGAGACAGACAGAAAAAATGGAACAGTGAATCGAGAGAAACAGAGAGACAGACAAAGAGAGAGATTGGAAGAGAGGATAGAGAGAGACAGATAGAGAGAGAGAGAATGGAAGAGAGGATAGAGAGAGACAGATAGAGAGAGAGAGAATGGAAGAGAGGATAGAGAGAA
The DNA here is from genome assembly GCA_034769755.1 of Odontamblyopus lacepedii. Taxonomy (NCBI): domain Eukaryota; kingdom Metazoa; phylum Chordata; class Actinopteri; order Gobiiformes; family Gobiidae; genus Odontamblyopus; species Odontamblyopus lacepedii. The sequence continues at coordinate 9,057,588 of CM068350.1, forward strand.
AGAGACAGACAGAGAGAGAGAATGGGAGAGCAGATAGAGAGAAAGGGAGAAAGAGAATGGAATAGTGAATACAGAGACAGAGAGACACAGACAGAGCAAGAGAATGGAATAAAGAGAAAGGGGAGAGACTCACAGAGAGAGAGAATGGGAAAGAAGATAGAGAGAAAGAGAGAGAAATTAAAAGAAGAAGTGAGAGGAGAGGGAGGGAGAGAGAGAGAAAAGCAATGTGCCATACTGCAACCGGGCTCCCACTAAACGAGCCCTGCGCCATACGCCAGATCACAGGCCACAATACAAGGTACACCGCTCATGTTCTTCTCACAAAAACACTACATCTGGTCAAGTTCAAGTTTCTCTCTATTTCCAGCAGAAACATCAGCTCCCTCAGCCTCTCCATCTCCTCTTCTTCACCTGTCATGCATATTCTTTAGGTTATAGAACACCTCATTCTAGTCTAGACCCAGTATAGTCCTGGTTTAGACCTCTGAAAGCTTAATATTCTCTTAATCAATACATTTCCATTGGGTTTTGCTATCTTGACATGCCTGTAGCTGTGAATACTATACAGAGCTATGTAGTTTTCAGGACACCGCCAGCTCAGTCTTTGTTAACTTTGTCAGGGTCAAGAGCGATTCTTGATGGCAGTTTTGATACCGCATCGATATTTTTTGACAATAGAATGGAACTGTAATATAATACTAGGTTTGTAAACTGTGCACTTATGTAATTAGAACAATATCATACTTAAATTCTCTAAGAAAGGTCCAATTCTGTCTTTTGTATGTGCTATTTTCAGTATCGGTACTTTATCATTTTTTAAAATAAAATTTGCAGACATTGCTCTGGGTTAGACCTTCTATAGTCCTGGTTTAGACCTGATAAGACTTCAAAATATTTTCTTAAGCAATGCACTTCCATTGATTTTTGCTATCTTGACACACCTATAGACTGGTTTGTCAACACCGCCAGCTCAGTCCTTATTATCTGGCCTTTGTCAACAGAGAGTTAAGAGCTAATTCTAGTGCAGACTTGTTTTTTGAACTGGTTTAAGCCTGCGATCGTCATGGTTTAGATCTGATGGCTCAAAAAGTCAAATGTTTACTTATTTACATTTCTATTGCACTTCGAAAGCTTGATTAGACTCTCTGATTGGGATAATACTCCCTACACTGGAAGCATAGTTGGACTTAAATAGACCTCCTTTAGCCATAGCTGCCCTGATGTGGTTGGTAATCTGCACCAACTTTCTCTCGAACCGAACACCCCAAATTAGTGTTGTTACGATACTCAAATTTCAAACTCAAAATTTCGGACTACAAAATAGAATTGTCAGCCCCCCAAAAAATAGTTTCCTAAAATGTGGACATACACTACTGTAGTTGTAATATTGATCAAGATCATACTGAAACAGGGAAGGTTTAATTTTGTGTTTTATATAAACTTTTTTTCAGCATGAGAACTCAAATAAAGTATAGACTCAATATTATATTCAGTATCAATTATTATCTGGGTCTTAGTGTTATACTAAACTAACATTTAAAACTCAATTTTGATACCGATGATACTGATTCCAATATCGCGATGATAATATAAATGCTCTTCCTTTAGACAACAGAATGTGATTTTCAACAAGGAAAGGTTTATTTAGTATCGATACCTGCTCAAATGAGTATCTAGTTTTTGTATCGATGATTCTTGACAACCCTACTGCAAATGATTCATTTGTACACAACATTTACACATACTAGGCGAGGTGGATGATGTCTGTATGCAATGTTTTGGAGTTGGAATCGACCCAGTGACATTCCAACCACAATACTTTCTTTAACGGATACTTAGTGTCTTGCCCAAGGACACAACAATCTCACGCACTGTTTGAAGCTGGGATCAAACCCGTGACCTTCAGGCAGTTGATCAAATAGTCTAACCAGTGTGACAAATCCACGTTTTTATTTACATTCTTGTTTCAGATCATAATCACACAGTGCAAGGTGGAGGAAGTGTCTTGCCCAAGGACACAGCAATCTCACGCACAGTTTGAAGCTGGAATTGAACCTTCAGGCCGTTGGGCGAACACTCTAACCAGCGTGAGAAATCCCTTTTGTTTTTCCATTCTTGTTTCAGATCACCATCACACACAAGGCGAGGTGGATGAAGTGTCTTGCCCAAGGACACAACAATCTCACGCACTGTCTGAAGCTGGAATTGAACCTTCAGGTTGATGGATGAATACTCTAACCACAATACTTTCTTAAATGACACTTGGTAAATCCATGGTTGTTTTTCCATTCTTGTTTCAGATCACAAACACACACAACGCGAGGTGGATGAAGTGTCTTGCCCAAGGACACAACAATCTCCTGCACTGTCTGAAGCTGGAATTGAACCATCAGGTTGATGGGCGAACACTCTAACCAGTGTGAGAAATCCCTTTTTGTTTTTCCATCCTTTTTTCAGATCACAATCACACACAAGGCGAGGTGGATGAAGTGTCTTGCCCAAGGACACAACAATCTCACACCCAGTTTGAAGCTGGAATTAAACCTTCAGTTTGTTGGGCGAACACTCTAACCAGTGTGAGAAACCCCTTTTTGTTTTTCCATTCTTGTTTCAGATCACAATCACACACAAGGCGAGGTGGATGAAGTGTCTTGCCCAAGGACACAACAATCTCACACCCAGTTTGAAGCTGGAATTAAACCTTCAGTTTGTTGGGCGAACACTCTAACCACAATACTTTCTTAAATGACACTTGGTAAATCCATGGTTGTTTTTCCATTCTTGTTTCAGATCACAAACACACAACGCGAGGTGGATGAAGTGTCTTGCCCAAGGACACAACAATCTCACGCACTGTTTGAAGCTGGGATTGAACCTGTGACCTTCATGCAGTTGGGCAAATAGTCTAATCAGTTTTAGAAATCCCTTTTTGTTTTTACATTCTCGCTTCAGATCGCAATCACACACAAGGCAAGGTGGATAAAGTGTTTTGCCCAAGGACACAACAATCTTAAGCACTGGAATTGAACCAGCAACCACTGTGCCACGATTCTTTCTTAACTGATACTTGACAAGTCTCTTTATTTTTCCATCCTTGTTCCAGACGACGATCACACTCGACACTCGCACACAGTCAAAGCGGAAGAAGTGTCTTGCCCAAGGACACAACCATCTCTTGTTTTTTATTTGTTTTGTTTTTTTTTTGTTTCAGATGCTTCTCCTGACCCTTTGTGTGGAAACGTGCTGCCGTAGGTACGTTACGGCGGGTTTGATTTCCTCCCCTCGGCTCGCAGCGAGGGCGGCTTCGCGTTGCCGTGGAAACTCAGAAGCGGCGCCCGCGATTGGCTGAGCTGTTTCCAGGCAGCGGAGGTACATCAGCCCCAAACAGAGAGGGGAGGAGGAGACGGTCTGATGCAACACATGGAGGTGATGGTGAGCTCATATTAGACGAGGATTTAATCATTTTACACAAGAAGGACAAAGATAGAACAGAATGAGAAATGTAAAGGTCCAATATTACGCAAAATGTCGTGACGAAACAGACCTGGAGTTGTCTTGTTTCGTTCGTAACTCTTTATTTAGTTTGTCTACATCTCCAAAGCAAAAAAAGCAAAAGAAAAGTCCATGTACCATTTGTTCTTTTGAATTTCAACAAAGAACGAAAAACAATAAAATGGGAAAACAGTTTGTTCTTTCATTATTCCGTTTTCAGATTTCGACCTCTATTTCCAATATATAAAGTTTAAAGTAAAGTTTCTGATTTGAGCGCTGCCTGTGAATTCAGTGTCAACCATGGATCTAAAATAAATACTTTTATTATAGTTCTTATTATTATTTTATTATCGTTCTATGGAGCCAACTGAACAATGGAGAGTTTATCGCTGTTCCCTGTTTCTCGTCATAGAGTTCAACAATTACTTTCTAAGACGTGAAAGTCTTAGAAAGTAAAGTAAAGTTTCTTAGAAAGTTTCTCCACAAAATTGCAATGATTTTTCAGGTAAGTCCTTCTAGCAACTTCCAAATAAACCAGCGCGAATAAAATATCAAAATTAAAATAGGCAACGAGACTGTTTTTTGATGTTTGTTTGTTTGTTTGTTTGTTTTTTTTTAACAGTAAAACGGAATAATGAAATGAAATAACAAACTGTTTTCCCATTTTGTTGTTTTTCGTTCTTAATTGAAATTCAAAAGAACAAACGTACACAGACCAAAAAGTCGATTGAGTCAGTAGCTCGCCCATACTCGCTTCTTATTCGGAACACGACGGCTAGCGGGTTAGGTATGTCCATTTATATATACAGAGTTTCCTAAAAATTTGACGGACTATAATTTTGGCAGTTCTTGTTGAAATAACCTACATTTTTTACAGAATGTATAGAAACAGATGACAGAAGATTTTAATTTTAATGTTTAATTTTTGTTCTGTTTTCACATTGAGCCGTTCACTCACTTCTCTTCTGATGTCGATGTTGGTCTACCAGATCCTTTAGCTCTGCATAAGCACTTTCCTCCTTAAATTTTTGGTACCAAGTCCAAATTTGTTTGCCAGTTGGTGAAGTTTTTCCAAATGTTGCACTGAAGGCTGCACAGTCTTGGGTGAGTGTGAGCAGATTCCAAGACTCAAAATGACTTCTCTTTGGGAGTGAACGACCTGAAAACAGAACAATAACAGATCTGCTTCTATACATTCTGTGAAATTATTTCAACAAGAACTCATAAAATGATTGGCCAGTGAAATAATTAGAGCTGAATAACGTGAATAATCACAACAAAAAAACTAATGTTTTTTTTTTTTACACAGATTAATCACACAGTTTATTTTGAACGCTCCTCTATGGAAAGTGCGGATGGTGACCTGAAAGGCGGCGAAGGTTATTAGGTCAGTGATCAGGTCTGTCCATACACAGATGTGAAGATGACAGATGAGACTGTGACTGGAGCTCAGCGGCAAATTTCTCTTCAAAAAACTGCCCAAAGGGACTTTAGATAAACTAAGGTAGTTTGCAGATATTGCAGCGATGAACTCTCTTTCCACAGAAGCACAACAAGTTTAAAATACCATCTTAAAGCAAACAGCGGCTAGCAAGGATGCTACTTGTACACCAACAACAAGCCGAGCACGACAACCCGCGGCAATGTTGTCAGCAAAACTACCAGCGATAGAAAAATGTCACTAATATAACTTTTTGATAATAAATTGCATTTTTGTCAAAATATTTTGGTCTTTTTTTTGAAGAATAATTAACTGCGATTAATCGTAATTAATCAAAATTCTAAAGTGTGATTAATTTGATTTTAAAAAATGAATCAACAGCACTAGAAATAATGTACATTTTTTGCAACACTATGTTAAATGCATGCAGCAGACTTATTTAGACCTCAAGAGCTGCTTATAGAATATATCTGGGGCAAGACCAATTTTGCTTACGCAGTTTTACCCCTAGTAATAAATTTGAACCTTCCGTGTCTACAAATGAACTTCCGATGGGGAAAAAAAGGAAAAAAAAAGCTAAAGTTTTATGAGTAAGTCAGTAATCCCACCAGTAGAAGTTTCCATTACCACAGAGCCTCAGACCTCCATGACCCAACACATCCAGCTGACATGTGCTCCCCCCAAATCCTGCACTGTGACTCCCATCAAACTGATCCACCCCATGGAGAGAGGGATGGAGGAGGGGGAGAGGAAGGAGAAAGAGAGGAAAACAGACAAAGGAGCGGGAGAGTGGAAGAGGAAAGAGCAAAAGAGCTAAAGAGATAGGGGGTCCGGTAAGAGAGAAAGGGGGTGAGAGAGAGACAGAGGAGGAGAAAGGAGAACAGAGAGAGAGGAAGACAGAAAGAAAAAGAGAGGGGAGACAGAGAGGAAAAGGAAAGAGAAGGAGAGAGGGGGTGGGGTAAGAGAGAAGGGAGGGAGAGAGAGAAAGGGGTGAGAGAGAGACAGAGGGGGAGAAAGAGGAAGTAGGAAGAGAGTAAGACACAGAGAAAGGAGGGGGAGAGTGGAAGGGAAAGATTGAAAGAGAGATGGGGTGGGATAAGAGAGAAAGGAGGGAGAGAGATAGAGGGGGAGAAAGGAGAACAGAGAGAAAGGAGAAAGAGAGGAAAACAGAGAGAAAGAGGGGATAGAGAGAGAACGGAGAGACAGAGTAGAAGTGGAAAGAGAGAAAGGAGGAGAAAGGGGTGAGAGAGAAAGGAAGAGGAGAGAGGGGATGAAAGGGGGACAAAAAGAGATAGAGGAGAAGAAAAAGAAAGAGGATAAAGAAAAAGAGAAGAGAGATGAAAATAGATAATACAGAGAGGGAGAAAGACAGACAGAAAGAGAGAGGGACAGACAGAAAAGGAATGAAAGAGAGACAGACAGACAGACAGACAGAGAAAGAGAGAGACAGCATGAGAGAAAGACAGAGCAGAAGAGAGAGGGAGAGACAGAAAGAGAAATAGAAAGACAGACAGACAGACAGAGAAAGAGAGAGAGTGAGAGGAAGATGGAGAAAGGAGTGTGAGAGAAAGACAGAGAGAAAGAGAGACAGAAAGGGAGACAGACAGAGAAAGAAAGACAGAGAGGGAGAAAGAAATAGAGAGACCGACAGAGAAAAAGAAAGTGTGAGAGAAAGAGAGAGAAATGAGAGAGAGACAGACAGAGAGAGTGTGAGAGAAAGAGACAAAGAGTGAGAGAAAGAGAGAGAAGAAGAAATAGTGATGAGAGAAAGCGAGAGAGAGTGGGACAGAGGGAGGAGAAAGGAGGGAGAGAGAATGGAAGGGGAAAGAGAAAGAAGGGAGAGATTGGTGAGGGAAGTGAGAAAGGAAGAAGCGAGAGAAAGAAAGAAGAGAGAAACAGGAAGAGGGAGCAGGAGAGAAAAGAAGAGAAGAAGAGACAAGGAGAGAGTACAGAGAGGGAGGTGGAGAAAGAGACAGAGAGAGAGAGTGAAAAGACAGAGAAAGGAAGAGAGACAGAGAGAGACAGACACACAAAGAGAAAGAGTGGTTGAAAGAAGAGGGGTGTAAGGGGAACCACATGTGCCTCAAGAATGCGTCTGTACTGTGTGTTTTTCCTAGAGAGGTTTGAAGTCTGTTCTTCTTCTCCGCATGATTCTTCAAGTAGAAGTATTTGGTACGGGCCCAGAACAATCCTACAAATGTGAGGATTTCTGAAGACAGATCCAAGCTCCAACCAGCAAAGGCCTGGAGTTCAAGACGGAGTGACGTACTAGAACTTCTTAAGAACTCAAGTCTGCAGCTAAAACACCACAGCATTTACCGGTTAGACGAGAAATCATTGAGTACCAGTTTTGTTTTGTTTTTTCACGGCGTACACCGTGTGATATTTTTAATGGTTTCACTTAGCCCCAGCTCAAACTGTACGACCAAATCTCAGGGTTTCAAAATTCACAACTCACGATTCATGTTCTCACACTGTACGAACACCTTCAACAGTGAAACCCTCATGAGAGGCGACTGGATTTCAAACAGGTCTGATATTCTTGCGACCTACGATTTCTGATCATGCAAAATTTGGAAAAACTTCACCAGCTGGCAAACAAACTTGAACTTTTGATGATACGATATCATGGTATTTCGGATATTGTTACATCCCTACTAGCAATCTATCAATCTATCAATCCATCCAGCTATCTATCTATCCATCCATCCATCTACCTACCTACCTAGCTACCTACCTAGCTACCTACCTAGCTACCTACCTACCTACCTACCTACCTATCTATCTATCCAATCCCAAACCATTTTGATTTATAAATTGACCACATGTCCAAACTGAGTCTACGTCAGTACTAAAGTGGTCTAAAACCAGCACCAGGACTTAAGAGTGAAGCAAGATTTGAAGATGCTAACTGTTGGGATCTTCAAAACTTTAAGACGGGGTGACCAGATGTCCTCTTTTAACTGGAGATGTCCTCATTTTGGGACTTGGAAAACATCAGTGAGGAATTTCTAAATTACCCCAAGATGTCCGGGATTTTGAATCCATTGACAGCTTTGTGTGGGACTTTTCTGAGTTTCGGCTCAGAAAAGTAGATACAATCATGGATCTACAGTAAGATTATTCTTCCCTGGACACAGTCACGGGCTCTTCTCCACCACCGTGCATCTAAACTCCTGTGCGCTCTTACAGTGAGGGTTCAGACTGCACCTTTGATCAGAAAATGCACCTACATATATGAAGCGTATTGTCATGAAGGCATATTAGCTACTGTGAAGAAGTTACATGTCATAACGCAGTGCTTCAGGAATAGCCTCATCCTCAGCAACAGTATCTCATGATAAAGGTTAAAGTCTGTAGTGTTCATTCTGCTCTGAATCGCAGACTGAAGCCTTCTGTCTGTGAGAAATGACAGGAGCAGGACTCTTATCAAAGCAGGAACAGGGCACGTAAACACTGTCAGGAAAATAACCCATGAAAATAAATATACTGCAGGTGAAACTGGCTTATGTTATTGAGCTACGGCTGAGTGGATGTCTAAAATGCAATGAAATACAGTCAATTGTCCAAAATTCTCCCTGATACACAGAATATCACATTATTTTTGAGCTATAAATCCACCTGTAATCGAATAAATGTAAGGTAGAGCTGTTTAATGTCACACTGGGGAACATTCCAGGCAGAGCAACGACATATCTATAGAAATGGCAGGTGACGGACCCTAAACAACCTTAAATCTACGACTTCTCCACACTTTAGCTCGCTTTCCGTGACTGTTAAATGGCCCAATTCTACTCTCAAGCCACCACAACGATAAATACCATTATGAATTTAGAATAATTGGCGAAAGTTTTCATTACAATCATTATTATTCATTGCGCGGAAAGTGGTTGTAACCGTGAGCGACTGGGGAAAACATTAGATAAACCCAAAGCGTAGACTGTCTGAGACCAAACGGCTCAGACATGGCCGACATTCCTGCACTGTTACATAATGACCAGCTGTGGAAAGAATATTAAGAGAAGAGATATTACGTTGAAAAGAAAACATACTTTGAAATTCCTGTCCCTGGAATATAAAATCCAAAAAGTCCACCAGTTTGCATTAGCGCTAAAGGGCCCGTATTACATTGTTTTCTGAGATATTTTATAACGTTTCCTCGTCGTGAGCGTACCTGGAATTGTGTTTCATATTGTGATTGCGGTAATACAGAAGTGCTCCACTATATTTTTAAACTTCATCCACTTTCATTAGAATAATCTGGATAGTTTTAGTTTTGGAATAGCCACCCCCTACTGAACAAAAGGTAAATATGGAGTACGAAAGTTTTCAGAAATACTCATGTGCATAGAATAGAATCTGCATATTTGAGAAATCTGGGCGTATTTGGCTGTAGTTGAGCACAAAATAAATATTCGTAAATTCTCAAATGAGTCCAGTCGTACATAAAATGTGTTGTGTGTATTTTATCCATCAGAATACGAATTGAAAAGTTACGAATTCACAGACGCGACTCGACTGTCAAAGATACTTCACAGACATTATTTATTGAGCAGAAGAAACATCGATCTAGATCAGTGGTTCTTAATCTGGGTTCGATCGAAACCCACGGGTTCGGTGAATCAATCTCAGGGGTTCAGCAGGGGTCAGACACACATCCAACTCAGATGATTCATGAGGACATGCCCCGTTTGGCTGTTATTGGCTGCAGGAAATTTTGTGCGTGCAATAGTCTTGTGACTGTCGTGATGGTGTTGTGTCATTTCTTTCTTAATATTTTCCCTTCATACTAACTGTTGAGCAAAAAAAAAAGTGGTTGGACAAATATGTGCAATATGGATTCACATGTGCAACAATAAAATATATATACCAATGTTTTGAATTTGAAAAAACATTTTTTATTTTTCCAAAAAGGGTTCGGTGAATGCGCATATGAAACTAGTTGAGTTCAGTACCTGCAACAAGGTTAAATGGTCTAGATACTGGTCATTTGTGCTGCATACGGAATGAACCAGCACTAAACCAGGAGGACTAAACCACGAGGACTAAACCAGGACTAAATAAGGACTAAACCAGGACTAAACCAAGTCTATAACAGGACTAAAACCAGAACTGAATGGTCGGGTGACTGCAGGCAAAAAGGACGGGTGTAGAGCTTCGCGCCCCATGGGGCTAAGCACAAAGGTTTAGTCCTGGTTTAGACCTGGTGTAGTCCTGGTTTAGACCTGGTGTAGTCCTGGCTTAGACCTGGTGTAGTCCTGGTGTAGTCCTGATTCAGTAGGTATGGGGCGCAAAAGTCCGGCATCTCGATCGATGTTTCTTCTGCTCAATAATAACGCCTGTGAAGTGATTACGTAGTTTTGACAGTCGAGTTGCGTCTGTGAATTCGTATTCATGAATTGATGAAAGCGTAATTGTAAATTTTCATTTCATGATTGTAATTCTTGATGTCATAACTTTTCAATTCGTATTCTGATGGATAAAATACACACAACACATTTTATGTACGACTGGACTCATTCAAGAGTTTACAAATATTTATTTTATGCTCAACTACAGCCAAATATGCATGGATTTCCCAAATGCACGGATTTCCCAAAAATGCACATGAATATTTCTGAAAGCTTTCGTACTCCATAGGTAAAAGGAGCTGTTAACTTATAAACTACAGTTTCATGACATCACAAGTTGGTACAGAGTATTTTGAGCTTTGGAGATGTAGACAGACAAATAATAAAGGATTACTCAAGCATGTGTGAATGAAACAAAACACAACAAACAGTAAAACAACTTTTTGAGGCAGTAACAACATTCAAACATGGCTTAAACCTCACAAGAGTCCATTTCGCATAATATTGGACCTTCTTGCTGTAAAATGTGAGTTCTAGTCATCATTGCTGTACCTGGAATGTTGAATATGACACTAAACTTATGCATCTACTCAATCACATTTTTAAAAAAATATTATTTAAAGGTCCTGTATGGGGGTTCAGGTGCTATGAGGGGTCAGGTGCTATGAGTATTGGGCAGCAAGCTGCCCCCCCGACCCAGCCGGATTAAGCGGGAGAAGATGGATGGATGGATGGATGGTCCTGTATGGGGCGGCAGTAGCTCAGATGGTCGAGTGTTTCTTCACTAATCCGAAGGTTGGCGGTTTGAATCCCGCTCTCAAAATATCATCGGTTGAACGGGCACTGACCCACGGGTTGGCGGTGTGATTCCAGCTCCCACAGATGAATGCTGTTGTTGTAACTTTGGGCAAGACACTTAACCCACCTCGCCTCCTGTGTCTGCGCACATTGATGTATGAATGGATGGGTTGTTGTAAAGCACTTTCAGCCCTGAAGGTGGAAAAGTGCTTTATAAAAATGTGATATTATGTTATTCTTTATTTCAGACTCAAATATTATTCGGCCCATAGTTTAAAAGAAAAACTGTATACAAAAACAAACAAACATACAAAGCACCCACATTTGTCCATAAAATTAATTAAAATGGACTCTAGTGAGCTTAAAGTCATGTTAGAATTGTATTACCTCCTCAAAAACATCCCTGGAGTTGTGTTTTGTTTCATTCACACGTTTCAGTCTTGAGTCTTGTCTACATCTCCAAAGGTCAAAATGCCTTAGTTGTTTTCAGGCTGGTCAGAACAGTGCTGGTCCCACTTCACCAATGCGGTGAACAACCCGTGTTCATACCATTTAAGTGAACCCATGCTGCATCATCGACAGAGGGTGTGCATTTGCCACCAAATAAAAACAAGGTCATACCAAATACAAACAAGGATCACATCATTGACATGTGAGCATTTGTACTCATACAAATCATTATTGACCGGTATTTACGCCACGCTCTGCTACAACATCTGCAGCAGCGACACTGAATCTAAAGATGTAACCTTACCAGGCAAACACGGATATTTGCAAGATGAACGGTACATAATGTTTTGTAGACTTAAAACTTTTCTTGTCATATGTGAAGATTGTAGGGGAGACACATTAAATCTCCTTGCATCAGCATGTCCGGATGTGTCATCCATGTGTTGTTTGTTTATGTTATCGGGTGTGAACCAGAGGAACCTGCTGACATCTACTGTGATGTCACGGTTCGCTTAGAAAAAACAAGTTTTACTTGGTTCTCATTGGGAACCAACTTTTCGGTTCCCGAACGCTTTGATTTTCAGTGTGAACACGTCAGTCAGTTCGAGGTTAGGTGCAGGAAACGGCACAGGCACGGTTCTCTGTTGGCCTGACAATGCTACTTGTGATATCATGAAGCTATAGGTTACAAGTTAAAAGCTACTTAGTTCACTAGAAATGGGCAATTCCAGGGATAAAATCATCCAAATGATTCTGGTAAAGATGTATTGAGTTTAAAAACACAGTACACTTTCTGTATTACCACATGACGACAAAAGGTGGAACAGAACATTTTCCTAAAAAGCCTAAATCAACCTAAATACACAGGGTTTGTGTGTTAAACATGTGTGGAAGAAACAAAACACCACTCCGGGTATGTTTGCGATGAGAAAACAGTATTATAACATAAATCAGAAAATAGTGTAATATGGCCCTTTTAAACATGTCTATTCTGCACTTCCTCGTGTCTTCGGGGAGAGGAGCTGGTTTGTGAGTGTAGGTCAGTGCCAAAAGCAGCCATCTGTGCTTCCTCTTTCTCCTGACACTGTGTAGAGACGCTGCACGCCACATAATCCGTCTTATTAGAAACTATTAGAAAATGAACAGTAACAATACGGGCTTGTTTAAATGAACTATAAACTCACAGCGCATTTAACGGCAGAATAACGGGCCGCGTGTTGAGGACCAGTATTGATTTTACAGACGGGATGTATTTTTAAAGCTGTAATGAGTTTGTTAATGCTGTTTATGTTTACAGTTTGTGTTTTGGTTCTCAGGCCAATTATCAGATCAGAAAGAGGAATGAGCTTCTTACTTTGGGTTGCCAGATTGTATAACCGAAACCAGCTTGTAGTAAACTGACTTTTCAAATGAGTCTGGGTACTATTAAGATGCAACCATTAAAACGTACCTTTAAGGGATTGAAAAAATAAATACATTAAATAAAATAAAAAATAAAATTAAAATAGAACTAAATAAAATTAAATAAAATGTAATAAAAATAAAAATAAATAAATAAAAATAAATAAATATAGGCTTGATGACAACAGGCAACAATGATTCAGTGGTTGGAGCAGTGGTCCCCCAACCCAGAGGTCTGAAGATCAATTTCATCTTGGACCAACTTCTGTTGTTGTGTCCTTAGGCAGAACACTTCACCCACATGGCCGAGTATGAATGTAGTGTTTGTATCAGTGTTGGTGGTGGTCAGAGAGGTCGATGGGGCACATTGGCAGCCTAAAAAAATTTGAAAAGAGTCAGAAAATTCAAGAAAAAATACAAAATGGATTAAACGACGCATTTTCAGGAGTCGGTGATCAATAAAATGTAATATTATTTGAGACTTATTTGTAGTTCCAGCTAAGTTACCTCTTTCTGGTTAGATTGTGCTAAAATAAAGCTCAGATTAAAGTCGAATTCGAGTAAGAGAGACAGAACAGAGCCTACAGTTAGCATCACACCCCCAGAGAATGTCAGTGTAGGGTGACCAGATGTCCCAGTTTTGTGCCCTGTGTCCCCTCTCCCAGTAGATTAATCCAAAACTACTGATTTGTCCCAGTTTTAAACAAGAAACATCCCTGGAGTCCCTATTTTTGACCAGTCTGATCCCCACCAACAGTAAATAGAGGCATACATTCATTTAAAGTCATTTTTAGGTAAAATGACAGAAAACACTAAGAAAATGTGACAATACTGACTCACGTTTTCCTTTCACAATTCACAATTTTATTATTACCAACCAACCCAAATCGGCAGTGTCCCTGTTTTTGAAAATCTCGTCACCCTAATGTTGCAAAGTATCAAAAGTAGCTTATAAGGATGGGACAAGATCTCGTACCACAAGACCTCACGAGACCAATTTGCCACAAGAGAAGACATGACAAAATGATCTTGTGAGATTTGTGTTTACATTTGGATTGGACAAAAAAGGACTGAACGCTGGTGAGTTAACATTTTGAGAAGCCGTAGTTCCAAAAAGCAATGCAAAAATGACAAAAGTAAAGCAAAAGTACTCAATAAAATATATCCAAAATGTCAAACATCAAAAAGGCCCAAACTGTGAACTGAATGACACAATTTACTATATTATATTTACTATAATTATATAAAAATCTCGCCTTGTCTGGACTTCGTGGACTCGTGTTGAGTCTTGTGCGAATTCTGTCTCAAAAATAAAGCCCCCAACTGTATCCTCGGTCTAAAACCAGTGATGATGTCCAATGAATAACTAAATCGTTTTTTTTCTTCTTCTTTTTTTTCCAGAGAAGCAGGAAGTGTGCTGTTAGCATGCTAGTTGCTGTTAGCAGTTACTTTTTAGGTTTGGCGCCTCACACACTGTGTAATAACCTGTAATAATAGCAAGAAAAATGCCATTGTATTTCGGTTTAGGGTAGAGGGTTTTTATGTTGTTACATAGTATGTAGTAGTCCGATAATCAGGAAGTGCGTGTTAGCATACTAGTTGTTGTTAGCAGTCCCTTTTTTTGTACATCAATTATAAGTGAAATGTAAAGCGCCATATCATAACCTGTAATAATGACAAGAAATTACATTGTATTTAGGTTTAAGGTAAGTTTAGATGGTTTTTACATTGTTATATGGTATGTAGTAGTCCATGTTAGCATGCTAGTTGTTAGCAGTTACTTTTTTTGGTACAGTGCCTCACATACACTGCGTAATAACCTGTAATAATAACAAGAAAAAATGCTATTGTATTTAGGTTTAGGGTAAGTATAGATGGTTTTTACGTTACACAACATGTAGTAGTCCGATAATCAGGAAGTGCATGTTAGCATGCTAGTTGTAGTTAGCAGTCACTTTTGTTGGTACAGTGCCTCACACACTGCCTAATAACCTGTAATAATAACAACAAATGACATTGTATTTAGGTTTAAGGTAAGTTTAAAGGGTTTTTAGATTGTTACACAGTATGTAATAATCCGATAATCAAGAATTGGGCTGTTAGCATGCTAGTAGTAATTACTTTTTTTTGTACAGCGGTTCACACTGTATAATAACCTGTAATAATAACAAGAAAAAATTACATTGTATTTAGGTTAAGTTTAGAGGGTTTTTACGTTGTTACATAGTGTGTAATAATCCGATAATCAGGAAGTGCACTGTTAGCATGCTAGTTGTTGTTGTTAGCAGTCCCTTTTTTGTACAGCACTCTATGCCATAACCTGTAATAACAAGAAATGACATTGTATTTAGGTTGAGGATACGTTTAGAGGGTTTTTAGGTTGTTACACAGTATGTAATAGTCCGATAATCAGGAAGAGCACTCTTAGCATGCTAGCTGTTTATAGCAGTCCCTTTTTTGTACAGCATGCTATGTCATAACCTGTAATAATAACAAGAAATGACACTGTATTTAGGTTTAAGGTAAGTTTAGAGCAGGGGTGGGCAAACTTTTTGGCTCGAGGGCCACAAAGGGCTCTAAAATTTGATGGAAGAGCCGGACCAGGAGCAGATGGACGGAGGGTTCTGGTCTGACTACATCCGCCCAGCAAATAAGACAAAAATAACTTGCAGGATCCAACGATTTACATGTGGCAGATTCAAACGTCTCAATTCAACTTGTGCACCATATTTAGGGCCGATGATTTTCCGTTTCAGAAGTTTTGAATTCCGTTTCATTGTGACACATTTGATAATTCTGTTGACAGTGTTGGGAAGGTTACTTTAAACTGTATTCCCTACAGATTACATACCCCAAAATGTAGTTTGTGACGTAATCCATTAAATTACTTTAATAAGTAACTGGATTACTTGATATTGTCATGTTTTTTAAAACTACATGAATGTAGCAACCACCTCCTGCAAATTCTTGTTTGGTTTTAGACCTGGTTTAGACCTGGTTTAGACCTGGTTTTAGTCCTGGTTTAGACCTGGTTTTAGACCTTGTTTAGTCCTGGTTTAGACCTGGTTTTAGTCCTGGTTTAGACCTGGTTTTAGTCCTGGTTTAGACCTGGTTTTAGTCCTGGTTTAGACCTGGTTTTAATCCTGGTTTAGACCTGGTTTTAGTCCTGATTTAATGCTTGTTTAGTCCTGGTTTTAGATCTGGTTTAGACCTGCTTTAGACCTGCTTTAGACCTGGCTTAGTCCTGGTGTTAGTTCTGGTTTAGAGGTGCACAGGAGGAAGCGTGGTCCACGCAACGACGCAACAAGACACGATTCACGCGCGGTGTCCACGCCGTACAAGAGGAGGGGCGGTGTGCGAGGCACACTAGATATATACTTGGCCACAGTGCTTTATGGGAAGGTTTTCAGACCATGAGTGAGGAAGTCATGTTCAAGATATAGTTCTATCCCTGGGCCCTGTGCTAAGGGCCCATGTGGATAATTTGATTTTATGTATCAATGTATCTAGCGTGCGCTATCTATTGGGAAACACCAGAATTGCAGGGAAAATAAAACTAATACATTTTATTGCAGTTTATTCATGTTTGGCGGGCCGGATTAAAAAGGTTAACGGGCCGTATGTGGCCCCTGGGCCGTAGTTTGCCCACCCCTGGTTTAGAGAGTTTTTAGGTTGTTACACAGTATGTAATAGTCCAATAATCAGGAAGTGCACTGGTAGCTTGCTAGATGTTGTCAGCAATTCTGTCTCATCCCACCCTTAGCAGCTTGCCATCACCGAGTGCGGAGTGAATGAAAAACATTACGTCAAGTGCTTTGAGTATCTTGAAAGACAAGCGACAGAAATCCAGCGTTTTTGAAAATTATTATTATTCAGGTTCAAAAATGAGAAGAAAATGACAAACACAGCAAAGATACAGTCAAAAGCATCATTCAGTCGTAGCCCATTGTCGTCGCAGCGTAGTTGTAACAGGCGGTTTCAAAGTACATGCCGGACCCGCCCATGTTGAGCGTAGCGAGCTCAATGCAGCAATAACACGACTGCAGTGTGTGTATATGTGGGTGTGTGGGCCCCCAGCTACATCAACACAGCCAGGCCAGTCCAGAGGAGCCCGAGGAGGGGCCAGAGAATCACACTGGCCTGCTGAGATGAGCCGGGGCTGGGGGCTGCTGTAGATCTGTGAGGAGAGAGGAATGTATGTACTGTAGTTTGTGTGTGCGTGTGAGCCCGTATATGAACACTGTCTGTATGTATGTTATGAAAATGAAAATACTGTTGTCTAATAATATCCTGCTCACAAAAAAAATTAAGTTTGAGCAATAAAAACATTTGCAATTTAATCAATGCATGACAAAGAACTATGGAAGATCATTTGTTCCAAAACATTTTGAATTTTAAATACTGCTGAATTTATCTTAGAATTTTTTTTAACTGAAAAAAGATGTATTTTTAGATTTTTATTCTGAATTTTAGTTGCTGAAATTTTTAGGATGCTTTGTCAATATTTTTCAAATTCAAAATAAAAATGTCATCATATTCAGCACATATATTTTCAAGTCCTCAGTTTCAACAGTCAAAATTCAGAGTGTAAAATTTTAGTTGCAGAAATTTTAAAGTGTACATTTCAAAGTGTTTAAAATTCATGTATATAATGTATATAATTCAATCTATATAAATAATCACCATGAATCACCAAAAAATCAGCAGAAATATGTTCAAGCCCTCAAATTCAACAGTCAAAATTCAGAGCGTAGAATTCCGAGTGTAAAATTCGCAGTGAAACATTTCGCAGCAAATCCAAATCCAAGATGCCAAGGCAGAAGCAATCGATCCTGTGTGAGTGAGGAGGACAGAGGCTGTTTCCTGTTGGCTGTTCTCATCTGTGGGCGGGGGTTACAATTAAGAAATAAGAGATGAGGTTTTGATGAGGCTCATTTTAACCAATCAGATCACTTCACTGCACCATTTCCTGTTTGTTACTAAATTTGATCGGATCACTTTGGATCGTTTGCTTTGGCCTTGGCATCTTGGCTCTTTGCTGCAAATTTTAGACTCTGAATTTTGACTGTTGAATTTGAGAGCTTTATATATATTTCTGCTGGATATTTAAAAGTAGATTTTGTATATTGAATTTTAAACACTTTGCAATGTACACTTAAAATTTCTGCAACTAAAACTTAGAATAAAAATAATTCAGACATGGTTTGTCAGACTTAAAAAATTCAAAGTGAGAAATTCAACAGCATTTAAAATTCAGAATCTGAAATTGACTCTTGTGAGCTTTAAAATGAGTTATAATTTTGTTACCTCCTCAAAAACAGACCTGGCATTGCGTTTTGTTTCATTCGCACATGCACACATAAATAGAACACTCTGTTCCACCTTGTGATGTCATGTGGGGCCTACAGGAAGTGCTCCACTGTGTTTTTAAACCCCACACACCTTCCCTAGAATCATTTGGATCATTTCAACCCTGGAAATTACTAATCTCAACTGCACCAAAGGTAAAAAAAAAAAAAAAGGTAGCTGTTAACTTGAAAACTACCACTGCATGACATCACGAGGTGGAACAGGGCATTTTGTAGCATTTGTTAATAAACCACAATGACTCAAACATGTGTGAATGAAACAAAACAGAACTCCGGGTGCGTTTTTGATAAGGTAACGGTGCTAAAAAGTGACTTAAAGCTCACAAGAGTCAGTTTTGCGTAATACTGTACTGTGGAACGTTCCAGACAAATCGATCAAATCTGAAAAGGCACGTAGTCTAGCGCGCCTTTAAATATGAACCACAATAATAACTGCCTATAACTGCTTCCTCGGCGTGATTGCATAATACTCGTACAGCCGGGGCCTTCTATATCTCCATGATTGAGCCACAGTGGGACGTTTCCTGCACCTCCCCCATCCCCTCTCTTTCTTTCTGTCTTTTTCTGTATCCCTCTCTCTATCCACCTGTCCCGTCGTGTCTGCTCCTGCGCTTTCAGGCCCCGTCGCACCTTCGCCTGTGTCCCGCTCGAAAAATAAAGCCCCCCACTGTATCCTCGGTCCAAAACCAATGATGATGTCAGCTTGTTATTGACTCTCCCGGGTCTGAATGACTGAGCAGCGGCGGATGGGGTGGGGGATGGGTGGAATCTATTGCTGGGAGGTGACCGGGCAGGCGAAAATGAGCTGCGTGTGTGTGTGTGTGTGTGTGTGTGTGCGCGCGCGTGTGTGTGGTTGAAAGCCGAGTAGCAGCGCGCAGAGAAGATGGGGGTTGGGTGGGATCTTGCAGTCCTGGTTTCCGCAGACATAATCCGTCCCAGTGGCTGCACACGTACAGTTTACAATGCGTTTGTGGGTGCGTGCGCGTTTGTGTGCATGTGTGTGCGTGTTAGTTTCTTCCGCCCTTCCCCCACACGCTCCTGCAGGCTCCCCTTGTGTATAAACGGATAGGTGCATTTGAAAGGCGAGGCCGGGGAGGACGTAAGAGCGCAAAGAAAGCCTGTAATAACTAGTAGAGCTTTCACCGTAGTGCAAAATTACACTCCTGGTCCCTGCTTTCTATGCATGAAGAACTTGTATACGCTTTAAAGCAGACCTATTATGCAAAATTGACTTTTCAGAGACCATATATAGACTTAGAGTTGTTTCCACTCACTCTTTAATCACTTATTTTTCAAGGCGCCGTGTTTCCGATCAACTCCTGTTTTCATTGCCACCGGTACACGCCCGATTTAGTACATTCTCCAGTTTTAGTTTCTGGCGCAAATTATAACAAAATGTGATCCGCAGCTATCCATCGGAGGCGCCGACAGCAACACGGCGCTCTGTTGTGATGACGTTTACATCAACGTTGGTTCCCGTTTTTTAATGCCGAAATCAGCGGACGTGTTTCTTTTATTTATGAAGTCATTTTGATGAACATTGCGATTTTAAATGTACAAATTAGGACAGAATGATCCACGGGTCGTGTAGATTATAACCATAGAGGGGACTTGATCATACCCCACAGACACACCACCTTTGGTCAGACTGTCCTGCGTGTCTGAGGAGGAACCTGTGGAATATCCTCCCATCAGCGCGGAGAGAACGTCCCACATCATTCTTTCAAAACTCTGAAAAACTGGCTCTGGTCAAAGCAACGTTGCACACATTAGTATTTCTTCTTATACCTCTGCCACCACTCCAGTGTCAGTATTTTATTAAGATTATATTTACATTTTCATTTATACTCCATAGTTTCATTTACTTACACTTGTTTATTTTTCCCTTTTTTCGGTTTGAATCACCCGGACGGACCAGATCATCGCTGAGCCAAGGGCGGAGCACTGTTTAGTTTGTTTTGTTAAGTTAGTTTAATTAATTACTTTATTAGCCTTTATTTTCTGTAGTATAATGATTTGTTTTGTGTTGCTTTAAACAAGTTAGTAGTTTAGTTCGTCAGTTAGTTGTCTTTGACTTTAAGTTCCCTCAGTTTGGCCCCAGTTTTTGCTTGTGTTAACTTACTTTGGACTTCTTTTTATACCTTGTCCCTTGTTTCCTCTGTTTGGTCCTTGACAGAGAACATGGATTGTGAACGTGGAAAGTGAATTTTATGAGTGAGTGAACGGTGCAGTGATGCATATGTATGTGTATATTGTGCTTTTTTTGAGCATGAGGCCTGTGTAAATGTCATTGCAGATATTGTATGGAGGCCGATGACCTAATGTTAAATCTAAATTTCTATTGTTATTTTGTAATCTACTGTGACCCCTGTCTGTGGGACTACGGATGGAAATGAGTCTTTTAGGCGACAATCCTATTTATTTTATTTTCTATTTTTATCTTATTTTATTTATTTATCTTATTTTATTCTATTTTAGACTATTTGAGTTCATATATTCTCCTTTTGTATCGTACTGATGCCCTATTTTGTATAGTAAGAGTTCTTTTGTTCTATCTTTACTGTTTGTTCTATTCTTACTTGTCAGATGCTGGAAATTTTATTTCCCTGAAGGGTCTTCCCAACGGGATCAATAAAGTCAAGTCTAAGTCTAAGTCTAAGTCTAAGTCTAATCCGGCATGTTTAAATACATGTGTCTTATCATGTCTGTTCATTAACGTGCACTGTCCCAATCAATTAATAAGTATATCGAGATTATGTCATGATCACACTTGCTTTGTGCGTATACTTATATAATATACAGTCATGGCCAAAAGTTTTGTGAATGACACAAATATTAATTTTGGTAACAGAATCCTCCGAGAGCAACTTCTCCCAACCATCCAAGAGCAGTTTGGCGATAACAAAGCCTTTTCCAGCGTGATGGAGCACCTCACCATAAAGCAAACGTAATAACTAAATGGCTCGGGGAACAAAACATAAAGATTTAGGTCCATGGCAGGAAACTCCCCAGATCTTAATCCCACTGAGAACTTGTGGTCAATGCTCAAGAGGCAGGTGGACAAAAACAAACACAAATTCTGACAAAGCACTGATTATGCAAGAATGGACGGTCGTCAGTCAGGATTTGGTCTAGAAATTGGAAGAACTGCAGAGGTCTTGAAAAAGAAGAGTCAACACTGCAAATATTGACTTGTTGCATGAACTCAGTATAATTGTCAATAAATGCTTTTGTGACTGTACAGCTATTATTAGTTATTGTTGTTATATTGTTTTTATTCAAGTCTATTCTGTAGCACTCTGGTTGCAGTTTTAATTTGATTGAAGAGCGTCTTAGAAGATCACTACGAGGTCACCGTTCTGCTTTTTGATCTCGCCCTATCCTTTTAACTCTTGAATTTGTAATGGGCTAAGGCACTACTAGAATACTCATTATTTATTCACTCCATGCGATACTTGTGTTGCCACAGCTGGGCGTAGACCTATGAAGGTAAATTACACTCACACTGAGCCACGTGAAGTGTCTTGCCTTGGGGCACAACGGCACAACTTGATCTGACTGGGAATCCAAACACCTCCAATGAACCAAGAGCTTTCTCAGTTTAGTCACAGTTTCGTGTATATACTAGTACAGTGGCATAATAACAAGTTAGTTCAATAGTTCTGATTCTATTGCTTCTGTTCCTGTACTTTGCTGCTGTAACACTGCAATTCTTCTCGTTTCACCACAAATCTGTTAGACTCCTGCCTGTCGACAGCGGGACCCAAGAGCTGCGAACGCCGCGCTGGGAGGTGTTTAGGGGCGTCAAGAAATTTCACATCAGCGCTAAAACTTTGCAGCTATAATTATTACTAACGACATCAGACGTAATCACACTTTTGGAAATAGATCTGTGATGATTTATTTCATTTACTTGTGATTTTTAGACATGCTAGCACAGAAATGCATTTGCTCTACCATTTTCCCCCCATGTACAGTACTTAAAACATTTATTAGACCGCCTGTCATGAAAACAACATAAATAACTTAAAACTTGCTTCAAATTAACTATTTTGTTGTTGTTCATGAAGAAAATGACCAATTGGAATAACAAAAATAGTCCTTGTTGACAAATTATAACAAAAAATGTGAATATTTTGTGTGAACACCATTGTTTTTATGTAGTTTTGCAAAGTTTTTTCTTTTTGTTATTGAGTTCCAAATAGTTTCTAGCTGTTCCCAGAGACTTTTTGGAGACTTTTTTGGGAAACACTAAACTTGAAAATGTATGGATAGCACCCATAGTTCTATTTTAGCATTAAAGATATAGTTTTGATTAAAAAAAATCTTGCATATACTGGCAGATTAACCATTATTGAAACATAAACGGATATTTTGGTAAACACAAATACTGTGAAATGACGTACGGCAGCAGTGGCAAACACCTTATACTGGGTGGTGCTCTAATAAATGTGTTAAACTCTGTATTTGCGCAACATTTGTCATGCCCCAGTGCAGATATATTGTGTAAACAGCTTTTGAGATCAAAATAAGTCATCTGTGTTCTGTCTGAATCTAACTAGAAAGTGCACAGCCTTTATAAACTCATTGTGGTGAATAATTAGAATGATTGTGGTGCATAAAGCAAGTGTAGAATCATTTTGGACCATTGCAATCCATTTTAAGACAATAACAAGACACGCTGATAGTCTTTACTTTCATTTTCAGTGCAGCGTAGTTATTTTGACAGGTCAGACATCTAAATTGATCCTTTGCCGCTTTTGTCATCAACACTCCCTGGGCGTGGGAAGATAAGTGAAAGTACTATTCTGTCTGAAGCTTTCTTACTCTAATTAAGACTTATCGTATTTTTCAGATTATACGTCGCACTTTTTTCAGGGTTTGGCTGGTCCTGCGACTTATACTCACATTTTATATATTACATTTTTCACACTGACAGTCCATAGACCACGTATATGAATCGTATCTATGAATTAAAAATGAAAAAACAAATCGTTATCTGTTTTTTTTTCATTTTGGTTTTAGAGACAAATAATAAAGAAAAGAGTTTTTTTTCTTATTTTTGGTTCTATATTGAAAAACAAATGAACGAATGATACATGGATTCTTCTCTATTGGGTTGTTTTTATTACTATAACTTCTATAACTTGCTTTTCAAGATTAAATAAGGGGGATTAAATAAATTCTCTTCTTCCCACTCCTTTTTAGGCAAAATATTTTGTGTTGTTTTTGTTATTTCTATCATGATTTCTCGAATGTTATATGTTCCATTGTAAAAGAATGTAAACTTCTTAATTGCCCAAAATAAAATAATAATAATAATAAAAAAGTCCAGTCTGACTTGCAATGCGTTTTTCTTCTTCATTACGCATTTTTTGCCTGGTGCGATTTATGCTCAGTGCGACTTATAGACAGAGAAATATGGTAATCTGAGTTTTAACTGAACATACTCCAACCAGAAAGAGTTGCCTTAGCTGAACTACAACAGGTGAGCTGGTTTGAGCTGTAAAACAAGTCCAAGTCAAATAACAAAAGCATCACACAGTTTTTCAGTGAGTCACTCTGACTTCTTTGTGGAAAATCAAGCTCCTAAAAAAGACAATGAACGCTCATATAGATCACTGGCTCCTGAAAATGCGCTGATTAAATCCGTTTCAGACTTTTTGACAGCATTTGCTAATGTGTGCATTGTGTCTCCATGGTAACCGCTGAACTTTCCACCATAGAAACACATAGAACACACGCAGCGTAATTTTATATTGCTATAAAAGAACGTACAATTATTTAATGTTGAAAATCACATTCTATTGTCTGAATAAAGACTGTTTTTCTTTGTAGTATCAGAATCGATGTTGAATATCGAGTCAATTCCTTAACATTGAAATCGAGATTTTTGTATCATGACAACATTAATAGCTTTATGGGGAAGGCCTGCATAGTTATATAGTTTCTAACCAGACGTCTCTATTTCCCCGGAACAGTCCCAGTTTTGAGCCCTGTGTCCCCTGTCCCAGCAGATTTATCCAAAACCAGTGATTTGTCCCAGTTTTTTTACAAGAAAGATTTTGTTGAAAATCAAGCTCCTAAACAGGACCATGAACGCTCGTATAGATCACCAGCTCCTGAAAATGTGCTGATTAAAACCGTTCTCTTACGTTTTCTGACTTTTTGACAGCGTTTGCTAATGTGTGCATTGTGTCTCCATGGTAACCGCTGAACTTTCCACCATAGAAACACGTAGAACAATAATAATGTCATCGCAAAGTACCAATACACGCCATTGTACTTTAACCCAGGGCTCTACGCTAACTTTTTTTTTCAGGAGCACACGTGCCCCCAAGTTAAACATTTTAGGAGCACAGAAAAAAAAATGGGGGCACAAGTAGGTTTTCATTTCGAACGATTATTACAGTGCAGAACTTGCACACACCAACTTATTTGAATGAATTTAATACAAAAAACAAAAAAATTATGACTGTACTGTTCCTGCATGATTGCAGTGTTTTTATAAATATATCTTCATTTTATCTGATTCATATTTAGATTCAAAATAAGCCAAACAAACTGTACTGCACTTGAACACTCTGTGGCCCTTTTTGGACCTTCACCCACAGTTTAAGACCCTCTTCTTTAAGAGAACTTCCACTGGCACTTTACACAAAACTGCTTCAAAGTGAAAAACATAGGTAAGATTTTGAAACCTGTATTTTCAAATTCCTAAGTGAAGTTACATTCTCTTACTGGTTTTACAGTGGTTTTTAGCCTCTGCACATTTACCAAACTAAACGCACATTGTGACAGAGTTATTTGGCATTTTCTTAGGCAAACTTCAGCCCACATATCGCCTGCTCTGTGCTCTGTGCGGACACTGACAGAAAATTAGTATTGGCGTATTTGACGTGAGGCGGAAGGATAGGTAGGGATACCTGCCCTGTGACGCATGTTGGTACACAAGGGTGCGCGCTGTGGACAAGCCGCGCGCTGCTGAACCTGTGCTGACACAGTGTCTGCGGGCTCCAGTGCACAGGCCGCAGAGAGACGTCCCGCGTGGTCACGCACACCGGTACAAGTTTATTGCAGCGGCCGTAATGAAATATGATCACACTCAATATTCAGACCTGGAGTCCGTGATAAGACCGAGTCCAAATGCGCATGAGTCTGAGACAAGACCAAGACAAAGCTCTCGCTTTAGCGGAGAAGGAAGTCCAGCGGTGTGGGGATGTACTGAGTGATGGGACAGGTGTGGGTCCTGCTGCGGGGCGCTCCTCGTTGAAGCTGGGCGTGGGTGTGTTTTGAAGCAGAGTTTGTTCATATGAGTGATATCGGCCACACGCGGAGCTCGTACGCTGGGGTCAGCGCTCGCGCTGGGCAAGCGTGCGGCGCTTTAGGGGCGATCCAGGCTTGGGCACGATTCTAAAGTCCTAGTGTGAGTGCGCCCCTGATGTTTGATACATTTAGAATGTTTAACTTGTCACGTTACGTCTGTGCGCAGCTCTCCTTACTGTGGCTGCAGAAGCACTCGCACTGGTGCGACTGTTTTATTTTCCTCGTTCGCACGACGAAATATTTACTCGCAAATGCGAGTGAAATGGGCGCACTGTAGAGCCCTGCTTTAACCTACAAAACAACAGCGACAACACAAAGATGCTACCTGTCCTCTCGGAAGGTATCAGTAAATCAATCCTCGTACGCGGTTGGATGTGTTCGCTCGTCCTCCCCGGCACTGCGCTCTGTAGGTGCTGAATAATTAAATCAGCTCCGAGCGGCAGCAGGAGCAGCCAGCCGTGCTATTCCCGTCTCCCTGCAGTCAGGCCAGGCTGAGTTATGGCTCCACCGCCGGAGAAAGACCATTACCTCGGCCTCCATCAGATCTACTGTACGCAGACACACCGACCCACGGGCCCAGGCATTTTTAAACCGCTAAACAATAGTGAAGGGGAAGAAATCATTGAGAATATGTGTGGGAAAACTGTGGAAGATCATTTATTTCGACTGAATGTCTAAATGCTGCTGAAATTCTCACTTAACTGTGGAAAAGCAAGTTTGAATGTTTTTTGTATATGTTTGATGTGTTAAAAAGTAAAACAAAAATCACCTTTTAAATATTCAGCACAAATATTTTCAAGTATTCATATTCAATAGTCAAAATTCAGAGTGTAAAATCTGTGGTGAAAAAAAAATCATTGCAAAGATCCAAGATGCCACGGCCAAAGCAATCGAGCGGAGGTGGTGGTTTCCTATTGGCCTTTCTCTTCTGTGGGCGGGGCCTATTGTACATAAATCAAAGAGATGAGGTTAGTTCTGACCAATCAGATCTTTACAGCATTTCCTGGTTGTTAATAAATCAGATCGACTCACCTAGGATCGATTGCTTAGGCCTTAGCATCTTGGATCTTTGCTGCGAAAGAAATTCTGAATAAAAATAATTCAAATATTTGTTGTAAAAAAAAAAGAAAGCAAAAAAAGTCTTCTATAGTGAATATTTATGACACACTTGATTGTGCAAATGGCTGTGGTGACAGTTCCTGATTTTAATTTTTCCCCCCCCCGCAACAGATGTCGGCCTACTGCGAAAGCGGTGAAGATTCAGCTACTGTTGTGCGCTGTCTGCATCTAATCACACTCACACACATTACACTCTGTCTTTTTGTTACCAGAGAAGCAGGAAGCGCACTGTTAGCATGCTAGTTATTGTCAGCAGTTTTTGTGTGTGTGTGTGTGTGTGATAACATGTAATAATAACAAGAATGTATTTAGGTTTTAGGATACGTTTAGATGGTTTTTAGGTTGTTACACAGTATGGAGTAGTCCGATAATCAGGAAGTACATGTTAGCATGCTAGATGTCGTTAGCAGTCACTTTTTTTGTATAGTGCCTCACACACTGTGTGATAATGAGTAATAATAATAAGAAATTACATTGTATTTAGGTTTTAGGATATGTTTAGAGGGTTTTTTAGGTTGTTACACAGTATTTAATAGGCTCATAATCAGGAAGTGCACTGTTTGCATGCTAGTTGTTGTTAGCAGTCCCCTTTTTTGTACAGCACATATAGGTACAATGAAACACACTGCATAACCTATAATAAAAACAAGAAATCGCATTGTATTTAGGTTTAGGGTAAGTTTAGAGGGTTGTTGTTACACAGTATGTAATAGTCCGATAATCAGGAAGTGCACTGTTAGTATGCTAGTTTTTGTTAGCAGTGCCTTTTTTTGTACAGCGCATATCTGCACAGTGAAATACACTACGTAATAACCTGTAATAATAACAAGAAATGACGTATTTAGATTTAGGATAAGTTTAGATGTTTTTATGTTGTTAGACAGTATGTAATAGTCCAATCATCAGGAAGTGTGCTGTTAGCATGCTAATTGTTGTTAGCAGTCCTTTTTTTTGCACAACGCCTCACACGCTGCATAATAACCTGGTAACCATAACCATAACATGAAATGACATTGTATTTAGGTTTAGGATACATTTAGAGAGTTTTTAGGTTGTTACACAGAATATAATAGTCTGATAATCAGGACGTGTGCTGTTAGCATACTAGTTGTTGTTAGCAGTCCCTTTTTTTGTACAGCACGTATAAGTAGAATGTAACACACTGCGTAATAACCTGTAATAATAAGAATGACATTGGTCATTTAGGTTTAGGAAAAGTTTCGAGGAGTTCTTAGATTGTTACACAGTATGAAATAGTCAGATAATCAGGAAGTACATGTTAGTAGTAGTTGCAAGCTTTACTGTCATGGTAAACCTCTGGTCTCTGAGAGTTTTGGAACACAAAACAAAAGGTAAGCGATGTATAACTTTGGCCCCCGGAATAACAGTTTCACTTTCACATTTTTTATGATGGTAAAAATCAGGCACAGCACTTTTAATTGTAAGTTTAGGTGAAATGGAGTGAGCATTTACCCCTGAATTAGAACTAGACATTCGGAACCATTGCAAAATATGATCTCAGTTCTGTAGTATTTACCCCCCATTGCAGGATTCTCCATTCTTAAACCTCCTGGTGTGATTTGTACCCAAGCGCCGTAGACCTCTGTGATGAGCAGTCATTATCAGGCCTGTGCCGTTACCGTGGCGACAGCTCACACCCAGCCACCCCCCCTCGGCCGGAACGTTATCTGAGCGAGAGGCGCGCGGCATGACAAGAGACGCTAATGCTACACTCGCACTGTTTACAATCTGAAAGAATCCGACTTCATCCTTCGAAAGTATCTTGAGTCATTAAAAAAATATCAAAATTCCATTGTCGCTAAAAATAAATACATGACGCAAACTACACAAGTCATCAATCTTGGGTTCCTATATATATATATATTTTTAACCTTTATTTACCCAGGAAAGTCCCATTGAGATTACTAATCTCTTTTTCAAGGGAGTCCTGCCATGCACACATCACTTTCATACTAGGCAATGTGAATGAAGTGTCTTGCCTAAGGACACAACACCAGTTTTTTGTGACTGGCGCCCCACTGTGGCACCTGGAATTCCCAGTGGTCTCCCATCCAAGTACTAACCAGGCCTGGCCCTGCATAGCTTCTGAGATCTGACGGGATCAGGCTTTGACAAACCAGTATGGCCACATGTATATATATAGCCACTTTCGTATTAAAAAAGCCTCGTATTATATGCTATTTTTGGATCTGTGTTATCATGTTATATGTTCCAGCCCTGAAATTGCCAATATTTACAAATGAAAAGGTAAAAAGTAGCTGCTACCTGACATCACAAGGTGGAACAGAACATTTTCAGCTTTGGAGATGTAGACAGACGAATACAGGATTACTTAAACATGCGTGAATAAACCAAAACACAACTCCAGGTTTGTTTTTGACGAGGAAACAGCATTAAAACATGATTAAAAGCTCACAAAAGTCAATTTACTGTAATATAGGACCTCATATCCAATATTTTACACTGTTTAGAGCTCAATGCAGCTGAATGCTTGAATGTCACATATAAATAGGCCTAAGCTATCCAGGTTTATATAGATTAGGGTCGCAAAAAGTATTGAAAATCAAATACAAATCGATGCTAAACTGGAAACTCATTTGAACCATCAATACTAAAGAGACAGAAATGAAGCTTTCATGAATAGATTTTGACACTGAGGGATAAGGGGGTAATATAAAAGAATGTACAATGATTTAATGTTGAAAATCACATTCTATTGTCTGAATAAAGAGTGTTTTTCTTTGTGGTATCAAAATCGGTGTTGAATATCGAGTCTATTCCTTAACATCAAAATCAAGCTTTAGATTTTTGTATTAGGGGAAGGCCTGCATAGTTATATATTTTATTTTGTATCTAATTTGTTTCTGCTTAGGGTGATCAGACGTCTCTATTTCCCCGGGACAGTCCCAGTTTTGACCTCTGTGTCCCCTGTCCCAGCAGACTGATCCAAAACCAGTGATTTGTCCCAGTTTTTTTTACAAGAAATGTCCCAGGGGTCCCTATTTTTGACTGGTTTGATCCCTGCCAACAGTGAAGAGATGCATAAACTGTCATTTGTTGAGGTCAAATACAGAAAAGCTGCTTTAAAATGAACACAAAGAAAATGTGACAATACTGACTCATATAAACGCTGAGTGCATTACAGTTTCCCTTAATTATGCACTTGTTTCACAATTTTATTATTACCAACCACCCCAAACCAGGGATGTCCCATTTCTGCCTTTTTAAAAATGATTCTTCATGCTCTGCTTCGCTGTAAGAGTTGTTTTAGTTGCAAATGTTCAGCTATTTAAACTGACAAAATGCTATTCTGCTGTGTGCATAGTTATAATGGCCCTGTATACGCGCATTGCCAGATTGAACCTATCTATTTCTGTTTGCAGCCATTGCATTTTACAGACAGCTGAACAAAAACAAAGAGGCGGAGCTCCTTTTGTGCATTACATTCAAGCATTCAGCAGCGCGCCCATCCCCCAACAGACAATAGACACACACATACGCGCTATACAACCACATTTACAGTAGCATTTTGTGTCTTTGTCCTATAATAACTCTAGACAGGCTTTTGGATTACAATTACGCACACATGGTAACTTCATACATATGCACTGAACTATCTAATCTATTCAAAATCTGGCGCAAACGCAACTCGCAGGCATCCACGCGTTCTCCGATCACGGTTACGGCACATATTCTGCGCTCCCCGTCATCTGCAGCCATGTCCTGTCCTTCTCCATACTGCGACACCATTTTGATGTAGCAGGCAGGCGGGTAGGCAGGCAGGCAGGCAGGCAGCGCGCAGGAGAGAGCGCCTTCCTGCAGAGCCGATCGGAGGCCCTCGCTCATTTGCGCCTGGCTGGTCCCCTCGCCGTGTTTCAGTCTGAAGCCGTTGGCTGCTACCGAAGCGCTTGGCTCTTTCTCTACGATCCGAGCGCGGCTACAATCTTACCACTACTGCCCCTTCCAGACCCCTCTAACCCGGATTTACCGCCGCGTATGCCGCTGGTTCGGGCGCGCGTCGGTCATTGGGCATCCCCTGCGCCGCGCGGCCGACTCTGAGGCCGATATAACGCCGTTTTCGGGGTGAAATTAGCGCTTGAAAACAACGAAGGCGCTGGAGGAGGAGATTCCATATTAGGAGCACAGAGGAGAAGGCACCCCCCTTGTGTGGCTTGGAGCTTTCGGTGAGTGTTTAGCGGCTTTACCGTGCGTAATTGGCGTTATAAATAGTGCCCAGGCGCGTAACGGTCGCTTATGGACGACTTTACGCGAAATGGTATGCTTATTACGCGATTTACGAGGTTTATTTAGTTATTTTTTGTGCGTGTGGGGGATGGGCAGCGTCGTAGGGCAGTGCTCGTGCGTGGTTTTGTGTTGGTGAGCGCGCGCTTCCTTCCTGCAACTGTAGCTTATGATAATGGCTGTAATTGCAATATTTTTGGACCTAATTACTATCAAGAGAATTCTAAAAATATTTGCAAAAAATCTGCGTATTTTAGCTGGATTTTATTTTATTTATAGTTCGTTATATGGGCAAGTGGTTTTATTTAGGTCACTTATAATGGGTTTGTTTACTTACTTTACAGTGGGGTTTATGTTGTTCAAGAGTCAAAGTAAAATCACTATTTTGAAATACTAGTTCTGCTTACTCACACTGCATAAGCAATACAACTTGAATATTATAGGGTATGTTTGCACTGGATTATAACTATAATTTCTGCTGTATAATTATCGGTGGCACAATAGTCAGTCATTACAAGTTTGAGATAGTATCGCAAAACTAATCCTAATCAGTAAGCCTCTATTTATGCAATAGTTATATTCTGTGTAGCCTATTATTTACACTGCCACATTCCTGTGATTGCAAATGATTAACTTCAGTGTTGTTGTGGCAGTAAGTCTTGTTTCCTATAGGCTATTAATGGATGACCAATTTGTCTATTTTCTTCTCGACAAGTTCACGTTCCAACCCATTTATCCAGGCTTGGCACCACCACTAGGTCTATTTTTGCAATCCATTTGTGTACAAGGAAGTGATTTAATATACTCTTTTCTGTTGATACTAATATCTAAATACTGCTATTGATAGTGAAAATTTGGCTGGATCAGGTATCGTTTCCATGGTTTTGATTAAACCAATATCCTAGTTTGGCCTTTAACTGTATGCGATAAGATAATTTACAGGCTGATTTTGGCCTTGAATGCCTCATAATGTTTGAACTTTTATCCGTACAAAGCTGTGCAGTAATTAGGAGTTGCATAACACAGTTGGATTGCTTGTGTAAGAAGTTGTGTTTTTTCAGGAAATAAGAGCAGATTTCTGGCCGTACACTGGTATATGAGTTTTGGCATCCCTATTTGAGATATGGCTGTTGGGAGATAATTGATATTTGCCCTTGAATGTCTAAATCAATATTTTAGAATCAACTTTTCAGATGCAAAAAAAGATAGTTCATTGGGCAGTATGACTGTAGAAAAGGAAAATTATAATTGTAGGTGCGATTTGGAATTTATGTGTAACAAATTGAAATAACATTTGCGCAAAAACTGGAATATGAACCCAAATTCCATGCTTTTGAGAACATGTTCTTAGGAAGGACTTTGTGTACTTTGCCACTTTCAGTCAAGAAACTATTGGGTAATCTTACAATATTTGAACCAATACTGTTAAAAGTCACACAAAAATACTGGTATTGACTGGTATCTTGCATACGAACTACTGTTGTCACGATACGAAAAATTTCAAGCGTTTCGATACTAAGAAGGCTTACTAAGAACTCGTTACCAAATTCGATACCACAGTGATGAAAAACAAAAACAGATACAAGACAATAGAATGTGATTTTTAGCACAAAATAAAAAGGCTTTCTTTAAGTTACCATGTGGTTCTATTCTATAAGTTTAAGATTAACTGTTGAAAAAAGTCAGATTTTTTAACAATCATGGGAATTCTCCAGTATCAATACTTGTTAAATTGAGTATCTATTTTCAGTACTGGTTTTAGTATCAATTAGTATTAGGAATGTTTGGCAAATATACACGTATACACCCAAAAACCTGTAAAACATCTGCTTTTCCTTGGATAATAGTGATTTGTTGCGTTGTTAACAGGCCCTCTATATCAAAATGATGAATTACTTTCCACTCAAATAAATAAAAACGACATATTATGTTGTGTTCACAAACCTGAATGTCTAGGTAGCTCTCCTTTTATGTTTGTGTAACAAGTTTTAAAAAAGGTTACGCATTTTACGGTCTAGCTTTTGGCTGTATGTGGTAATGAAGCCGACGCAAGCGCTGACATGATCAAGTACACTATATAATACAGGGACATTAAGAATTCATGGGTGTGTGATATGGCAACGAATTAATATTATGATTTTCCTGAGGCCAGATTGTGATTTTGATTTATTTTTTAACACGAGTCATGTGAATTTTAGTATCTTTTTATATAACTAAAGTCATCTGCTTCTTCTAAAAGTTCACTCATTAAAAGATTTGGATATCGCTTCAACGTTGGGCCGTGAGTCAATATAAAAACAAAACATTGAACTATTATTTATACTCTGCAGTTCCATTCTTATTACTTGAAGAATAAGTTGCTTTTAAATAACATTTCCAGCTAACTAAAACACAATACCGGTAGAGTATTCGTAAACTGATCTGAAGGTTGGCGTTTCGAATCCCACTCTCGACAGAAACATCGTTAGAAGAGCAGTCGGATCCGTTGAGGCGCGGGTTGTGATTCCGGCTCCTGTAGACGAACGCTGTTGTTGTGCCTTTGGGCAAGATGCTTAATCAACCTCGACCCCAGTGTCTGCGTACACCGGTGTGTCAATGGGTTGGACTAATTATTGGTATTTTTAAGGCATGATATAAATTTTCAATCTCTACTTGAAAATCTGTTGGTCTTGGGATCTCCATAAATTTTATATCGATATTTGTCTTTTTTTTCTTGTTTTTTGGCCTTAAATCTCCAACAGAGGCTCATATTTTGTTTTGGCTGAGCTGCTGCCTAAACAGTATGAATAAAGCTTTATTTGAACACTTTAAATGCGAAGAAATAACTGCGCAAAATGTGATTATATGGCTCCGTTATAGATTTATGGTTTAAAAAAGGCGCCGGTGAGTTTGTAGTAAATTTACATTATGTAACTTGGGGAAAAATAATACAAATTGGCTCAGATAATATCGGTAGAGCTTATCGGCAGTCAGTTTCTCTGGATTCTTAACAATCAGTATTGTCCTCGAAAAAAAATCCATATAGTTTGATCTCTGGTACTGATATCGAAACAACACAAACACCGAATTGGCCGATCTTCACATGATTTTCTGTTCGCCCAACCATAACAGTTCAAACGGGTCAAAACTATATAACGAACACCGCCACAACTATGGCAGCGCTTTTGCCTCTGGTCGCAACATTTTGGTAGCTCCGGAGAATACCGCGTTGGCTTTTGTCTCCATAACCGTAACCCGGCGGTATATTGCCTTCGCCTGGTGTTTTCCTCTTTTAGCGTGCGGCTGATTTACAGATAACTGGAGTGCAGTGCAGCTGGTGGCTCTGAGCTGTGTGTGGGGGCTGGGCAAGCTGAGAAGAGAACAGGGCCCCATGCCAACTGTGTGCAGCTAGACTCACGGACACACTCCTACACTGACTGAGCTGTGAGTAGCAGGAGAGAGGTTTTATGGAGCATTTTATTTGGGAGGTTTGGTTTGTGATCGTCACTACGGTTTAAAAGCACTCCCGGAAACCTAGATAATGGGTCCAGTCCAAATTAGGATTGCTAGAAGTATCGAAATTGGGATGCTAATGGATACTGAAACTAGTATCTAAAGAAATCACATTCACAGGACAGAAATGAACCATTCATGAATAGCTTTAGAATAATCTTGAGCTGTACCAGAACAAATATAAGAGCACATAAACTAGTATACGCCAATGGACCTCTATGGAACCTAAATGGACCACTGAGGGATTACCGTAAATCGCACTTTTTTCATGGTTTTGGTGGTCTGCGCCTTATATATTAAAATATATAGTTTCACAAGTGTGTTATTTTCACAGACAGTCACGAGGGGGCGCTCTAGGCTTGTGTGCCTGTCTCTGATACTCCTGTTTAGGATGACCAGACATCCCTATTTACCCGGGACAGTCCCAGTTTTGAGCCCTGTGTCCCTTGTCCCAGCAGATTTATCCAAAACCAGTGATTTGTCCCAGTTTTATACAAGAAATGTCCCAGGTGTCCCTATTTTTGACCAATTTCATACCTGCCAACAGTAAAGAGAGGCATAATTTGTAATTTGTTTAGGCAAAATACAGAAAAGTTGCTTAAAAATAAACAAAACACAATGAAAATGTGACTATACTGACTCACATGTTAGTCATGGTCTCTGCATAACATTTTTCCTTAATTACACACTCGTTTAACAATTTTATTATTACCAAGCACCAAAAAACCGGGGATGTCCCATTTTTTTTTTTATTTTGAAAATCTGGTCCCCCTACTCCTGTTACTCCTGCGCCACTGAAATTTTAAAGTTCAAACATCAACTTATAAAGACAACTGAGAAAGACTGAACACAAATGTCTCTAAAAAGAAAATAATATCCTGCAGTTTACAAGCTGTAGAAAGAAAGTTTGGAGTGAGGGAGATGTTTGTAAAAGGCTAGTTTAAAGTGGAGGATACTTGAACTGCAACGAAGAAAACATAAAAAGCTGTTACCGCTACGCAACTCCCTCCATCAGAGCATGGAAAACGATGTCCTAAAAACTGCAGCAGACTTCCACGCCGAGGTCGACAGTTTGAAGTGTTGACATGTCTGTTCTTGGACTTGATTTTATAAAATAAATCCCCCCCAAAAATGCGACTTATACATGTTTTTTCTTCTTCATTGGGCTTTTTTTGGTTGGTGCGACTTATACTCTGGAGCGACATAGTCCAGAAAATACGGTACACAGATCTAAGGACGCATGGGAATGTTTTAAAAAGTACTATCTAATGTTGAAAATCACATTCTATTGTCTAAAGATAAGTGATTTTTATTATTGTTGTGGTATCGGGGTCAGTATTGACTATCGAGTTTATTCCTTAGTACTGAAATCGAGTATGAAATTTTAATATTCTGACAACACTAGTTCAAAGTGGCCACAATTTAAAAAAAAACATGCAAACCCAGTAATTTTGATTAAGGAGTTGTGATTCAAATTTCCCAGGTCCTAAAACACATCTGGAGAAGTTCATGTGCACTTGCGTGTCACAATGTGCAGTCTGGTGTAAGCGTAGACTAGGAGAGGCACTCAACTGCACTGGGTAAGAAACAACCACGGAAATATTAGACGTATTTTTTGGGGGTGTACTCGCTTATTTTGCATCGGTGGTGACGACAAACTACAGGGCTTCTACCGTGAACTAGCACGTGTGGTTTTATTGTTCTTGTTTGCTATGTTAAAGTGAAAGTAAAACCTACTTAATGTGTTTATGTGTGCTGAGGAGAGGAAATAACTTGTGGGCACCGCTACAAGTCTGATTGCTCAACATAAATGAGATGCCATTTTCTATTTATCTATTTCTGCCAAAAGTGTGGTTATTTGTATGATAGATTTTTTATTATTATCAATTATTGCTATAAAGTTTTATTGTGAATGCTAAATTACTAGATGGCCCTGAATATCTCTTTGGTTCCCCTTTCACCTATTTGGCTCTTTGACCTGCTGTAGACGTGGACAAGAGTTGTCTGACGGGTTTTGAGGTAAAGCCGATTTGAATTCAGTTGTCTAGCTCTTTCTTGAGTTCTCTTTTCTTGCAAAAAAAAAAAAAAAAATCACAATTTCAGTTTGTGTAGTTTTGGTTAAATTGCAAAGATTTACATATTAGAATGTCTTCTGCAAGGAACAAATGATCCTGTCTTTTCCTCTTATTTTACCTGTAGTTTAGACCTCTTCAGACGTGTTTTGGCTTGTATTTGTACTTGATTGAACAGAATCCTACTTTATGAACATATGTTGCAAATCTAATTGCAAGACAGATAAAAAAAAAGGCAAGTCATAACTGCAGATTCATGCTGTCCTGTTTTCTCATGCTTTTGACTGCCATTTTGGTGATCTCATCATATCTGGATTTAGTAATCTGTTTTTTTTTTTAGTGGTTAGCCTCTGTCATGCTTTGAATTAGAGAATCACCAATCTGTTTATGGTATTGAATGTCAGCGCCAATACTGAAAAATTTGCTGGATCAGACATAGGGTTGCAAAATGCTGGGAATTTTCAAAGTCGGAAACTTTCCGTGGGAATTTTCTGGAATTTTTGGGAATTATCAGGAACAAATTGGGAATGATCCAAGTTGAAGGTTAGGGGCATCAGTAAAGTTGGTAGAAAAAAAATGTAGCACAATATTGCAGCACAATCTTGGCTGCAACAGATAGATTTATGTGAATAAATTTGTGTGTAGCTGCTGTTCCTCACTCATGGACAGAGACACTATTTTGTGAAGAGCCATTGTAGCCACACACCCTACATGCATTTTGTGTCCCTCTGTCACTGCACAATAACTTCTAGAATTCTGAAGAGGTAGAACTATTTTTCTGAGCAACAACAAATACAGACGACTGAGACCACACATTACAACCAAAGGATGACATACAGTCAAGTAAGTTTGGAGGACATATGAGGTGGATGATATTTGATCTATGATATTAAAGTACAAATGAAAAAGTAGAATAAAATAAATCTAGCACTAGTTTACTTGCAAATTAGGCTTGCACCATGTAATTGAAGTAGTTAGCTTATGATGCTAGTTACTGGAAAAATGTGCTAGTGCTAGCTTAATGGGAAACCAGATATGCTAAATGTAAACTTTCCATGGACTGAAAAGAATGGAGAACAAGCAAAAATAAGGCTTGAGAAACTAGAAATAACTAGAAATAAGGCTTTGGGTTTTGAGACTGGAGGTTTTTTTTTTTTTTTTTTTTAATTTTTAAGTGGGAGCTGTAAGCAACATTTTAGCAAACGTTCAAGTTCTGACTAAATCATGTGTGTTAATTATCTCCCTTTTGCATTCATGCTGCTGCTGAGGACAAAATAAAATGTTTATATTTTTGTTACAATAATTCCTGTGCGATGTTACCAATTTCAAAATTCCCATACCAAAGTTTCCATGGACATTTTTTGGAAACTTTCTGAAAATTTTCTGGGAAATTTCCATCCCTTTGCAACCCTAATCAGACATCAGCTTCTAAATATCAGTTCAGCTGATATCCTGCTTGGACATACCGTTTAAATGGATGTAATAAGACTAGTTACTGGTTGTAGTCAGCCCAGAAATTCTCAGAATGTTTGAACTTTTAATAATACAAAGATGTTAAGAGAGATAAATAACTGCTCTATAGCACATTTGGATCAGTTTTGTCTTATTTATTCTAGTTTAAAAGAAATAAAATGCTGTTTTCAGTCTCTGCACTGGTATCTGTTCATATCCGGTATAGGATACTTAAAGATGGCAGATGCATCAAATCAACCATCTCTCAAGAATGATCTGAATCGATGTTATGATGCCTCTTATTATTATTATTTTTTTTTGCTTTTTGCCCACCCCTACACATATCAGGCCTATTAAATTTGCCTTACAGTTGTTAGCTGTCAGACTGGTATATTGTTGGCATCACTTATTACATTAACTTGTGTGATGTGAAGCAGACATTGTACTGTGCTGGCAGGCAAGCAGTAAGTTTGATCCATTTTTCTTTTTAGTTGGACTGACTCCGCAATAACCCTATTTTTAACCTTATGCATGCTTAAATAGATTTGTTGGTTTTGCAATAATCACAAACATATTTAGGGATGGGGCAAGATACAATTTCCACAAGACTAGACTAGATACAAGATATAATGTGTACATTTCACAGTTTGTTTTCTGATTTTGGCCTCACAATTTATTATTTTTGATTTCACATTCTTGTTTACATTCTAGCACTGCTTTTTGGAACACATAACTCTGTAAACACGTGGAAAAAGAATCTCTAGAGATCATTTTTCTCATGACTGCGCGATCTTGTCACAATTTTTGTCTCACGAGATCTTGTACCGTCCCAAATGTTTACCCTTTTGAAATGCTTGTTTTATTGTAGATGATTGCTAATCTTAGAATTGTCTAGATTATAAACACGCTGCAAGTTCTTGGTGAATCCTGTTTATCCAGTACGTTTTTGTCATTACCCTTTGCTCCACTTGGCATGGCCCAGTATGCAAAGACCGATTGGTATCGCTTACAATACAGTCAAATACTCCAACAAACTTACCATTTCTGATCTTTATTCATTAGACGTCGTATTCCAAGATCTCACAAGACAAAATTGCTACAAGATTGTGGACACAAACCAAAAAAAGATCTCTTGAGATTTTTTCCTCATGTTTTTACGTTTGCATTGAAAAAATAAGAGTAGTGAGTTACATCTTTTGAGAATGCGAATCCCAAAATGACAGCAGAAATATTGAATAAATAACAAATCAAAAATGGCGAGTCTAAAATTAGTAACTGAATTGAATAATGTCTAAATCTTCAAAATCCAATCTGGTGTCTCATCTCCTCTTGTGGAAATTAGATCTCGTCCCACCCTTATTGTCTAAGTTTTGATTATAAACGGGTGAATGGGTGCGGCAACGTCATTCTATCCGTGTTTGTAAAGGCTGTTGAAATAAAGTTTCTAGGGGCCAGTGCAGTTCCCTGGGGTGAGCTATTAAAACTGTTCATAGAGATGAGATTTCTGCACCGTTTTGTGTTCAACCAACCTCTACCAAGGTATTCAGTATTAGTCGATCATTTTCACATACATTTTCAGTGAAAGATTGTTGACCCTCAGACCTCCTAGTGAACTGGCACAAACGATCCCTGACGGTACTCTTGGATATGACCTTCTGTAACAAGTAGGCCTGGGCCATTATTCGAAAAATCTAAATATTGAGATTCAGTCACAGTAAAAGTAAAAACGTGCGAGTTAGAGCAGAGTTCAGACTTTCGCCGAACAAAATGTGTATTTGTTTTTGTGTTAAATGGCGCAAATTTTAAATCTGTACGGTTTATGTTCTGAAATCAATACTAAAAACGTAAAAGTTTTCATTTGAAATACTAAAAATGAAATGTAACTCAAGATTAAGCAACATGAGGAAACAACATCTGACACATTTTTCCCCTGATATTGCCCTGCTGTAGTAACAAAGCAGCTAATATTGATTTGATTAAATGTAATTTAAAGGCTAGAGAATTATGTTTTCTGTGGTTTATTTTTACTAGTCATATTATTTGACTAAATTTTTTCTGTATTTTGCTGTAGGTGCTAGATTACTTTTAAATTCAGTTTAATAGCTCCTTTTTGATCCACCAAATCGCCCGTACCCAAGACAAATTTATGCATTTACTGCTGTTGTCTGCTAGTCTGAAATATTACATCGTAAAGTGGATACTAAAAACTGCTAGATGAAGTGCCATTTATTCTTTTACCACGATCATTTATGGATTATATTAGATCGAAATTCACAGCTCGCTATGTGGTTATCTTTTTGACTTACTGATTATGACGGATTACGGGTGATGACTCAGACAGTAACACATTTCAATATCCTGTAATAGGATTCTAATTTGTAATCTGTCTGCGTTCTAGTAGCATTTACATTTGAAAATATTAACTGCAAAAATAAGCTTTATAGAGGTTCTTAGCACATACAAGACCAAGTAGAATTTTGAATGGACGCAATTAGCAATTCACAAAGGCTGCAGTTTGTTAAAGTACCATAATTTCCTGCATAAACAACATCTTATTCTGCATAAAATCTGCAAACCCTGTAGATTAGATCTGGTCAAACGTGTCTGGAAATACAATTTGTCAGTTAATATTTCAGTCTTGTCAATTCTACTGTGTTTAAAATGTGAATTTTCAAATTATTTTGATACTAAGGAATAGACTCAAGGCTCAATACTAATTTGGACACCACAATGATAACACACACAAAAACACTCTTTATTTAGACAATAGAATGTAATTTTCAGCATTAAATTGTAGTACTTTC
This sequence comes from Odontamblyopus lacepedii, assembly GCA_034769755.1. Lineage (NCBI taxonomy): Eukaryota > Metazoa > Chordata > Actinopteri > Gobiiformes > Gobiidae > Odontamblyopus > Odontamblyopus lacepedii. The sequence continues at coordinate 9,098,418 of CM068350.1, forward strand.
TTTTATATTATGTATTTTTATATTATGTAGTGTTATATCTGTGTCAAGATCTTTCCAAAGCTATCAGAAAAGAAAAGTTTAATTTCTGTCCTCTGAATGTGATCGATACTTGCTCAAATGAGTATCTAGTTTCGATACTAGTTTCAGTATCGATTAGTATCAGATTTTTTATATGTTTGGGTCAATGACATGATGCCTAAATTTTCTGTCCAATTGCAATTTCCTCAGTTAAAAGGGTTCAAAGTTCATAATAATTCACCGCATTTCTGTAGTGCCTCTGACCTCCATGGAACCAAATCATTTTTTCAGAAAGTGAAAGTGTTATTCTGCATGTTTTTTGTACTTGAAGTGTTAAAATGTCATGTGGTGCGACTTTGCATCATGTGGTGCGACTAATAACAGCAGGAATTCAACGGCTGGAGTTTTATTAACAGACAAAGTAGACTTGGGTGAATGGTTCTTTAGGCATTTTTCTTCATTTTTTGCATTTTCCAGGGCAGTAGTTTGTTCATTAAACACAAGCAGGTGACTGTCATATTGGACAGCAAAAAAAAAATATCAATATGCATTAAAAATCTAAAGAAAAGGCAACAGTTTGTTTCTATGGACTTCATATTACTCAGAACTTAGATTAATATCCCAACCATGTTTTAGAAAATAAAACAATTTTAAGGTTATTTTCGGTCGCACCACATGACATTTTTTTCAGGTTGTAGCCAATTCATGTACATAAAAACACTAAAAATGCTTAATATAAATGTTAAACATAGATTTATGCACCTGACACTGTAAATATTACAATAGAAACTAATATTTTTTATATTTTAAAATTTGCCTATTAATTTTTTTTTATACATCTTTGACCCGTTTGACAACCTTAGTGCAAGTATCAAAACTAAATACTCAATAGAGACAGTACTGATACTGAGAATAGAGAGACAAATTTGAGTCTGGTCTTCATCAATATTAGAATTATAGGAAATTGTTCAGACGAGTGTCTAGTTGTGACACTAAAGTACATCTGATTTTTGATACTTTTAGCAACCTTATTTTGAACTCAACATAAATCGCAAATCTGTCCGCAACGCTTGTCAGAAAAATAGCAATTCTGAATATTTTTCCGCGAATCCTTCAACAATAGTCCTGCTGCAGACATTTTACCCTCTCAGCACATCAATGGCAGCGCAGGAGCAGTCTGATGGATGCTCCTCACTCCTGGCGCATTGATCACTCGGCCTGCTTCAGTCAGAGATGTGGACCGGGGCTTATGTAACAGCAGCAACAAGTGCACAAAAGACAATAGAGCGGACAAGCAATGACCGCGAGGCAGGCGCACAATCAAAGCATCTGTCGCCACGCACAACAAGGAGCAGGGGCTGGAACGTTTGGATCGCGTCATTGGAGCGTTTCCGATGGTGGGGTGGTCTAAAGTACCAGAAATCGGATGTTAATCGACACTAAAACTGGAATCAAAACTCATTTGTTTAAGTATAAATAGAAGGAAAAGCCATTCACAGGGCAGAAGAGAACCTTTCTTGAACACTTTAGAATGATCTTGAGCTGTATCAGAACAAGTATAAGAGCACAAATAATAGTATACCCCCATGGACCACTATGGAGATATAAGACCAAATGGTATTTTAAAAGAAAGTATTACGATTGAGGGTTGAAAATGTCATTATATTGTCTAAATATTTTTTTTTTATCATTTTGACATTGGAATTGGTATTGAGCATCCAGTTTATTCCTTAGTATTGAAATTATCGAAATATTGCGACTACACTCGTTCATGGTAATAGTTTTTTGGTATTTTTCTGTTGCCGAGAAGAAGGATGTAAGGCAAACCTGGCAAGCTGCAGCCGCATCTGTTGGGTTAGATTAGATACATTTATTTAAAAGGGGACAGTGCAATTTCATACAACACAAGAAGATTAAAGATGAGTGATAATAAAAATAAAAAAAGAACACACAGAGTAGGCCAAGAGACTATTTTTCATCCATAGTCCCTTGAACTTGTTACATGAACAGCTGGGAAATAGACCGGGAAATATTACATACACCTGGTTTGTACAAGGGGGCGCTCTGTTATTGACAAATGACTTTTTTTTTTTAAGCTACTTAAGACAACTGATGTTATGATTTAGGAGTCTACAAAAATACACCGAACTGAAGAAGCAGATGGATGCAGTTACTTCTTAATGGCACGCAGGTATTTAAAGATATACAGTAGGTGGACATAAATCATGATGAACATGATGCAGGCTTTAAAAAAGTTATATTTTTGGCACAACACCCACCCTTATAGTACTATAACATTTGGATATAGTTACACTCTTAATTTCATAAGCAAAAAAAGTATACGCACTCATTTCATTTTAGTGTTATAGCATAAATCATTGTTGTAAAACGTTTAGTGCAGAATAGAATTTTATTGAGCTTTTAAGTAGAGCTTTAAATCATGGGGTTCCTTATGATTCGATACGATACATGATACATGTGTCACAATACGATACATGTAATACAATGTAATTACACAATATACTAAAATATGATACTGCTGCTGTTTTTTAAGAACCAAACACATTTTAGCAGTAATATTTCCTTGTCAAATCAGTATGTGTGCCAAGTTATTATAAAATGCATCTATTTTTAGATTTGCTAGATTAGAACCCAGTGTTAGGTTCCATATCTGGCCAAAACATTTAGAGGTTGCTCAAGACACTTGAAAATTGCCCTATCCTATAACAAAGGGAATGAAATAAATAAGGCGTAAACTGAAACTTGCATAAACATTACTTAGAAAGTCTACAAAAAAGTTACTTGAAAAAATGAGTCAATTTCCAGGAAACTTCATGCAGCTGGAGTAACCTCTAAAACATTTTCAACAACTTTTTCTTCCAAATTTCTTCCTAAATCATCTTTTGGATGCTAAAGCCTAATGCTTGGTTTTCTAAGTAAGTCTCCTTCCACTAAATATACAACAAAATTTAGCTTGTAGACCACAAAAAATTGCTAAAAGGTTCCAAAAATCCTCTTGGTGATTGAATACTTCCCTCAAAACATAAATTGAGTTGTTTTGCTTAATTCACGCTGGTTTCAGTAATCTTCAGTAAAAAGTCCTTTGTCTTTGAACCTCAAGATAATATGCCATTTGAATTTTCCCAGTATTGTTTCGTTATAAGTAGAAACCCCATACACTTAACCATACAGTGCATCATCACCAGACTCATTCAAATTATTTCTGTTGTCAAATTGTGTTCTTTACTACTCTGTGTGTATGGGGAGACGGTATATCATGCATGGCTCTTTAAAAGGCCATATGTTGCGTTCTAAAATAGCGCTGCAAGAGTAACTGCAATTGAATCGAAAACGCAATTCGAAGAGATGCAAGTTAGCAAATCGCAAAGCCTGCAGTTTTTGAAGCGCCATCATTTCCTCCTCAAGTAACAAGTCTGCATGAAAGCTGCTATCCCTGTATAATAGATCTGTACAAAGATGTTCTGAAATAAGATTCTTGTATTAGAGCCTCTAATAATAATACAATGAATGAGTAAAAGCCTCTCTAACATGGTTTACATGTTTGGCTTCCTTTCTGTTGACCCATAGAAGCCGGTTGAATGGCAGCGTTCTATTCACTCCCACAGTTTGTCACATGGTGTTTGTTGAACCCAGGGTCAAGTTCAGCCTCCCTCCCCATTACACAAACACACACACACACACACACACCCTCCCCCCACCTTCTTCCCCTCCCCCCGTTGAACTCTCCAGCCCTTTGTAGAGGCCCGCCTTTTCCAACTCTACTCTGCTATGGAAAACATGAAATAATAAACGCAAACCAAGAGAGTTTAAGATGCATTGCAGCTCTTAAATGTGCACGTGATAGTTTGCTATGCATTTCATTTCATTAATACTCAGGTAAAGTCATAGTGTGTAGCTTTTTTTTTACCAAACAATAAACATATTTTGTCATTATAGGTGTTTTTATCCCACTGAAAAACACTTGTCCTCACTGTTATCACTATTGGCATCTTCACAAACCTGACTCTTTTTGGGTCTTCTTTGGTCTAGAGGAGAGCGTCCTTCTACTTGTTTCATGCAAATGTTTTTTCTTTTCCTATAGACCCGTTTAAAGTGGAAGTGATAAAAAAAAGCTGCGCACATTTTATCAACGGAAGTAGCTTTGTTCCCCATTCATTTCAATTCATTCAGACTGAACACGGACAGAAGAAAACGGAGATAAAAAAACATTTCCAGCACCAAAATGTCTGGTTGTTGTTGAGTGTGGTGGGTTGTCAGAATCAATATTCTACCAGCGGACTAAAGTTTTACAGTTTTACTCACTGATCGCACAAGGATCTGGCAGTCGGACACATTTGTCAAAGTCGGCTTGTTGAGGAAATATTCTCGATCTTTTGACGATAATCCTTTCAACAAGCTGCTGAGTTCTGCCGTACTTCTGTTGCCAAAATGCGTGTGCAACCGAGCCTACGTCATCACTGTTTCCGAACACTAAATGGGTCTATACAGTTCGACATTATGGCGTAAAACTTAAAACACTATCACTTAAACATAACTCTAATTCAGATTTTGCTCATTTTACCAAGTCTTTCTTAATGGTAAACTACATAATTTTTGGTTGGAGGTCCGTCACCTGCTTGTTTCTATGGAGATGTCATTGCTCTGCCTGGAATGTTCCACAGTATGACATTAAACAGCTCTACCTTACATTTATTTACTTACAGATGGTTTTATAGCTCAAAATCACTTAGAAAAACAGGCATTTTGACGGAGCGAGGTAGCCTCCCCACAGATCTGACTTGTAACTTGGTCTAGTTTAGTCTTCATGAAGATAGAAATGTTTAATGCCATACTGTGATTTATTCCAGACAAAGCAATAGCATCCTCATGGAGAAACGTATGTGACGGCCCCTCCACCAGAAGTTACACAATGCACCTTTTAAATAAACAATAGCAGACTAGTTGAAAAAAAAGACTAGCTGAAATGCTTGACACCATTGTTTAGTAAAAAAAAAATTCTAAATTTGTTTCTTGTGCGTAAATTGTCTCATTTTTGATCGAATTTTAGGTGTTGATGACCTACATAAAGGTAGTTTTAGAAGTCACTTTTACTTCCTGTATATTAATTAGTACTTTTTAAAATCTAAACATTTCTTCACACACTGCCACTTAACTATAGGGATGTAACGATATCTAAATCTCTGTATAATATATTTTCACAATATGCATCTCACGGTACGATATTTATTACGTACAAAACTGTGAACATGTTACTTTTTCTTCTTAAAATGCCTTTGCAAAAGTTAATTCAAAGAACTAAGATTTCAAAGTGCTTAGAACAGTTATTTCTTCATGTAGTCTGCATTGAAATGGAGCAAAGGATCATGGTCTACGCAGTTCCCTGTTTTTTTAACTGTTGCTGCACCATAACTATTCATTTAAGCGAAGAGACTTATGATTCGATATAATGTGACGGTCCACGATATTACTGTGAGACTTTTGACGATACGACATCACGATATTTCGGTTGTTGTACTTAACGGGTATAAGTTAATGAGAAAAACCTGTAAATCTCATTTGTTCTTTCAGGCCTGTGTTCTGTACTCTTGGAGAAAATGGAGTTATTGCCTCCCTAATAATGCAGTTTATTGTTGCCTTTCGCTGACTCTGTTTTGCAGAGTCTGTTTACAACTTACTCCAATTAGGTTAGAGAGGCACTCCAGGAACGCTCTGGAGCCAGCAGCAGGAGCACACACAGGAGTGGAGAAACAGCGAAGTGGCTACAGCATTATTATTATTACGCAAACTAAACCAGTTTGTCTCTCAATTTTCTCACAGTGTTAAAGAGTCTATGTTACGTTCTTTTTATCCCTCATGTCTCATAATGTTGTTTCCTCGCCAAGAAACGTACCTGGAGTCGCGTTTTGGTTCATTCACACACGTTTAACACTCAAATGCTGTAGATTTAGGCTGTGTTCTTTTCTCAAAACACTCTGTTCCACCTTGTAATGTCATGTGGTGGTACAAGAAGGGCAAGTCAAAGTGTTTTTAAACTCCACACACCTTCACTAGAATCATTTGGATCCTTTCAGCCCTGGAATTGCTGATCTCTACTGAACTAAAGGTAAAGCTGTTAATCGGAAAACTTCTGCTTCGTAACATCACAAGGTGGAACGGAGCATTTTGACCTTTGGAGATGTAGGCAGATTAACAATAAAGGGTTACTCGAACGGCAGCACGGTGGCTGAATGGCAACACTCAGGCCTCACAGCAAGAAGGTTGCGGGTTCGATCCCCGGGTCGCCGGGCCTTTCTGTGTGGAGTTTGCATGTTCTCCCCGTGTCTGGATGGGTTTCCTCCGGGTACTTCGGTTTCCCCCATCAACCCAAAACATGCCCGCACCCTTATGAACTAACAAACTAACATCAAGGACCATAATGTCCACCACTCCTGTGGGCTCACCACCTGCAGAGGGGTTCATAGGGGGAGTCAGGTGCTATGAGTATTGGGCAGCAAACTGCCCCCGCGACCCAGCCGGATTAAGCGGGAGAAGATGGATGGATGGTTACTTGAACATGTGTGACTGAAACAAAACACTTCATGTATATTTTTGAGGAGGTAACAGCATTATAACATGGCTTAAAGCTCACAAGAGTCAATTTTGTGTAGTATAGAACCTTCAAAAGACGCACCGTAGAATACACATTGTGTCTGTGGTATTGTGCCTTTGTATAGAAATGAGAATATTCTGATTGCGTGAGAATTGGCAAAAGAGACAAGAAAAGTGCACACTATTGTAGTATCACAGGAGGAGCTGGCCGTTGTCCTTAAATTGGACACCGTGCATTTTATTGTTCCATGGCTTGTGAATGCCCTTGGACATTTGAAAGAACTGTGTCTCTGATGGATGGAGTTTGGGCGTTCGCGTACCATCCAGGGCTGCACAATATATCGTAAAAAAAACAAAAAACAATCAGTCTTGCAGTATGGGCTTACGTAATAATCGATATCGCAAGAGAACACAACATTCTGCGGAAATGTACTGCTTTTTTTCATGGCCAATGCTGATACTAATTGTTTAAAATCTATAGAAACCCATGGCCGATAAGCTCTGCCGATATTTTTGGGCTGTAAAAAAATCTGCATTCTTACTCCACAGTTACTCCACAGATCTGACTTGTAACTTTGCCTTATGGCGTCACCTGCTTGAATCCATGGATATTGACGAGTCTAATACCAAAATTGTCAGGATCAAGACAGACATAAGCAGTGGCAACTCCACGGAGACAGTCAATTGGTGGACCGTCAATCAGAAAAGTTCCAAAGTGCACCTTTTAAAATTGGTACTAAACAAATTAGAAATCGCAGAGGCCACTGAAGGCAGCACAAACTTGAATTTAGGCATTCTTGAGATGCACTAATCCAACTTTTCAGTTCCGATACTATACCTTATAATATTTGGTGATTCCCGATATAAACCGATACCAGTGGGGAGACTAAAATATACTTTATTTTCCTAAAAAATCTAAAATAATGACAACATGTGTTATGTAACTGCAAACTTTATGTAAAAGTTCAAACTTAATGAGACTGGGCCAACTACAATTATTAAATAGTCTTTTAATTCTTAAGTTTATAGACCCCAACCAGGATATTGACAGTGTGTTGGAGCTGATACCTGATCCAGCAAATTTTCATGGATCTGTGCCGATATTCAACCCCAGAATTGGTATCGGTGCATCCCTAGTCGATAGGGATAGTCGGCGATAACACTAAAAACAATGTCATGTATCGACCAACCAATACATCCCTAGACATGAATACGAAAGCCGATTTTATAATGCAAAATATGTATTGCGGTAAACAGCCGGTTCTTGTTGTGGTCATATTACCCAGCCGTGGTTTACGGTCCTCTGAACTGTCCAGGAGACTTCCCAGTTTCCGATTATGTAACATTCTAGGGGAAAATCTGCTGCTTCTTCTGCTCTTCCCTGATGTAAGAGTTTAACAGGAAACATTTGCTTCAACAAACTGACTCTACTGCAAAGAAATTCAACACACATTGTCTTTTTTAGATCAGAAAAGTGGTGTCATACTGTTACGTACTTTGTGTCCTCGGGCAAGACACTTAACCTCCCTTGTACTCTTGTATTTGAATGCGTGTGAACGGCTGGGAGGTTCCTTGATCCTCAAAAACAAACCTTGCGTTGCGTTTTGTTTCATTCACACGTGTTTGGGTAATCATGCATTACTGGTCTGCCTACATTTCCAAGGCTCAAAATGCTCCGTTCCACCTTGTGATGTCATGAAGCTGTAGTTTTCTAGTTTACAGCTGCTGCCTTTTACCTTTAGTTCCATAGAGATTGGCAATTCCAGAGCTGAAATTAAGTGACTCTAGTGAAGTTGTATGGAGTTTAAAAACCCATTGGAGCACTTCCTGTATTACCCCACGACATCACAAGGTGGAACAGAGTGTTTTCAGCTTGAGAGAAGAACTCGGCGTTAAAGGTGCACTACGTAACTTTTTGGTTGGGGGTCCCTTACCTTCTTGTTTCTATGGAGATGTCAGTTCTCTGTCTGAAATGTCCCACAGTATGACATTAAACAGCTCTACTTTACATTTATTCAACTCCAGGTGGTTTTATAGCTCAAAAATATCTAGAAAAACGTTCTGACTGTGAGCGCCTCTCGTCATATCTGACCTGTGACTTGTAACTGGCTTGGTCTCCATGAAGATACAAAGGGTTAATACCATACCGTGGAACATTCCAGGCAACGCAATAACATCTCCACAGAGAAAAGCATTTGACGGACCCTCCACCAGAAAAGTTACACAACGCAGCTTTAATATTACGCAGGGTTTGTGTGTTTAAACACGTGCGAATGAAACCAAACACAAGCCCATTTCTGTCTGAGATGAGGAAACATTACAACACAGATCAGAAAATAACATCCTTTAATACATTTTCCGCCCATTCATCCATTACAATTTTGATTCATATTTCATGTTGTTTTATAAATAACCAAAAATTCTATCAAAGTATTTTCCTGAACATAAACCATACAGACTCTGAATCAAAGAAAAGACTTCCTCCAAAGTTTGAGCTGTGCCAACATGTGGTTTGGAGCGGAGGATTGGCTTTAGACCTATTCATTTTAAAAACATTATAGGGCTCAACGATTTGGAAAAATATGTAACTGCAATTTTTCTGACAATCCATTGCAGTTGGAGTTGTAATTTATGTTTTAATGGATTTTTTGCAATGGTGTAAGGTAATGAAGTACAAAAGTAAATGTGCAATACGTCAATAAAACGTTTAGGTATCTTTACTTAAGTGTGTTTTGCAGTGAATACTTTTTACTTTTACTTCACGACATTTGAGAGCATATTTTTGTATTTTCTACTCTACTACATTTTAAATCTGGACATAAGTGTTTTTTTTATGGTTGAAGACCCCGTTAAAATGGCTGGCACTTATTTTTAGCACATTTAATTTGAGTTAACATCATAACTTTGAAATACACAAAAACAGCTTGAAAAAATTTTTATTCCGTAGAGTCACTTAAAATCAGAGAAATTCAAACAATCACTACATTTGATGGCTTAATTGTTCTAAAAATGTCTGCAAAATACTTAATCTTTTATTCTTAAAGTACATTTTTGAGCAGGTACTTCAATAGTTTTCCTTAAGTAGATTTTTTCATGTGATACTTTTACTTGTCACTGCATCTGTACTTTTACTTAAAGGGTCACTGTGTAACTTTTCAATTGGGAGTCCGTCACCTGCTTGTTTCTATGGATATGTCATTGCTCTGCCCGGAATGTTCCACAGTATAACGTTAAACAACTCTACCTTATGTTTACTCAATTGCAAGTAGTTTTATAGCTCAAAAATACCTAGAAAAACAGGTATTCTGACCGAACGAGGTCACCTCTCCACAGATCTGACATGTAACTTGGTCTGGTTCGGTCACCGTGAAGACACAAAGGTTTAATACCAGAAAAGTTGCACCATTTTTTTCACGTGATACTTTTACACTTTTGCCCTTAAGAAACTAAATTGAGAACTTCATCCACCACTGATTGTTTGTGGAAGAAACTACGGATTTCCTGATTGCGTCCATTCATATTATGATCTTTGTAAATGTTTCAGCCCGAAAAAGACTTAAACTGTCCCACCGACGATTTGGACACGACTGCAGCTTGTTGTGATTATAAGTTGACTGACTGCCCAACCCCAATTCTCCCATCATTGTGAGCGAGGGCTGGACGTAGCGTAGTGCAGCTGTGTAATCCTCGTAGATACATAGATACTTTATTGATCCCGAAGGAAATCCAAAGTTCGGCAACAGCAACATAGAAGCAAAAACATGGCAACATAGAAGAGATACTGTGTGTGTAGTGTTCTTTTTTCAATGCTAAATGTTCTTCAAGTCCTGACAGTTAAACGAATGTTACTGTTGCCATGGCGCTTGTTGTTTCAAGGTCGATGTTATCCATTTAAACTCTTTTCTGTGCTCAGTCCTGCTTACTCTCCTTCTCCGTGGTAAGACTCTAAAGAACTAAAGCGATAAGTTGAGTCCAGTGCTCTGAAGTGATCTCCAGCTATGCGTAGTGTAGACATAGACTGTGTAAAGAAGTGGATTGAGCGAGTGTGACGTCACCGATAGTATTGGGCTCCTGTCAAATGAAGCTTATCAAGGCTGAGAAGTTATAGGGGTGAATTTGGGAGCAGAGTTCCATACTGGGAATTTATTTATAGTAGGGCTGTCAATGTTAATGTGTTAATTCATGCAATTAATCGCAAAAAAAAAAATTGCACCAATGTTTTTTTAACGCAGATTAAGCACACAATTTATATTGAACGCACATGCTCCTCTATGGAAGCATGGATGGTGACCTGAAAGGTGGCGCAGGTTATTAGGTCAGTGATCAGGTCTGTCCATACGCGGATGTGAAGATGACAGATGAGACTGTGACTGGAGCTCAGCGGCAAATTTCTCTTCAAAAAACTGCCCGAGGGGACTTTAGATAAAACTACGGTAGTTTGCAGATATTGCAGAGATGAACTCTCTTTCCACAGAAGCATAAATTTAAAATAACATCTTAAAGCAAAACACATGTTTGATTCAGCGGCAGCAACGACGTTACTGTACACCAACAACAAGCCGAGCACAACAACCCGTGGTAATGATGTCAACAAAACTACCAGTGATAGAAAAATGTCAATAATATAACTTTTTGATAATAAATTGCATTTTTGTCAGAATATGTTGGTCTTTTTTTGAAGAATAATTAACTGCGATTAATCGTGATTAATCAAAATTCTAAAGTGTGATTCATCTGATTAAAAAATATCATTTGACAGCCCTAATTTATAGAAAAAATGGTGAAATATAAACACCAGGATGATGTAGAGCAGGGTAATACGAACATTTTAAGACCAAAGCGAGGTTCACAGCAGCAGATACAGAGAGAGGGATGACAAATTTTCAGTGTAAAGTCAATTGGAGCCAGAATTGCCTCCATGCTCACTTGCTAATAAGAACACGTCGGCTAGTGGATTAACTATTTCTATTTATATAAACACTCTGTGATGCATAGACAGGGCTGACAGCACACGGCGTATCTGACGAGACTCAATATTGGGGCAGAAACTGCAAATAGGATTTATTTCCTTTAAACACAAATGCTGTCCAAATGTGTTTTATAACTGTTATTTATCATTAAAACTCATTGGAACAGCTTTGAAAAGACATAAGTTCAATATTACGAGGTGTTTGGTATGGACATTAGCCTGTAAATCGTCTCATCATTACATCAGTTTATAGACTAAATTTTTGATATTGATGCCAATATCTGATGCCAGCATTGGTGTAAAATTCTCCACTCAGAGCACAAAATTCCTTCACCTTATTCTCATTCTTCAAATTGTGCGTATTAACCATTTTAATATTATACATTTCTGTATGTCTTTTTTTTTTTTGCATGCAATTGAGATCAGTTCCAGCAGAAAACCGCCTCTCCACAACGTTTTTCTTTCACTACACTTAATTCTACAGAGAAATGTGATGACAGCTTCAGTGTTGTGGAGCCCATGTTCACCGTGTTATATTGTGTTCCAGGTCCCATGCTCATGTTCCTGGCCTCTGACTGGACATAGCGGCGCTGACCACAAACCTACGACTGAGGTGAGACGCTCTCAGATGCTCTTTTTAGAGTTTAGTTTTGCTCGAGAATAACTGCTTTGTCTGCATAACGTCCGGCTTCCATTTAAAGAGTGCGGCATTTATCTTGGGTCCTGCTCCAAAACGCTGAATCGGTGTGTTTAGCGTACATTGCTTGGATGTTGTTTTCATTGCTTGTAGTTTGTTTAGAGATTGTGATGGAAACTGGAATCTTCAATAGGGTTTGCAATAATTAATCGACTATATAAAAAAAAAATCATAGTCATGTTTAGTTGACCGCAATTGTTATTCTGGACTGTACAAACTCACATTTGATCACCATTTGAACCCACACACAGATAGCCCCTAAAGCTTTGGTACGGTTGTTCAGTGAGTGCAAATGGTTCAGACTTTGTCCCGGTTGGAGGAGGTGGGTTTAAACACGGCACAGAACTCATGTACACGCACACTTAGACTTACGACTTATGTTTGTAAACCCTTTCTAATGTGTGGACAGGATAGAGCTTACATAGGGTTAAATATGTGCTACTTGTGTGTTTGAGACCACATCATTTTTGCATGTTTTGTTTGTACGCATGAACAAATGTGTTGAGATATACTGTAACTTGTGTGTGTAATTAATACAATATGTAATTAATACAATATATATATATATATAATGAAAAAAAATGTATATGTACTGCTCAAAAAATTAAAGGAACACGTTGAAAACACATCTGAGCTCAAAATTCAGACCTCTGTAGGCTGAAAATTTAAGAGGTGACATTCTTTTGTTCTTACATTGCCCATTATTTGTAAGACATTATTTGTATAGATATCCGACATATATATTTTTTCATATTGAGATCTGAAGCGTTTTCAAAGTGTTCAAGTCTTAAATTTTTTTGAGCAGTATATATAGATTAACCATCTTCATAAAGGGTCTCATAAAGGGTACAATTCAGGGGGACTTTCCATCTTAGGGACCTTTCAGCTGATTTCCCTTTTGTTTGTATGTATGAACAAATGTGTTGAGATATATTGCAACTTTTGTGTCTAATTAATACAACATATATAATGATATATATGATATATATATATATAAACTAAGTTCATAAAGGGTAAAAATCAGGGGGACTTTCCAGCTGATATCCCAAGGGACAATAGAAATAACAGTTTGGTCCAAAGTTATTCCTGACTTGCAAAAATAACTAGCATAATAAGCGCGCACTTCCTGATTCTCAGATTATAAAAAGCTTTATAATTGGATGCAGACCGCACGCAGCAGACTTATTATTAACCTCAAGAGCTGCTTATACAATATATCTGTACTATAATGTGCCTCTGGTTTAGGCACTGCCGCCCACATTCAGTTAAGATGTTTTCTGTTTGAGAGAAGAACTAAATATGCAGGATTTGTGTGTTAAACATGTGTGAATGAAACAAAACACAACTCTAGGTCTGTTTGTGATGAGGAAACAACATTAGAACTTGTTTCCTCAATACTGTCAATCAGACGAGAGAAGTTCTAACGTTTTTAAATGAACTGCTGTGACCGTTACTGTTTCATAAGCGGTCAGCGTGTCTAAGCTTTGACCATCCTGCCAAAACTAATGTTCTTAAGTGCGGCTGTGGTCCACCTGGTGACCCAATTAGATGCCCGGGGTTTCGTAAGCTCTAAGCACTAGTTTGACTTCAAGCTGCTGCGGCCGGTCTGTTATTTTGAAGCCATTTTGTGGCAATACACAAAAAGGAGGCCCGACAATGGCGAAACTGTTTATTTTTGTGTATTCCAGTTCCACATAAGTGAGCAATTACCCTGTTTTTACTTTGAATTGTTTACAGTTTAGTGTAGGGGTCTGTTCTGACGTAACGGAGAGAGGGCTGTTGCTGCTGCATGGTTATACTGGTAGCTTTGTTAGAGTTTTAAGGAATAATTATGTTACTCAGTTAAGCTTGGAATTGAAATTTTTCATCAATGTGTCCTTAGATCCTAAATCATCTGTAAACATGATGAGATGAACTGCGTAACATTTCTAGTAGAAGGTCCGCCACCTGCTTATCTCCATGGAAATGTGATCCACAGTATAGATTAGGGGTGGGGTAGTTATAGAACTAGGGGTGGGCGATATCTCGATATTTAAAATATATCGCGATATTTTCAAAACTCGATATGAATTCTGACATATCGATATATCACTATAATGCTTACGTTTACTTCTGGTTTCGCCGCTTCGCTTGTCTCGCCTTCTCTGTGCCGCGCTTGCTCGCGCTCGCCTCCGCCTCCTCGCTTTTGTCCCCCGAGCTCCTCTGCGGAGCCCGGAGCTGGCCACGGACTAAACCAGGACTAGGACTAAACCAGGACTAAACGCGGCCGCAGAGCCCGGGGCTCGGTCGCGGACTAAACCAGGACTAAACCAGGACTAGGACCAGGGCTCTACAGTGCGCCCATTTCACTCGCATTTGCAAGCAAATATTTCGTCGTGCGAATGTGGAAAACGAAACAGGCGCATCTGTGCGAGTATTTCTGCAGCACAATAAGGAGCTGCGCACACACGTAACATGACGAGTTAAGCTTTCTAAATGCATGTTTCCCAGCGTGAGCGCAACCGAACCAGCATACGAGGTCCACTTATATCACTCATACGAACAAACTCCGCTTCAAAACACAGCCACGCCCCTTAAACGAGGAGCGCCCCGCAGCAGGACCCACACCTGTCCCACCACTCATTACACACCCCCACGCCGCTGGACCACCTCCTCCGCCAAAGCGAGAGCTTTGTCTTGGTCTTGTCTCAGACTCGAGCGCATTTGGACTCGGTCTTTTCATGGACTCAAGGTCTGAATACTGAGTGCGGTCATTTTTCATTAAGGCCACTGCTGTCGCCATTAAACTCATACCGGTGTGCGGGAGCGTGCGGGGCTTCTCTCTGCAGCCTGAGCCAAATGCCAAATAAATCCGTTTGTCACAATGTGCGTTTGATTTGGTAAATGTGCAGAGACTAAATACCACTTTAAAACAAGAGAATGTAACTCCAGTTTGGAATTTGAAAATACAGGTTTAACAATCCTGCACTTTATTCACTTTGAAGCAGTTTTGTGTGTCAGTTTTAAGTGTCAGTGGAAGTTCTCTTACAGAAGAGGTTCTTAAACTGTGGGTGAGGGTCCAAAAAGGGGTGCAGAGTGTTTAAGTGCAGTACTAAATGAATATTAATCAGATAAAATTAGTTTTTTTGTTTTTGCAGTAGTTTGGGGAGGCTGTATTTTTCCTGTAAAGATATCGAGATATGTATCGTATATCGAGATATAGCAAAATATATCGAGATATATTTTTTGGTCCATATCGCCCAGCCCTAGATTAAACCTATATCACGAGGCAAGTTACAGCACTATGCAACATTACATTTCAGATCTGTGGAGAGTTGCCCCTATTCACGTAAGGAATGATTGTATTTTTAAGCAATAAAAACACCCGTAATGAAAAAAAAGCAAGATGGAACATTACAGGGAAAGCAATAACATCTCCATGGAGCAAAGTAGGTACCGGACCCTCCACCAGAAAAGTTCTATCGTCAAAACTACAAACTACACTTTTCAGTTTGATTGTTTTGACTAAATTTGACAGGAGTTGAATTTTTGCATTTTTGCACTTGAAACTAGTGTTGTCAAGGAATACTCTGATACCGTAAAGGTGTTTTATGTAACTTTTTAGTTGGGGGTCTGTCACCTACTTGTTTGTACAGATATGTCATGTTTTATAGCTCATAAATGCCTAGAAAAACAGGCATTCTGACTCTGAGTGGTGTCACCTCTCCACAGATCTAACCTGTAACAGTAGCTCAGTTGGTAGAACGTTTGTCGACAATCTGAAAGTTGACGGTTCGAATTGGCTGCTCTTGAGATAAAAAATAAATAAAAACATCCTTGTTTGAGCCGTCAGATCCACTGATTGACGTTGAGATTCCATC
This sequence comes from Odontamblyopus lacepedii, assembly GCA_034769755.1. Taxonomy (NCBI): domain Eukaryota; kingdom Metazoa; phylum Chordata; class Actinopteri; order Gobiiformes; family Gobiidae; genus Odontamblyopus; species Odontamblyopus lacepedii. The sequence goes on from CM068350.1 coordinate 9,114,571, forward strand.
TCCCACAGATGAACGCTGTCGTTGTGTCCTTGGGCAAGACACTTAACCCACTTCGCCCGCAGTGTCTTCTGCGTACACCTACGTATGAATGTGTGTGTGAATGGGTGAGTGGTTCCTTGTTGTAAAATGCTTCGAGTGTCGTGCTATATAAAACTGTGACCATTTACCATAGCTTGGCCTGGTTTGGTTTCCGTAGACATCGAAAGGTTTAATGCCATACTGTGAAACATTCCAGACAAAGCAAGAACATGTCCACGGAGAAAAGCATTTGACGGACCCTCCAGAAAAGTTACACAATGCACCATGATAGTACCAAAATCATCTTTCTTTAGACAATAGAAGTGATAATCCAGTGAGCGTATACCGTACTAGTCTACGTGCTCAGTATCATTCTAAAGCTATTCAGGTGTGGTTCATTTCTGTCCTGTAAATGTCTTTTTTTATTATCGATACCTGCTCAAACTTGTACTTTTGAAAACCCTACTTGAAACTTGCATCTCGTCCGTCCAGTGCAATCGTAACAGAGAAGTAAATGCATGAAATGAAAGCTCTATGTTGAGGAGATAGGGTTTCGATTTGGAGTTTATATAAAAAGTCATTTTGCGGATTGAAAACTCGCAATCATCAGCTCATCCACGTGAGGGCTGGTGTGTTTTATGTGCTTGTGTAACCACAGGATACCAACAAAAACTACTCGTGACAGCGAAGACTTGGCTTTCATGTATGACAGGCTTTGATCATTCTCTCATTACTACTTTATTTGGTGGGATAATACTTGGTGTAAATATAAATTATAGTTTCGCACCAACCAAGAAGCAATTTGCGAAGAAAAATATGCTGAGAGTTCTGAAACAAACTGATGACTTAACACTAGGGAGAATTCTATCCAAAAGTAACAAACACATTTTTCTGGTATTTCGAATGCTGTTTTCTGATATTTTTATTGGTCAAACAATAATTTCTGTGTACATTAGATGAGTTTTTGCTCAGTGTACCACCGTTGTACAGCTGTCATACAGAAAACACCAAAATGTTCCCTGGTAGTACTAAGAAAAAGTTCCCATGATAAATACTGACCTCCAAAAAGTACTAATTCCATCTTTCATATATTGAACGATAAGTCGGTATAGTAATTATTGTGATAGGCCTAATAAACAGATCTATAGAGAGTCGATTATGAAAGATCATCTCCAGAGATAGAGCTGACATTGGATTCAAGATCTTTTTGACTGCTCTGATTGTAAAACATTGTTATCAGCGGTGGCCAGTATAAAAACCATATCCGTCCATATCGTAAAGGTGCATTGCGCAACCTTTTTGGTACAGGGTCAGTCACCTGCTGGTCTCCGTGGAGATGTTATTGCTTTGTTGTAGAGATTAAGCCTATCTATCTCAAGGGAGACAACGATAGGCTACATTTCAGGTCAGATCTGTGGAGAATCGCCCGATCCAGAGAGAATCGCCGTACTTTTGAGCAACAGAAACACCCGTAATGAATAAATGGTAGATAGATGTGTTTAAAGTCATACCACAGAACTTCCAGCAGAAAAGTTGCGCAATGCTCCTTTTAATAGTTTTCTAAAGCTCAGGTGTGGAGTATGCAGCTGTACACACATTAAAGACAGTACACGGAGTGGTGGCGTTGTGTACAGGAAATGAACTCTTTGACCTTGAACGCCCAAAAGAGGAATTTACTACTGCAGCAGCGTGGGGGAGGGGTCACTATTCAGACAATACTACTACTCAGACTGGTTTCACATTTTTTTCTGAATTAAGAAATGAAAAGAGCTGTTTGGGAAATTTCACTGCATTGTTATTTTTTTTAATGGTTGATGTTTTTATATATTTTTCACATATATAATACAGGGTGTTCCAAAAAATATGACATCATTTTAAAAGCAATTATCTTGAAAACTACTAATTCTTGCTCAATGACATTGAATAGTTTAGGTGTTGAACATCTTAAGTTTATCATGGGAGTTTGTTTGCCAGTTGGTGAAGTTTTTCCAAATTTTGCACTGAAGGCTGCACAGTCTTGGGTGAGTGTGTGGAGCAGATTCCAAGATGCGAAATGACTTCTGTTTGGGAGTGAACAGCTCAACCTGAAAACAGAACAAAAATAAAACATTAAATATAAAATCTTGATCTGTTTCTATACATTCTATGAACATTTTAGGTTATTTCAACAAGAATGGCCAAAATTATTAGCATGTGAAATGATGACAGATATTTTGGTACATCCTGTATTCTTGTTTAGTGTTGTTACGATATTAAATATTTCTTATTCATAATTTCTAAATGAATAAATTCCAATTATGATACCACAGTGAAGATTAAAAAATGCTCTTTTTTTCTTAATGCAATAGAGTGTAATTTTCATATGCAAAATAAAAGTACTTTCTTTATCTTAGCATGATGTCTTTATACTAGGGCAGGACTAGCACTAGAACTAGATAAAGCTCAGAACTCCATACTTAAAGTCAAGTACACGTTCACCAAAACAAATTATTCTTTGTTTTAAATTATGAGAACAGCACATTTCACAAAAAAATTAAATAGATGATTTTGCAAATTAAATCAACATAAGAATCACTGATTCAACTTGTTTTCTTACACCCCCCGTTAAAAATCGTCATAGGGATCATTAAAAATATATTACCACCTTTATGTTAGATCATTTACAATACCTCAACACGTTTTTAGACCCATTTTAGCAGATTTCTGCTGGATCACAAAAACACCACCTGTTTCTTGTCATCATCCAAGCTGAGACGTACACTCTTGTGAGTATATGCACCACCCATAGTCTTTCTCGCCCTTAATACTGTTATGTTGTGGTCTCACCTTGTACTTGGCAACACACACTCCAGTCACAGTGATAATTAGACTGTTGGGCTCCAGGCTGAATCTGCAGAGGTGGAGTCAGTGACTGGTCCTGTGCCTGCCTCTGATCACCTCCGTCAACCCTGTGTCCACACTGGAGAAAACAGATTAGGGATGAGTGATATATTGTTTTGAGTATCGTATCGGCCTCAGTGAATCATCAGACTTGTCTTTTTGAACCTTCTCATGAGTAAAAATGGAAATAGATGATTGTTATATGGCTGTACAGTGAATAGGGATGTGCATTGCCATGAATCTGGTGATATGATACATATCACGATACGTCCTGATACAAAAACAAAGGACCATATATTGTGATTTATCAATAATTACGTACAATATTGTGGTCAAGTACACCTTCATGAGAAAAGAAAATAATGAATTACAGTACAGTGTATTTCATTTTTATATCATAAGAACAGTAAATTGAACTTATGAATTTTTCATTTCCTTAAAAAAATCATCCCAGACACATTTTGAATCGATACAAGAATCACACAATGAAGTATCACAGTATATCACTGAATCGATTTTTTTCTTACACCCCTAATGGTGAACATTTTGGGATTTGTTCAATGGCAATATTCCAAAAAAAAAAAAGGCAACCCTTCAGAAATCCATTAAAGGTCCTATATTACACAGAATTGATTCTTCTAAGATTTATACCATGTTATAATGTTGTCAACGCATCAAAAAAATAAAGTTGTGTTTTGTTTCATTCACACATTTTTAAGTAACCCTTTATTTACATTTCCAAAGCTCAAAATGCTCTGTACCACCTTGTGATGTCATGTGGTGGTAGTTTGACAGCTTTACCTTTGACCTTTAGTCTAGTAGAGATGCTAGAGCTGAAATTATCCAAATGATTCTAATGAAGATGGATGGAGTTTAAAAACACAGAGACTCACTTCTTCTTTACCACATGACATCACAAAGTGGAACACCGTTTGAGAGACGAACACAGTCTAAAATATGGGGTTTATACAGAGTTTATGTGTTAAACATGTGCGAATTGAACAAAACAACTCAAGCTATGTTTTTGACGAGTGAACATTATAACATAGATTATAAAATACCAAAATATAGGACCTTCAAGCTTGTTGCTAAAAACAACAGTCACTTGGGATGGCTCTGGGCATAGGGCGCCATCTGCTGGAGAGAGCGCCTTAAAAATATTCAAGGTTTTGGCTTTTCGTTTTCAAATTTTGTTGTTCGTGATGTGTCTGCAGTCAAAACACAAGTCACATGGATATGAGGTCTACGGTGCCCAAATCATTGGAAAATTTGAATATATATTTAATATAAGCATTGAAACGTCTGTTAGACAACCACAGTGAAGCTAAAAATAAAGCGATTTTAATGTCAGTTGATATTTTGGCAAAGGAAGTGAGTCAAACTTTAGCTGTTTTAAATTGAAAGCGAAAGATGACGAATTTTAAGTAGTTAAAAGGGGCACCTTCAAACGCTTTTCTCGATGGAGACATAATTGCTTTGTCTGGAATGTTCCACAGTATGGCATTAAACCTTTCTATCTTCATGGAGACCAAACCAGGCCAAGTTACAGGTCAGATCTGTGGAGAGATGACCCCAATCACAGTCAGAACACCTGTTTTTTTTTAGGTATTTTTGAGCTATAAAACCAGTTATAATTGAATTGTAAGGTAGAGCTGTTTAATGTCATACTGTGGAACATTCCAGGCATAGAGGTGACATATCCATAGAAACGAAGCAGGCGACGGACCCTCAACCAAAACGTTACACAGCCCACCTTTAACAAACTGTTCTCACTAATAAATAATTAAATTCTTTTGGGGGGAAAAAATCAGAATTTATCCTCAGGACCTGCAATGTCCTTGTTTAGATATGCACCAAAAGTTGATTCTAATCTGATTTATGGAAGATTATTTAAAAGATGCAAACCGTGAAATCCGAAGCGAGTGATCAGAGGGACCGTGATCAGAAAGAAACCGGATTATGTTGTTGTTTTTCATGTCGTTTTAGTAATCTTTTAGCTCCAAAAATCTGATAATCCCATTTCGAACGCGCATTTCACCGGAGCCACTGAGAATGTGGAGACCTTTTCGGACAATAGCATTAGACAAATATTTGCAGAATGGGCCCACTTTGGTCCAGGGCAGTAAATTGTAGGGATGTAACAATAACCGAAGTCATCAAAAGTCCCTCAATCATACTGTGGGCCTTTGCAATTTGTTAAATTACAAGTCTCTTTGCTTTAATTCATGGTGATGGTGCAGAAACAGCTAAAAAAAAACAGAGAACTACATAGACCATGATCCTTTGCTGTTTCAGTCCATTATACATGCTTAAATAACTCTTATTAAGCACTTTTAAATCATATTTATTTGGATTATGACGAGAGAAAAGTATCATATTCACAATTTTGTTCGCCTCCACAAAATATCGGTATAAATATCAAGAGATTTGGAAATCGAGAGAGATCGTTGCATCACTAGTAAATTGGCCAGATCCTATTATCTCCCTGCTCATCGGTCATAGTGGTATGCAAATTCCTGTTGCCGCAGTTACCTTGGGGTTACTGAAGTGTCTTGCCCCTAGGACATAATGGCTACGAGAGTTCGCAAACTCCAAATACAAGAAACAAAAGGAAAGACAATTTAAACAAGGACGATCAAAATTGTTTACATGCCCGAAAAGGAGTGGGAGGAAGTAAAAAACCTGCAAACTGAATTCATTGGTTAACGCAAAATGAACGCATTAACGTGCCCAGCCCTTATATATATGTATATTTAGTGATGTGTGTTCCTCTGTTATAGCACACAGCGTCTATTATGTAACAATCACTGTGACCCACTTTGGTTTGTTCACTCAGGGGGCATTTATTATTATTGTGGTGGGCGAAACATTATTTCCAGTTTTGATCTCAAACTAAAATAGATGTTTTCCTAGAACTGAACCCGGTCTGTAGGCCTGCAAGATTCATCGCAATTCAATCGAAAATGCAATTTGAACAGACACAGAAGTTTTTCAATATACATATGACACAGAATGACTCTTATGAGCTTTAAGCCATGTTATAATGTTGTTACCTCATTAAAAACATGCCCAGAGTTTGGTTTCATTCACACCTGTTTGAGTAATCCTGCGATATTAGTCTGTCTACCACCTTGTGATGTCATGAAGAGGTAGTTTCAATTTAACAGCTATACCTTTTACCTATATTTCTTTAGAGATTAGCTAACCCAGGGCTAAAATGATCCGAATGATTCTAGTGAAGGTGTATGGAGTTTAAAAACACAGGGGAGCACTTCCTGTATTACCACATGACTTCACAAGGTGAAACAGAGTGTTTTCTGTTCAAGTGTGAAACACGTGTGAATGAAATAAAACACAACTCCAGGTCTGTGTCTGATTTAGAGACAACATTATAACATGGATCAGAGTGTGGCAAAGTACGGACCCTTTAAGTACCATTACAAAATCTCAAAATCATTTTGTATAAAACTGCTAACGCTGTAGTTTTTAGATCGAAAACATGTTCTGAAATGGGATTCTTGTACTAATTAGTAACTTCTTATCTCAGTTTTTTGCCAATTCTTTTGGGTGTATCAAATAATAAGAACTTTGAAGATAATCCTAGTATTAAAATAACAAAAATCACAAATGTAATCACAAAAATCGTATTTAGATAATATTCCCAAATTGTTCAGCCCCACTTTTTATGGCTTTGTTTAGTAGTTCGTAGAGCATACGCAAGAGCACGTCCTTCCCGGCACATTTGGACTCGCATTTATAACATTTTGGAGTAATAATAACTAAATACCAAACCATTCAAATGAAAAATTAACCAACGTGTTCATGGTGGATCAATTTCCAGTTCGGTTTAGACAGAAGAATGCATCTAAAATTCATCTCAAAAGTTTTGGCGCTGAGCTGAAGCTGAAAGTTTTGATCAAGCTTACTCTCAAATTCTGTCATTTGTAGCTGATTTACGTGGTGCGTAGGTATGGGATGAGATCTCGCAAGATGAAATTGCCACAAGATTTTGCACACATGCTGAAAATGATCTGATCTGTGAGATTTTTTCCCGTTTTTTAACGTTCGGATTGGATAAAGTACTGGCAAGATGCATTTTTTTTGAGAAGCTGTAGTCACAAAAAGCAGTGCTACAGCTAAAATGTTAAACTCAAATCAAAAACGGTGAGAATAAAATTGGGAACTTTATCGTAAATAATGTCAAAATCTCGTCTTTTCTCGTAGATCCAGGCTCGTTTCTCGTCTCATCTTGTGCACCTGACCCCCCCCTCTGCAGGTGGTGAGCCCACAGGAGGGTGGACAACATGGTCCTTGATGTTAGTTCATAGGGGTGCAGGCATGTTTTAGGTTGATGGGGGAAACCGGAGTACCCGGAGGAAACCCATCCAGACACGGGGAGGAACATGCAAACTCCACACAGAAAGGCCCGGGCTACCCGGGGATCGAACCCGCAACCTTCTTGCTGTGAGGCCTGAGTGTTGCCACTCAGCCACCGTGCCGCATGAAAATTGAAAATTTTTTTCCAAATTTTTTCCAGCTGCAGTACAATGACCGCTAAAGTATGACATAAATTGAATACAAAATGGTGAAGCCAAATTTGTGAAATGGATTACACTACTTATTTATTATAAATTAGGTCAAAATCTCGTTTTGTCTCGTTCTCGTGGACCTAATCTCATGATGTCTTGTGAAAATTGTGTCTTGTCCCACCTCTATTGCTGACACCTTCAAAATGTTAAGGATATAAATAACTATCATTTAAATTTTATGAATAGTTTCCAACAGCTTTATAGAATTGTACTTATAAGTGTAACAACAATGAATGAACTAGAAGAGATAATCATGAATAAGTTGTTTTCTTCTGCCCATTCTGATGACATAATGTGGATTATCTTTGTTGCTGATTATAAACAATTATATAAAATGTCCCACAAACGATTATTGTGTACCCTTTATATCACAATAAATTATATTATTGTTTATTGTCCTATTTCTACTGTGTGTGGGCTTGCATCTCCATAAACCTGACTCTTATTGGGCCTGGAGGAGGGCCCTTTCCTGTTTATTTCCATATTTATTTTCACTGTATGGCTTAAAACTTGTCAATATCCATGCAAAATGTGTTGAAGTATGGTTTTAACTTTCTGATTTCATGGAATCAGGCAGTTGACGTGCTATCTCACTTTACATTTATGGACATGACCTACAGAATTCAGTTGCTGAGTTTTTTTTTTCTGATTTTAATGCACATTTTATTTTGAAAGTGTGATGTCCTCTCTTTATATTGACTTCCTGTTTTTTTTACTCATTACACAAGTGCGCAAACGTGACACAACAAACGTGGCTGTGTGTCGTCAGCAGTTACATATCTGGATGAGGGACATTAAATACATCATATCTTCTAATAAACAAGGTAATAAAACGACATAAAAGTGTATCTCCATAATAAAAAAAACGAAATGATAGCAATGGGAATAGAGTTCACTGTGTCCATGAACTCCAAGGGAAGTTCACACATATAGGAATACACTTTTTGAACTTTAGTCTCATTCATATATTTGATTTTCATTTTATTTATAATTTAAATATTTTTTTTTTTAAATAAGTGAAGTTAGAGGGACACTTCTGAATTTTACATTTGTGGATATAAAATTTGACAAGACATTAGGGCTGGGCGATATGGACCAAAAAAATATATCTCGATATATTTTGCTATATCTCGAGTATTCAGACCTTGAGTCCAAGACAAGACCAAGACAAAGCGCTCGCTTTGGCGGAGAAGGAAGTCCAGCGGTGTGGGGTTGTCTAATGAGTGGAGGGACATGTGTGGGTCCTGCTGCGGGGCGCTCCTCGTTTAAGGGGGTGTGGGTGTGTTTTGAAGCAAGTTTGTTCGTATGAGTGATATGAGTGATATCGCCGCACACGCGGAGCTCGTATGCGGGAGTCGTGCGCGGTCGCAGGTGTCATGTGGTTGCGCTCGCGCTGGGCAGGTGCATTTAGAAAGTTTAACTCGTCATGTTACGTCTGTGCGCAGCTCTGCTTATTGTGGCTGCAGAAGCACTGGCACAGATGCGCCTGTTTTCCACGTTCGCACGCCGAAATATTTGCTTGCAAATGCAAGTGAAATGGGCGCACTGTAGAGCCCTGGTCCTAGTCTTGGTTTAATCCGCGACAGAGCCTTGGGCTCTGCGGCCACATTTAGTCCAGGTTTAGTCCTAGTCCTGGTTTAGTCCGCGGCCAGCTCCGGGCTCCGCGGAGGAGCTCGGGGGACAAAAGCGCGGAGGCAAGCACAGCACAGAGAAGGCAAAACAAGCGGCGAAACCAGAAGTAAACGTAAGCATTATAGCGATATATCGATATGTCAGAATTCATATCGAGTTTAAAAAATATCTCGATATATTTTAAATATCGAGATATCGCCCACCCCTACAAGACATAATAATACATTCACACAGTTCACAGTTTTTTTTAAATATTGAATTAGTACACCAAAAATTCATTCAGTTGCTGAGTTATGGCAAATAGCATTTGTTAACCAGCATGATATAGCAAAACCAAATTGAGTTAAATTTAGGGTGATTTTATTTATTAATTTTTTTATTTTGGGCAATTAAGAAATGCACATTCTTTTACAATGGAACATATAACATTAGAGAAATCATGATAGAAATAACAAAAACAACAAAATATTTTGCCCAAAAAGGTGTGGGAAGAAGAGAATTTATTTAATTCCATCCCCAATTTCTTTAATCCCACCATAATTTTCAAAATGAAAAAACTGGGACACCCCCGGTTTTGGCTGGTTGGTAATAATAATAAAATCGTGTAATGAGTGCAGAATTAAGGGAAATTCTCATTCCCATTCTATTTATGAACATGGGAGTCAATATGGTGACATTTTAAGAAGCTTTTCTGTATTTTACCTAAACAAATTAAATTTCATGCCTCATTTTACTGTTAGCAGATATCAGATTGATCAAAAATTGGGAGACCTGGGACATTTCTTGTATAAAACTGGGATAAATCACTGCTTTTGGATAAATCTGCTGGGAAACAGGGCTCAAACCTGGGACTGCCCCGGGTAAATGGGGACATCTGGTCACCCTAGTCTAATCAAGTCCTTTGCGATATGTCTGCATGTTTGTGTTTTTATTTAGACGTGCTATCTCACAGAATCACACTGCCGTATTTGTGTGTATCGTTAGAACCTAATAGTGATGTGATCATGCAGATTGCCCTTTGAAAGCTGCAGTACTTTCCCACAGACTGCCCCATTATAAAACACGCCATGATGGATGCAGATCAGAATGGATGTTGACAGTAAACGCCTCACTGCCTCTTATTGATAAAGTTATTAGGTCCAAACCTGTAGCGTGGAGCCTGAGGGGTTAATGCATTATGCACAGAGCTCATGTCCAAAGGCAGATGGAAGTAACTCAGTCTCATTGATTTCATATTATCCCATTAGAGACAACGGCCCTCCCTTCACCGTCTATCAGGGCCGCAGCTAATCATCCCCAGCCAATGTAGTGTTGTAGTATTTGGTGGTTATGTGCTTGGTTGGCAAAAAAAAAAAAAAGTCATAATTAACATTCATGCATGAAATTAAAAGAACCTTTACCAGATTTTGTTTCATGAATTAGCAAAGTCTATTGGAATTGGAATTTATTTCACATAAAAAACAAAATAATAAATAAAAACACCAGGACCACGTAGAGCGGGTTAATACGAACATTTAAGACCCAAATGACGAGGCTCATTGCGGCAGTGTGAAAACAGCGAGTGGTGACATCTTCTCAGTGTAATCTAAGGTCATTTGGAACCGGAGGTGACGGAGCCAGAAGCTCACCCATGAGTACTTCCTTTTTGGAATGTGTCGGCTTAACTATGTCCATTTATGATTTTGCCTCATTCATTACAGATGTGTTGTAAATGCAATTCAGTGAGGCCATTGTGTCCCATCTGCATATGATTATAGTGTTTTTTATCATCTTTGAACCAGGAAATAATGCTGGGGCGCTGTTTGCATACTAGATGTTAGGTAAGGTAACTTTATTTATATAGCACTTTTCATAGATACATGTCCCCAGAGACTCTTTACACAGCATTATTAACACAGTATTCTCCATTTACTCCAGACCCGGTGGTGGTAAACTATTGTTGTAGCCACAGCTGCCCTGGGGCAGACTGACGGAGGCGTTGCCGCCAGGCCAACTGACGCCATCGGTCCCTTCGGCCACCACCAACACTCACGCACACACCACTTTCACACCCACAGTGCATGCATTTGGGTTTGTTTTGGGTTAGCATTACCTTGATGACAAATCTCCACTCTGGCCTCTGAATGAGCGAAATAACTAGACCAATGCAAACTAGTTTTTCATGTGTTCATCTGTTTTCCATTAATTAAGTATGTGCTTGTATTATTAATTATTGTCTTATCTCATGGTGCAATTTTCATTACACAGGGTGTCCCAAAAAATGTACTTCATTTTAAAAAGCAAATATCTTAAACTACTGAGTCTAACTCAATGAAAATGAACAGTTCAAGTGTTGAACATCATAAGTTTATTATTGAACTGAAAAACTTGACGTCATTTTAAAAGCAAGAGTTTTTCATGAACTTGCTTGACCTTCTTTTCTGATGTTGATCTACCAGAGCCTTTAGCCCTGCATAAGCACTTTCCTCTTTAAATTTTTGGCACCAGTTCCAAATCTGTTTGCCAGTTGGTGAAGTTTTTCCAAATTTTGCATTCAGGGCTGCACAATCTTGGGTGACAGTGTGCGAGCAGATTCCAAGACGCAAAATGACGGGAGCTCAACCTGAAAACAGAACAAAAATACAAATATAAAATTAAATGATAAAATCTTAATCTGTTTCTATACATTCTGTGAATATTTGAGGTTATTTCAGCAAGAATTGCCAAAATTATTGACATGCGAAATGATGTCAAATTTTTGGCACACCCTGTATTATTGAGGAGACTCACTGTATTGAGTATTTTTTTTTTAATCTTTTTTTTTTTATCTTAAGACCCACAACCATGTTGTTGCAATTAAAAGTTCTTGGACATGTTCATGGACCTGTTTGATAGTTTAATTTTCAACAAAAAAGGTGAGAGTGACTGGAAAAACTGCTAGCTAGTTTGTGGCTGTAATGTTATTGGAGAGGAACGTGTTTAACAGCACAAATGATCTCAGCTTGATAGCATTCCAGCTAAGTCCGTTCTTATGGTCAGATTATGTTAGACTTTGATCTGAGTTTAATTTTAACTTGAGTAACAGAGCTTCAGACATGGCAGTGTCTACAGTTAGCATCACACCCCCTGGGAATGTAGATGACGTCAGCTGCAAGATATCATGGTATCATGTTGTCGTTACATAATGTATGCTTTGCTGCTTTGTTATTCTTGTGTGTGTGTGTGTGTGTGTGGGTTTCTTTTTTTCTAAATGCCACCCACTATGATTGTGAAGCTTCACTCGAATCACTCACTTTGGAGTATGTATAAAATACATTGTTGTTTTCTAGCTCTACATTCATATAGACCTTGTAATTCTAATGGCTAATGGGGAAATGTTTGTGTACATTGATGTGTTATTGAATTTTTCCTTTCCAAAGTGTATTCAAGCACAGAACTAAAGGAAAAGGTGCCGTTGACTTGACAGTCTCATTTCTTGTTTATTTATTTTTCTGTAGTAATAATATAGTGTCAAAATTTGTTATCATGACAGGCCTAGTCATCATTGGACGAAAAAAAACAATTCTTACATTTGCTGCGAAAGAGACCTCATCATGAACCCAAAATCATGTCAACATACCTTGTGAATTGCTGGGGTTTCTATTTTTATAATATGGCGTTCAGCATGGGCTTTTGGTACTGTCTTATCCACACATTTCACCGCCGTTACTGCTGCTGGCTCTTCTAAAAGTCTTAATTCCCCAGTCTGTCTGCTATCACATAAGAACGCTCTGTTTCGATGAGTCACCACAAGCGCTGGCTGCGAAACAAAAATGGCTCTTATGAAAGATGTAGCTAAAGTAACATGGTTGGAGATGTGCTAAGTAAGTATCTGCTGGGGTTAAAAACTGTTCCACCGATTTAAGAATGGAGCAGAGCGTTTAGGAATAGGGATTAGGCTGTCAACCGTATTGGAAATCAGATACCAATTGATTCTAGAGCTAATATAGAAGCCATAGACTGTAATAAAAGTGGACTGAGAGGGGTCCGCCACCTATTCTGACATCCCTTTATTATAACATACATCTGTTTTAGATGTGCCGGTTTTCTGACACTTTTTAGTATCACAATTCCGACAGGTCTTTTCTTTTTTGTTTTGAGAGTTGAGATAGTCTGCCCAGGTGCATCTTCGATGTTCTTAATCTTAACAACGATCAAGTCATACACAAAACCAACACACACAGTAGCCAACTTCATAATGACAAATATTTGTAGTCCGTGCTCTGTAGAGTGACCATTCATCAGGATTTTGGCCGGACAGTCCAGGTTTAGAGCCTTCTGTCAGGACCTCTGTTACGCGTCCTAATTTTTTACATTTTGTCCTCATTTCTGACCCTCAGCCGCCATTGTTGCACACATTACCACAAATCCCCACCCATATTGCACCTGCGATGCTGCGATAGCGGTGTTTGAAACCGTTTGCTGTTGAACAAAAGCAAATGCCAAAAAGGAAGAATCCTTCAAACATGCTTGGTGCTCAGAGCATCGTTTTGCCAGAGCACCAAAGGAGAATTCTGTGCCATCTGTAATCCCTACCGTATTCACACTGATGTTAGTATGTGAGTAAAGGTGATCATTAGATCGACACACAGACACAGAACTCCACAAGGAGAATGCAGCAGTGCTGCACACTTCTTTTCCCCCACCGACAACCAACACAACAGATGACAAAACCACTGCTGCTGAGCTCATCAAGCTGTTTCATATAATTAAACACGTATACTAATAAATTATAATAAGTAAACATATATAATAATAGTAACAACAACAATCATAATAATCATAATGATGATAAGCGGTTACCAGTAATGTCCTCACTTTGGGCCTAAGTCCTAATTTTCAGAGTCATACCGGTGGTCACCCTAATGCTCTCCCTCCGTGCTTCCTTAGCAACCCACCCCATGCCCAGGTCCACCACATCACTTTATGCACTACAAGCACTTTGGCACTTTAAACCCCTCCTATGTCATACTTACATACATATAAATCTTTGTATCCTTGTTATATCCTCGTACTTTACTATCGCATTACACCAGTCAGGGTGATATCTAAACTCAGATACATGTGGACTGGACTGAGGGAGTTTGACACCATAGTGTTCGGTTGCAACCAAATGAAGTTCAGTAGTTATAAAGGCTGATCTGCAGTGCAAAAATAAAGACAGGAGCAAGAGTGTTGAAGGAACATGCGACTTCCGAGAAAATAGGCACTGGATTGGTCTGTTATTAATGTTCATATTTTAAATTTATGGATAAACTAAGCAAAATAAAAACCCCAGGATCACGTAGAGCGGGTTAATACGAACATTTTAAGACCAAACTGATGAGGCTCACTGCAGCAGTTACAGAGAGACGGGCGAAGATTTTTCCGTAAAAGTCAACTGCAACCAGAAGGATTGAATCTTTACAAATCATCACTCTGTATATAGTCTGTGATCGAAACTAGATTACTATGTTTTAATAATAGGATTTTGTTCACATTTTAAAGGCGCCAAAAATGTGACAATAAGACAAACAAGCACCACGTATCAGAACATGTTTGTACAGATCTAATCTGAGCAGAATAAAATCCGATAGAGGGGATTACACACTGGTCCACGTTCAAATTACGACTGGGATTTTGATTTGATTTTGATTAATTGCGCAGCTCTAGTTAGAATGACGCATGAAAAGAAGAAAATAGTTGTGTAATCTTTTGAGAAGGCAGGAAAATGATTAAGTCTCCCTTTTGTTTTCCATATACAGTGCTTTATATCCAATGCAATGGTGCAATAACGTGGCCAGTGAGATGAATTCTTGGCAATGCCTGTCTTCACAAACTCTCTAGAATCCATCTGGCTGGGCTCCCGCTGTTGCGATTTGGCCCAGACCACAGTGGTTCAGAGACCGGACCAATCGCGGAGCAGCATTGTGGTTTGGGCGCGGGCCAAAGGTGAAGCACCCAAACGAACCAGTGGACGTAAATCAGCTTATTTTAGCAGAAACGCTGACAACGGAGTTCTTGAGGGAAGTGCTTTGTGCATTTATGGAGAGATTCTCAAGTGGATGTAACTAAAGTTAGATTTTTGACTTGTTCCTCTGTTGTGACGCTTCAGCCAGTCGGATTCAAGTATTTATCCATTTTCGTCTTGCATTGATAAATGCATTGAAGACAGTTCAGTAGTGCTTTAGTCCTTTAGTCAGGGAGTCAGAGTTTCAGATTCATGCAGCTAAAACCTGGAACAGTCTGAACATGTGAGACAGACTCTACTCTGACTCTGTTTAAATCCAGGCTAAAAACGGTTCTGTTTATCTGTGCATATGACTGAAAGGTTTTCATTTCTCATTCCGCACTCTACTCTTCTCTCTAACTTAATGTCTCATCTCTATTTTAAAATTTTATGATGATTATTTATATTTTAATTTGTTTGTATTGTGATTTTAATGTATTTTTTATTCTGTAAAGGACTTTGAATTACTTTATGTACAAATTGTGCTATACAAATAAACTTGCCTTGCCTTAGTCGACGGCAAATTTTTGTGGACATTATGAACTGCAACTAGCGTTTACACATTTCAAACTCGACTTTTACACTAAAGAATAGACTTGATACTCAATACTGATTCCAATACTAAAATGATAATTAAATCACTTTCTGTAGGCAATAGAATTTCCAACATTAAATCATACCAGGTAGGTTCCATAGTGTTCCACAGATGCATACTAGTCTACCATAAAATACCAAATAACAGTCATTTTGCTTGTCATTTAACAGACCAGGCGTTTATTTGAGACCAGGTGACAATTGGGGGCAGGCGAACAAAAATCTTTCTCAGTAACACTGGGAAAATGTGGTACTCAAATTCTTTTAACCAGTATGACTAAAATTTAGGCGACTTTCTATACAGACGTAAGTTCATTTGAAATGTTACAACAGGATATCTACAGAGCGGCTGAAAACGACTCCTGAATTACAGAAAGTCATTAAAACCCTCCCGCAACATGCAGACATTTCTTTAGTGAGTTAAAACAAATGACAGGCGCAGTGAGTGGAGAGCAGGAAAAGTGAGAATGTTCATCCACCGCATCAGGTCACAAGGAGAGAACTGTTTTTTTATACGCTTATAGTTTATGCAAATGAGCCATGTGGTTTTAAGTTTGGTTTGTGTAGAGACGACGCGAGCATCAGTCCTGCGTCCTGTTGTCGCAGCACGACTTCTGACTTCCATGACGTACATTAGAGTCACTGTTTATTTGGAAGCGATGGTTATTTATCAAAATATACACCTGCACCCGGCGTTTAAAGGGGACCCGGCTCTTATTTGGTATTTTACGATATGTGCCCTTAGACTTTTTCTGATACAGCTCAAGATCATTCTTAATCGATTCTTCTTAAAATGTCTTCTTAAAGTGACTTTTTAGCACTGATATCTGCTTAAATGGTTATGCAATTTCAATACTAGTTTTAGTGTGGATTAGTATCTGGTTTCGATGCTTTAGCCCTGCACTGGTGACTTGACATGTTTTCATACGGTTCACTGTTACGATGACAGACCACACTTTGTTTGGACACATGTTTACACCTGATCGCTGTTGTTGTAGAGCGGAATCTTGAGCGCCTGCATTGCCGATAATAATGCGCCATGCAATTATGGGCTCATTGACTCAGACGTTGAAAAACCAGGTACTGAAAGTTGAACAAATTTCTCACGTCGAAATAGCTCTCCTGTGTGAACACTGTGGATCCATCTGCAGCTAAAGGTCATTCGGGTTTAAATAATTCTAAGTGTCTCGCAAATGGTGGAGGGTTACTTAATATCACGGCTCTGACAGGAGACACCATGAGAAAGCCTGATTACATTGATTGCATCTTTCTGTTACATTGTACAGACGTCCTTATCGCTTGACATGGAAATACACCCTCTTCTGGCATCTGTTACGGTTTTATTGTGGACCAAAACCATGAACGGAGGATAATTGCTCTGCCTGTTACTAGAAATAGCCGATATTTGGGCTCTTTGGCTTTGATTATCGGTCTTAAATCTCCAGCCGACATTTTGTTTTGCTGCCTAATAAAAATAATCTAGTTTCAGTTTTTAAAAGAAAAATATTGGCAGACCTCTGTATTCTAAACAAGCAGAATCAGCTTTATTGCATATGTATTGTTTTGTGTTTTTGTCCTCCCAATAGAGCTGCGAGATTAATCAAAATCGCAATTTGAACGGACGCAATTTGTAAATCGCAAAGGCTGAAATTTCTGAAGCACTATTATTTCCACCAGAAACTACAAAGTCTCCGATTAGATCTGCGCTAGAGATGGACTGATATTTGCCCCTTTTAGCGTAACGTCTGTCAGTTTTTTATATTTTGTTTTGGCCGACCTACTGTCTCAAAGAATTCTCATAAATTTTATTAGGAGACATAAGCGTGAAAAGATAACTATGGGTGCGGGTGAGTTTTTAGTGCATTTATATTACATAATTTGAGAAGATAATCAAAATCAGCCCAAAAATATCACCAGACCTTATTGGTGCTGAGTTTCGTGGCCATGAGAAACCCACATTGGTCAATTTCTAATCTGTACAAACATTTTCTGAAATCCACAGTGTGTCAGTTCGTATTTCAGTCATCTGGATGCGTTTAAAATGTTGATATCAAGCAAAATCTTCTCTGAAAAACCGTTATTGAGTGTTTTTCCCCAAGTCCTAGTGTACAGATGTTCTTATTACTTGATGTTAGTTTTTATTACGACAGTGGAAAAGCACTTCTACCATATATAGCATTGTTGAAGTATAATTTTGTACATTTGTCTCCCCGGGTTTTCTCTTTCTTTTGTGCTGTTTAGACTTTGTGTGGTTTCTCCTTTGTTAATGACCTCGTGTGTGTTTTAGGTGCGGAGTGTGCTGCTGCTGACCTCATGGTGTAACAGGAGTAAAGATGAGCATTAGCAGCGATGAGGTCAACTTCCTGGTCTACAGATACCTACAGGAGTCAGGTACTTCATACTACTGCTTGAATCGATATCTGTACTGCTGCTGATGGGGTTGGGGTGGGAGGATATTAGGTTCACGTGGTTACAGAAATGACTCAGAGTTTGGAGTAAAATGTTTTTTGTGCGTTTTAGTTGAGGTAAGATAACCCAGAAAAGGTGTAAAAAACACATCATTTTGCTCCTTTTTTCTCTGCATGATTTAGTGTTAGTACACGGTCTACTGGCAGCAGGAGGATTGCGCCATGGAAAATTATGAAAATCTAGATTTATGCAACGTGAACGGCATGCTAATAGGCAGCAGTTGTAATGAACACAATGTGATGCCAGAAATTCTCAGAAAAAATAATGGCCTGTTACCTGTGATGTAGCAATCCAGGAAATCTACTTTGATGATTTAGTGTTAGCATGTTGTCTGCTGGCAGAATTGGGAATGCATCATCGAAAATATTAAAAAAACTACATTTATGCAAGATGAACGGCACGCTCATTTAGGTATGGAGTTATAATGACCACAATCTGATGCCAGAAATGCTCAGAACAATGATTTATGTACTGAAAACCTGAGCCAGATTTTTACTTGCAACATTAGTGTTCGAATGCTGCCTACTGGCAGCAGTGGGAATGACCCATGGGAAATAACAAAAGCTAGACTTTTTCTGTGGCATGAATGGCATGCTAATAGGCAGACAGCTATACTGAACAAATGCTCAGAATAATGATGTAGACTTAAACACTCAGGACTGCAGAATTTCTCACTGTGACATAACAATCCAGGAAGAAAATGAGTAATTTCTGAAGCTCCGGGCACATTTTCCTTTCCTCCAAACATGTGCGTTATGTTTGCCCTTAGTGCTAACCAGTCAAAGCCAACCCTCCATTTTACTCACAAAAATTCTCTGTACAGCTGCATGTAAAATGACCAAGAAAGCACTTCACATTTCCCCAGTACAAAGGAACTATTTTTCCTTCTGCTTTTCACTCCACTCAAGGAGCAGAGAGATGATAGAGCCTCTACTCTGAGGGAATATTTGAACAAAAGACAGTCTGGTATTAGACTGATACCACACTAGCCTAGTATTACTCCAAAATGCATCAAAATGAAAACCACTGGTTTTGCCCATCACCACTACTTAACTGGCAGTGGTGAGAGATTATTAGAGATCAACTGATATGTTTTCTTTTCATGGCCGATGCTGAACCGATTTTTGATATATTCTGATTATTTCTCCCAAATTTTCCCCCAAGTATTTTAAATTTACTACAAACTCACTCACAGCCCTTTTTTTTTATCACAAACTTATAGCAGAGCTGTGTACTCATGTTTTGTGCAGATACAGGTATCTGCAGTATTTGCATTAAGGTTTATGTGTATTCTTTAGGCAGCAGGTTAACCAAAGCAAAATTATCGACCGCTGCTTGAGATTTAAGGTCGATAGCCAATATGGTGAAAAGAGCAAATATTGGTATCGGCAAATCGATATATCAATCTATCTCATTTTTAGTGCTCCAGTGATTTTTTTTTCTCCCATGCCCAACACACTTTATTCACCCCAAGTTGTGTTTTGACGAACAAACGTATCGAAACGTTAGCACTCACCTGTGGGCTCTTTAACCAAGCAGCCACTCCATATTTATTATAGTCAGTAGAAGTAAACTCTTCAGGCTATGTACAGATAAAGCTCTTCTGACATGTCGACAGGGACCTGCTTTTTAGTTCAGCTTTTACATAAAGTCACAGTAAATTCAATACATTGGTCACAAGTGCCACAGCTAAACGGTTAGGGTTAGGGTTAGTAATAGTAATATACGTTCTAAAATCAGTATTCAGTGTATCTTGATTAGAAATGGCGCATCACTCAACTTGGCAGTACTAAATCCACATTTTGGCTAAGATGACTCAGACATTGAAAAACAAAGTACCGAACTGTTACTGAACAAATGTTATTCTTTGTACAAGTACCTACTAGTTGTAGTGTAGTAGTGGTGGAAGGTTACATTATATCACGGCTCTGGCTCGAGACACAGTGGGAAAGACTGATTATATCTTTCTTTTACAGCGTACAGGCTTCTTTATCACTCGATGTTAACTCTTTGAATTACAATTACTCTAAATGTAACGACTAATTGTTCTCCTTATTGTTGTATTGTTTAGTGTATTTGTCTTCCGATGTTTTTTTTCCTCTGTCTGCCCTCTTCTCCACTGTTAAAACCACACACTGGCTTGATGGTTTTAGAAGTGTGAGTGACGTTGCTTGAGTTGAGCTGTGATGATTTGTTATGTGTTCTCAGGGTTCTCCCACTCTGCCTTTACCTTCGGCATCGAGTCTCACATCAGCCAGTCCAACATCAACGGCGCTCTGGTGCCCCCTGCTGCCCTCATCAGCATCATACAGAAGGGGCTGCAGTATGTGGAAGCCGAAGTCAGCATCAACGAGGTCAGTGTGCTCCCCAACGTAATGTCAAGTCAACTATCCTCTTCCTTCTTCTTCTTATTATTATTTTTTACACAATTATTTTAGTCTTTTTAGTCACACTTTTTTTTCTCAATCATCTTACTGTCACGTTACATAAACACATGGGTGGTTCAATGAATTTTGGGCCAATGTATTTATTTTTACCAACAAACTTATATATTCTTACTGTTTTGTATATTAAAACTGTATATCAGAGCTGGGAGATTTTGCCTGAAGATAACATTTATTTTCTTCCTAAAGAAATTTGATTTTCGATTCAATTTGATTTTCAGATTTTCCCCCACAACTCTAAAAAGTTCTGCAAACTCCAGAAGATAATCAAAACTAAAAAGATGGTTTTCAGTGATATATTGAAACCACTGGAGGTTGTTTCATGAATAAAATAAAACACACTATTGCATTAAACACAGTGTTGAATATATATTTTTAAAAGGTAAAAATGTTTTATTTATAATGTAATTTGTTTATGCAGTTTAATGCCTTTATTTGTTATTTCAAACCAGAAAAAGAAGAATTTTCTTTCAGTTGTAGCAGTTGTTTGCAGTAAAGCCTTTGAAACTGTTATCGCTCGGACATTTTTCTTTTCATTTTTGGAGTTGTAACTGAATCCACAACACACAGAGCCACTACATTTAACAAAGCCTCTGATTTCAAAGCAGTCACTGCTACTGTGTACTAAACTTTGGGCTCTGTGACTTTCTTGTATTTTCAAAGCAATTTACAATTCAAGCTTGCAAGTTGATTTGAACTTCATATTTGATGAATTGATTTTAACAGATTTTTTCCCAGCTCTTCCAGATACGAAATTATACTAAAAATTATGAATTTAAAGTACTTATACTGTAAAAAGGCATGAATGGAACAAAATTTGAGTTGTAGAACAGTCTTGTCAGAACTAGTACAGGTACAGTTTTAAGGAAAGACATTTGCTAAATAATTTTTGGTACAACAGTACAAGTTACTAGTTCAGAAAGCCTAGGGACATTTTGCTGATTTTTTTAATTGGCACCACAATGTATGTTCATTATCCCAACAATACTGAATCTTTACCCAGTCCTTTCTTTGTTTACATGTGTTGTGTAAAGTTTTCTAACCTGTGTGCATGTGTAGGATGGCACGTTATTTGACGGGCGGCCCATCGAGTCCCTGTCCCTGATCGACGCAGTGATGCCTGATGTGGTGCAGACGCGGCAGCAGGCCTACAGGGACAAACTGGCCCAGCAGCAGGCCGCTGCCGCAGCACCCGCCTCCACCACCGGGGGCAGCATCAGCGGCAGTGCCAAGAATGGAGAGAACACTGCCAACGGGGAGGAGAATGGAGCGCATGCCTTAGCCAGTCAGTACCAATGCACCACGCTGTAGACACACTGTGACCGTGACAATGTTGGGTTTATGTTCTACAGTTGGATGTCCTAATACTTGGTGGGGCTGGGGGGTCGGGCTGGGTGTAGTTTTATTGCATGAAATTTTTACCACATGTGGATAGGGTTTACAGGAACTTAGGTGCTACAATTACCTGAACCTGTGTTGCTAGTGCTAAACCTGCAGAGTGAACACAAGTTTTTCTCATTCTCAGTATATGAACCTGCCTCATGTGAAAGAACCTGTAGAACACAAGCTGCAGGTGCTGGACTTTACATGGTGATGATTCAGATCAGAGGCTCATTCTGCTTTCTAATTGGATAATCAGCTTGCAAACCAAAAAACAAATTATAACGTAAATAGATGTTTAGTTGCAATGTGTTTGTAATTAAAAACAAAACAAGCATTAAAATTGTTATGAGTAAAATCTGTATTTAATTTGAACACGATTACCACAGATAAGAGAAGTTTCTGAAACTGAAAATCAAATTCTCCATCCAACAACATGCAGTTCCTTTAAACACAACCAAGATCATGTCTGTGCCAGGGCAGAGAAGCATGTGTAGTGTGTGTACACATGTATAAAGTGTGTACACATGTATAAAGTGTGTACACGTGTATAAAGTGTGTACACATGTATAAAGTGTGTACACATGTATAAAGTGTGTACACATGTATAAAGTGTGTACACATGTATAAAGTCCTTCTCCCTCCTCAGATAACCACTCAGACCTGATGGAGGTGGATGGAGACGTGGAGATCCCTCAGAACAAGGCCATGGTCCTGAGAGGCCATGAGTCTGAGGTGTTTATCTGCGCCTGGAACCCCGTCAGTGACCTGCTCGCCTCAGGGTATGTGCTCCACACTCTCCACTGCAGGACACACACTGAGACTGAAACTTAGCTCTGGAAAATATACAAACTATAGTTGAAACTCATGTTTCCAGCAGTCTGCTGAGGTCATACAATATCTCTGTATAATATTGTGGCACAGCCTGTATAAACCTCATCTAAATGAGTGTGTGTTGTGCAGGTCTGGAGACTCCACGGCTCGGATCTGGAATCTGAGTGAGAACAGCACGAGCAGCTCCACTCAGCTGGTGCTCCGACACTGCATCAGGGAGGGGGGCCAGGACGTGCCCAGCAACAAGGACGTCACCTCCCTCGACTGGAATGTACGCACACACAAGCATACACACACATATATACAGTACATGCACATACATACTGGGATGCACCAGCACCATACTGGGGTTACATATCCTGTCCAGTCTACACTCATGTGTTAGGTTGGATTACAGTTCGCCTGCCCATTGAGCCTGTACATGGATGGAATTTGATTATTTCCTGCCCATTGTAAGCTCAGAATGTCTGATAAATGATGTTTAATGGTTGAAAGCTGTTCTGCAGTGGGATGTTCAGTCTCTGCTCTGGTATTGGTTGATATCAGAGATTGGCAGATACTTAAATCTAAAGTATCAGTATTGGTATTGTCAGTGTAAAGCTTGGATCTGTGCATCATATAAAATCATATAAAGTTTGCATTTTTGTCTTCACACTTAGAATACACACATAAAACACACAAAATAATCATTGAGCCTAATGGAGAATTTAAGAAAAGTTCATTCAAAACTTGTGCTGATCAAAAAATGTGCTGATACGAGCTCTTTGTGTTGCATTTTATATGAAAAGCGCTCTATAACTAAAGTTTGATTGATTGATGTGTTTACCAGCTGAGACCCAGTAACTTCTCATGATATTTCATGTTTTATTTACTTTTAACATCATGTATCTGAAGGGACCTTTTGCTCTGCTGCTACAAAAAGGGCCAAATATGTCAATAACGTTTATTTGGGCATCAGATCCTCACCTCTGTTTTTCAGTGGGTGATCAAATTTACCACAAAACTTTTTATACCAAAGTTTATATTTTGAATCAACATAGTGTAAACTCTATGTTAGCTGACTGTAGGCCTCTCCACGCCCACACAGTCCTCAAAAATCTGCAGCCCCCACTCATACGCAGTGAATAAACACACGGTACAGTAATGGAAAATACTGTAGACTACATATGATTCTACAATATTTACACGTCTGCATATATATTTACATTGCAAAGCCACCCACACAATCCACTCCCACTCTTCCACGTACAAGTATACATGGGCCTGTAACATGGAACACAGTGTAAAGTACCTCCAGCACACTTCCTGCTGTAATAATACTTCTGTCTTCTCCTTTGACAGAGTGAAGGCACGCTCTTAGCAACAGGATCATATGACGGCTTCGCCAGAATATGGACCAAAGATGGTGAGTGGTTCAAAGATGTTTCATCTTGTCTTAAACCTCTTCGAAAAATGATGTATGTATGCTGGTTTATTTCTTTATTATTGCATTACAGATCACTGCTGCTCAAACTGGTACATGGAGCGTTCTGCAGTTGTAGTTTTGCTAATGGATAAAATTAGAACATGTTCTTTTATTTTAAGAGCAGAAAGGCTTTATTACACTGTAGTCCTGCTTTAACATTGGGCCTTTTCTTAGATCTTATTTATCCACGAGCAAAAGCTGAATTTCTAACAATAAAAACAATTAAAAAAGCATGAATGGAACAAAATTTGAGTTGGAGAATAGTCTTGTCTAGTACAGGAACAATTTTAAAGAAAGACATTTGCTAAATAATGGATACAATTAGAACATGTTAATTTATTCTAATAGCAGACGGGCTTTATTAGACTGTAGTCCTGCTTTAACATTGAGACTTTTCTTAGATTTTGTTTATCCACGATCAAAAGCTGAATTTCTAACAATTTAGGAAAAGTTTTTAGTTCTTCAAGGTGCACTGTGCAACTTTTCTAGTGGAGGGTGTGCTTCCATGGAGAGGTTATTGCTTTATCCAGAATCTTTCACGATGAGACAACGTAATAACATCTTTATAGAGACAAGCAGATAGCAAACCCCCTAGAAAAGTTACATAATTCTACTTTTGATAGGAGCAAATATATGTTAAAATATGAGTTAAGTTAAGGTACAAATACACACATTTTGGCCCTGTTATTTCCTCTCTTAGATCTGATTTTAATCCAGATTTTGGCCCTGTTTTATGTGTGGAAACGCAATTGTGTCAGTTGAATTCTTGGAATGACGCTGCCCTCTAGTGCCCGTTGAGTATTTTGCGTTGCGTCTGCATTTTCTCTGATAGTTATAACGGGCAGACAGTCCTTTCTCTCCTCTCACCCTGCGGTGTGTTTCACAGGTAATCTGGCCAGCACACTGGGCCAACACAAAGGACCCATCTTTGCTCTGAAGTGGAATAAAAAAGGCAACTTCATCCTGAGCGCCGGAGTAGATAAAGTAAGGCGTGCCATCTGACTTAAACCTGCATTTTCAACATAGTAGTTTTATTTGTACACATTTCCTTTTGATTTTTACTGATTAAAACAAAACGCAAAGCAATTAGTGACGACTAAAGCTTTTACTGAAAGTATTTTGGTCAGTATAATATGGCTAAAAGTATAGGGTGCCTTAAAAAAAATTGGCATCCTTTTAAAAGCAGTCCTCTTGAAAACTACCAAGTCTAGCTCAATGTTGATGATGATGTTGGTCTACCAGATCCTTTAGCTGTGCATGAACAGCCTTCCTCTTTACATTTAAGTCTAAATTTTTATTACTGTTTTTTATAATTCTCTTTATTGAGTTTTTCCATAAATCAAGCATACATGTAGATTATACAATATAACCCAAGTTATAGAATAAAACAAAACAGAACCAAAAACAAAAAAAAGAGGATTTATCGTTATACATATATACGTATATATACATTTTGCTCTGTTTTTTACACGTTTGTGAATTTATAGAAATCAATAAATGGTTGCCAAATAGAAAAAAATATACTCAGATTTGAGTAAGTACCTTATTTTTTAACTGTAGATGTTTCGTAATGTCTTTCATTAATACCGAATGAGACGGGGGTGTTGTCTGTTTCCAATTTAACGAAATAAGTCTGCGCGCTAGAAGCATCACAAAACGTACCATATTAACTCATTGACTGCCGGAGACGTTGATTGATGTCACCTCGAATCCAAACGTTGTATGCCGTGACGTCTATAGACGTCAAAGACGTTTTTCAGCGGGGGTCGCTAGGATATGACCTGGAGCAACTTTTAAGGTGTAATCCATATCCCCCAACCTGTAGGGGGGCAATCTTTTTTTATTGTCTGCCCATCGGAGAGGAGGAAGAGCGTACCGCGTGTTGTGCGTAG
The DNA here is from genome assembly GCA_034769755.1 of Odontamblyopus lacepedii. Classification (NCBI taxonomy): domain Eukaryota; kingdom Metazoa; phylum Chordata; class Actinopteri; order Gobiiformes; family Gobiidae; genus Odontamblyopus; species Odontamblyopus lacepedii. The sequence continues at coordinate 9,140,775 of CM068350.1, forward strand.
TGGAGAGAAGAAGGATGGCGAAGAGAGCAAGCGCATACAAGCAGCTAACGATCGATCAATGTGTCCGGAGCGACCGGATGGGTCTTGGGATCCAAGATCCCGTACCACAGGATCGCGGAGATGAACCGGATCAGGCAGGCACGTCAGGTTTGGGAAAAGGAGGCGACGTGTCGCGCAAGATGGGGCAGAGATCTGGTCTGTGCGGAGCGGGAGAAACACGCCGTGTTATGTGCTGTGATCAGGAGGAGGAGGAGGATGAAGAAGGGGATTCTAGTGATTTTAGCGAACCAGACCAGAGTCTTGTAAAATCAGTGAAAATGCTCTAAAAGCTCTGGCAGTCTGGGGGATACCATTCTGAAAACAGGCTGGCAGTGAATGAGTTAATTTGAGGGTTTGATAGTTGAACAACTGGTGGCTTCACTCCAAAGAGGGCAAGTATTGGGTCTGGGTTTAATGATTTTTTAAGAATTTTGGACAATATATCAAATATACTTTTCCAATATAATGTGATGCTAGAACAGTTCCAAAACATATGTGCTTGTGAGGCCGGTCACATAAAGGATTAACAGAAGAAAACATTTTAGAGAGAGTTTTGATAAATGCAGTCAATGTAACATTTTAAACTGTATAAGATTAAGTCGAATACAAACAGAGAAGTGACCAAGTCCAAATTTGTTCGTCGGTTGGTGAAGTTTTTCCAAATTTTGCGTTGAAGGCTGCACAGTCTTAAGTGACTGTGTGCGAGCAGATTCCAAGACACAAAATGACTCCTCTTTGGGAGTTAACGGCTCAACCTGAAAACAGAACAAAAATAAAACATTAAATCTAAAATCTTGATCTGTTTCTGTACATTCTGTGAAAATTTGAGGTTATTTCAACGAGAACTGCCAAAATTATTGTGAAATGAATAAACAAGACACAATGTAAGCTTCTCGTTTTCAATCACAGAGCTCCAAATGTGACATTCTGTGAAACAATACAATATAATTATCATAGTTGTAAAACAATAAAATTAGTGTAATATCTGTTTGATTTAAAAAGCATTTTATTTAACGTGACTAAAAAGAGTTGTTTCAATACAACTTTTTGAGTTTCGATACCAATATGGATTGAAGTACCTGCAGACAGAAGTGCAGTACAGACAGAAAATATCCTTTTTTTTTCTTTCAAGGAGAGAAATGCTGACACAGCTGGACCAAATATGCTCAAGTAACTGCAGCTTTTTTAATAAATAAAAGTTGGCTCCTTATGTTCTGTTCTGTGCCAACAACTTCAGGAAATAGTCTAATTATATCAATTTATTGGCCCATCTACACTCTGGCAATTTTTAAGTAATTTTTTTTCTCTTGGTATAGATTAGGAGGTAAAAAAATAAGCAGCCAAGATTAAAAACAAGTAAAGATGTGTTGTTAAAATGTTTTCTGGTTGAGATTGTTTAAAATCCAGATATATTTTTGTGCTAAAAAGACCAAATACTGGCCTGGTATATCGGCCTAGTGTATCGGCAAACCAACACCAATCTGACTTGTGTGTTTGTGTGTCATAGACTACAATCATATGGGACGCCCACACAGGAGAAGCCAAGCAGCAGTTTCCTTTTCATTCAGGTGGGCCCCCTCTCGCTGTGCGGTTCTTCATCGTGTTTTGTATTGACTGTGATCTAAGCCGCTGTGTTCTGTGTTCACAGCTCCAGCTCTGGACGTGGACTGGCAGAGCAACAACACTTTTGCGTCATGCAGCACAGACATGTGTATCCATGTGTGCAAACTGGGACAGGACCGACCCATCAAGACATTCCAGGGACATACAGTGAGTGCTGCTCTTTCTCACTACGCTCCAGCCGCTCACAGATGTTTGAAACTGTGGGAACTGTAGTCGGGCTGGACTATTATGACGTCAAATCTAATTGCACGTTTTCTCATAATTATTCCAGTTAGATTTTACCAATTGTTTGGACAGAATTTTTTCTTTACTCCATGATTCTTTGCAAGGATTATTTACACAGAATCTAAAACTGAAAACTATGAATGGACACATGTGGGATGTAGTAAACAAACACTTGGCCTCCCTTTGCTATGAACCCCGGTTTGTGCTCTCGACCTGACATGGCACTGCTGTGAAGTGAAGACCATTTCAGAAGGTTTGATCATGAAGCTCTGAGAGAAGGCCAAAGGGGGGCAACTTTGAGCATTTGACTGTAAAATATAAAATGTATTTAGTTCAGTTATTTCACTTTTTCTACATACATAATCCACTTATCTTGGTTTCAAAAATATAGAAAGAAAATGCAAAAAATAAAATAATTGAATCATTACTTTAAAAAGTAGAATTCTGTTCAGAGTGCACGCTGTAAACAACACCAGGAGTGAAGCCTGAACTGACAAACTAAAAGAATAATCCCATTTCAGAATATGTTTGTAAAGGTCCAAACTGCAGGTTTGTAAAATATCCTCTGCAAAGGACAAAGTGCTCTTTTTTATGGAAAAACCACAAAAAGACAATAGAATACTTTGTTCTTTGCAGAGAACATTTACATCTAACAGCATCTCCGCTCTGATGCAACATCCAACAACTGCAGCATGTACGATTTCATAATTGCACCAGCTCAAGTTGAAAATCTGATATATTGTACTGTCCTACACTCTAGTTCCTCCATACGTTCCTCACCACTCGTGGTTGTAACTCGTCACATTTACTGCACTTTTAGTGTATTGTTTGTAATATAATATGCATGCATAGGTTCCTGTTATTGTGGCATAAATTAAGGTTAAAAGCACATTTCCTCAGGCTAAAGTAGCAAGTGGGACTGAATGTATTAGTTAACACAATGAAAATGTGACACTAATGGCGAGCTGGCGAGTGTTCAGGAAAATGTATTTAAGCCTCGCACTATTGTGGTTTCTATTAAAGCTAATGCTCGGGGCCACTGTGGATGTTTAAAGTGGTCAGTTGGTTTGTAATGAGCTCACAAATGTGTCCTCATGAGCCAGCCCAGCACCAAACACTGAGGGAGTTCATCACCGTTTCAGCTAGTTCTGAAGGACTTTCTCTTTCATACTTTTCCTTTTTTTTTTTTTAGAATGAAGTAAATGCAATCAAGTGGGACCCCACGGGGAACCTGCTGGCCTCCTGCTCAGACGACATGACGCTAAAGGTCAGTTGGACAAAGTCTGGATCACGTCTCATTATGAATTTAAAATGTTGTCTTAAGATAGAGCGCCTCATAAATGTTTTCTTTCTTTTTTTCAGATCTGGAGTATGAAGCAGGACTCATGTGTCCATGACCTCCAGGCTCACAGTAAAGAAATCTACACCATCAAATGGAGCCCAACCGGCCCCGGAACCAACAACCCCAGCGCTAATCTCATGCTAGCAAGGTATCAGTTCTCTACAAAGGAATATGACTACAATGTTTGACGTCAGTCCCTCAAGAATCACCTCACTGCTTCGTCATATCATTTTCTATTTACATTTTTAAAGGTGCATTGTGTAACTTTTTTGGTTTAGGGTCTGGCAAATGCTTTTGGAGATGTTATTGCTCTGTCAGGAATGTTTCAAAGTATTAAACCTTTATCTTCATGGAGACAAACCAGACCAAGTTACAGGTCAGATCTGTGGAGAAGCTCCACATAGTCAGAATGTCTGTTTTTCTAGATATTTTTGAGCCATAGCACCACTGGTAATGTAATAAATGTAAGGTAGATCTGTCTAAAGTCATATTGTGGAACATTCCAGGCAGAGCAATGACGTATCCATAGAAACAAGCAGGTGACGGACCCCAACCAAAAAAATTAACAATGTAAATAAAAGAAAAATGTTGTTTTGTTTGTCAAAATACATCAGTCTTAAAACAAATTTACCATTTTTATTCCACCTCTGAGTGCAGGGTATTGACCGAACACTTCTCTGTCTCCTGTGTGTGTGTGTGCGTGTGTGCATGTGTGTGCGTGTGTGTGTGCGCACGCATGTGTGTGTGTGTGTGTGTGGGTGCGTGTGCAGTGCATCGTTTGACTCGACAGTGCGCCTGTGGGACGTGGAGCGGGGCATCTGTATCCACACTCTGACCAAACACCAGGAGCCCGTGTACAGCGTGGCCTTCAGCCCGGATGGCAGACACCTGGCCAGCGGCTCCTTCGACAAGTGTGTGCACATCTGGAACACGCAGGTGAGAGAAGGGCATCTGACTTAAATACAACAGCACGTTAAAGGCCGGGAAGGGAGGGGATACAGGAAATGTACACGGGTAATAATAATTTGTGTTAGACCAAATGAAGGCCTATTTTAAATGTGGATTAACCTTAGTGGAGTTAGAATTACAGTTAGTAGTAGTAGTTTATTCCGTCATTTTGCAGCACTACAAAACAAAATTTAAGACTACAATCCCATGGAAGGGATTAGCCTGAAGTAAAAGTACTGTAGTTTTTGGACTATACGGCACACTGGATTATAAAGTTTAATGTCAATGAATGAGTTGTATATAAGTGTATATTTTCATATATAAATTTATATTTTCATATATAAAGTGCGCCAGATTATAAATTGCAATATCACTGAACGAGTCTATATAAAGTGCACCAGATTATAAAGTGCAATACCAGTGAACAGGTCTATTTTCTTACATAAAGTGCACTGGATTATAAAGCGCAATACCAGTGAACAGGTCTATTTTCTTACATAAAATGCACCAGATTATAAGGCGCAATATCAATGAACGAGTCTATTGTCATATATAAAGCGCAATATCAATGAACAAGTCTATTTTCATATATAAGGTACACTGGATTATACAGTGCAATATCAATGAACGAGTCTATTTTCATATATGAGGTGCAATATCAATGAACGAGTCTATTTTCATATGTAAAGCACACCGGATTATAAGGCGCATTAAGTGAGACTGATACCTTAGCCCGGGCATCCACGATCCATCAGCAGATCGTGGCGTAACTCGCCCGGTGTTGCCTCCCTGTCCTGCTGAATGTGCATTCGCCTTCTGTCGTCCAACGCTCCCACGCAGCTGCAGTTAAACTTTGAACAACCTGTTGACACCAATATCTAGCAGTTGGAATTCTTTGGTTAATTCACCGGGAATGATGGCAGCACCAAATTAGTTTGATTCACTTTTGTGTATAAGTCAGCGTGTCTCTGAACAGGGGCCATTTTGATATACCGTATTTTTCGGACTACAAATCACACTTTTTTCAGGGTTTGGGTGGTCCTGCGATTTATAATCTGGTGCGATTTATGTATTACATTTTTTACACTGACAGTACATAGACCATATATATGAATTGTATATATGAATCAAAAATGAAAAAACAAATCGTTATCTGTTTTTTCATTTTGGTTTTAGAGACAAATAATAAAGAAGAGAGTTTTTTTGTTTTCTTATTTTTGGTTGGATATTGAAAAACGAACGAATGATACACAAATTATTCTCTTTTTGGTTTTTTTTATTACTATAACTTCTATAATTTGCCTTTCGAGATGAAATGTCAGTTCTTAGTCTCTGATTTTATAAAATAAATTTCCCACAGGTGTGACTTATGCATGTTTTTTTCTTCTTCATTATGTATTTTTTGGCTGGTGTGACCTATACTCTGACTTATAGTCCGAAAAAATACAGTACACACACAATATTATTATGTTGAAGCGCAGTACGTATTACTCCGCGAGGCTCCTGACTACGGTCGCCGTAATGCTCCAACAATCCATCAAGCGGTGTGGCTTTGTAACTTACTAAAGTCGCACTAAAACATTTTGACAGATTTTTGAGCGCCGTGTACCACATACAATTGGTTAGATTTTTGAGAAAATGATTTTAAGTGCACTTTATAGTCCTTAAATATGGTTATAATTCCATCGTGGTCCCTCATGTTCAAACCAGAAGAACCGCACCAGAGTTTGGCATTTGTAGCGGAGTCAAGCGGGCCGAGACCACCTCTATTTTGGCGCCTCGTTCCATTTGATTTACTGCATATCCGAGTGCGATTGATGCTTTCACACCAACTAAAACGAACCAAACTAAGAGTTTCTGGCTCGAATGGAACGTAGTGTGCGGTCTGTGTGAAAGAACCCTTTGTCTAACATTTGAAAATATCGGAGTCTTCACTTCCTGTTGTGTTTTACAGACGGGAGCTTTAGTCCATAGTTACAGAGGGACAGGGGGCATCTTCGAAGTTTGTTGGAACGCAGCAGGAGACAAAGTGGGAGCCAGCGCGTCAGACGGATCTGTGAGTGCTCCCCGTTGCTGCCATTACGGTAAAACGTTCACCAAATCACAAACTTTACCCTTACCTTGTCTTCTTCCCCCTCAGGTATGTGTACTAGACCTGCGGAAATAGTGCTGTGCCGTTGGAAGCCATGGACCGACCGTGAATGTGTACATAGCCAAAAGACTGTCCCCGCCCCTCACTCTGGCTCCGCCCACTCACACACAGGAAACAGGAAGTGGGGAAACAGGAAGCAAGCACCGACAGAAGCAAAAGCAGGTCCAAAACCCAGGGCTGAACCAATGGACATATGGACACAGGGCGGCTCTTACACTCTCTCTCTGTCTGCCCCAAAACGCAGAGGAAAGTTGAGAGAGGAAAAAGACAAAAAACATCCATATATGTACCAAAATCTGGAAGCTATTTTGCTTTTTTGATCTTTAAACCATGTCATCAAAACGAAAACGGACAAAATGGTGTTCTTTGTTACTAGTTGGACTTCATTGTGCGACATATCAAGATCTACACTAAATAGGATGGCACTTAGAATTTTTTTTAAAATTTCAAATCCAATGTTTTAGACTTTTTTTTTTTTTTTTTTTTTTTAAACTTTTTTTTGTAACTTTTTTGTATCTTTCAGGAAGGCCAGGACTGTTCAGCTCAGTCACTGCACAAAAGACTGTTTGGAAATTTGAAAAAATCACGTAATTACATTTTTTAAAATCAAATTTAAACTTACAAACTCAATAAAAGAAATAGAAAAAAATCAAATCAATATTAGTAGTCTGAATTCTTGTGATTTTGCTGCTGATTTTACTCTACTATGGTAAATTTGATCTTGCCCAATAATAAATGAATATGAATCATAAAAATGAAAATTTTATACAATGTTAATGGTCAACTTTTTGCTTTTTAAACAATGAATTAAAATGAAAGAGGGTGCTAACACACAACATATTTAGATCGCCATGTTTACTTTCATTGTTTTGAAAATGCTGTATTTGCATTTGGCCGACATTTAAACCCTCTTCAAGCATGTTTTTGATGAGGGAATGACGAAAGAAGGCTCCTAAAAGTCTTTCTAACATGGAAGAAAGCTTTATAAAGTCTTTCTTACATGGAAGAAAGCTTCATAAAGTCTTTCTAACATGGAAGAAAGCTCCTAAGTCTTTCTAACATGGAATAAAGCTTCAAAAAGTCTTTCCCAACATGGTAGAACGCTCCAAAATTCTTTCTAACATGGTAGAACGCTCCAAAAAGTCTTTCTAACATGGAAGAAAGCTCTCAAAAGTCTTTCTATTATGGAAGAAAGCTTCAAAAGTCTTTCTAACATGGTAGAAAGCTCCCAAAACTCTTCATAACATGGTAGAATGCGCCAAAAAATCTTTCTAACATGGTAAAAATCTTCAAAAAGTCTTTCTAATATGGAAGAAAGCTCCCAAGTCTTTTTAACATGGTAAAAAGCTTCAAAAAGTCTTTCTAACATGGTAGAAAGCTCCCAAAAGTCTTTCTAATATGGTAGAACACTCCAAAAGTTTTTCTAACACGGTAGAAAGCACCAGTCTTTCTAACGTGGTAGAAAGCTCCAAAAAGTCATTCTAACATGATAAAAAGCTCCCAAAAGCCTTTCTAACATGGAAGAATGCCCCATAATGTCTTTCTAACATTACCATGTTAGAAAGCACCAAAAAGTCTTTCTAACATTACCACGATTTTGTGTAGTACCTCCTCTTTAAGAACTTGCCTCACCACCAAAAAGACCAACTATGAGTTACCCAATGAAATATGGTCTGCATCAGATTGAAAGTGTTGGTTTAAATATTTTGTATTAAATATTGTGTATTGACAATAATTTTATTTGACATTTTTGTTTTAGCAAAAATTGTAGAAATTCTGGATTTTAAATTGTAAAACAGCCCAAAATTTCTTTTCTGTTAGAGTTCACTTCTTTAAATCTTTTTTTAATTATTATTAACTTTTGTACTTGTGAATAGCCTACTGTGCTGAAAAGTCCTGGTCAAATTCCATTCAACAATTACCACAAAAATTTCTGTTTTTAAAAAAGTGTTTATTTGAAGTCTTTTTCAGGACGTTTCAATCTCAAATTCTGTCCACAATTCAAATTAGGATTTTTGCTATTTTTGCCCCCAAAGTGCTACCTGTAGTTGCTCTTTTATAAACTGGACATTACTTAAAACATTACAGTTAAGTATGAATTAAAATATTAAAATATTGAATTTTAAACCAGAAACGTCTTGTAAAAACTAGTATTTGATTTATTTTTTTTCTTCAGACGTTTCAACCTCAAATTTTATTCATTCAAATTAAGATTTTTGTCCACAATGACTACCTGTAGTTGCTCTTTACTTAACTGGGGATTACTAAAACATTATCCCAAAAATATGAGTGAAAATCTAAAATTTTCTAACTGGATTTTTTTTTCCTTTTCTCAAATTCTTGACTCAATCTAAACTAAGATTTTTACCATTTTTATCCCCAAATTGCTACCTGAAGTTACCTCCTTCATTGACTGGGCATTACTTAAAGCATTATCCTAAAATATCTGAAATGAAAATATTAAATTTCTAACATAATGAAACGTCTTGTAAAAACTTCAAATCAAATACTCACTGAACCCCTCATCACTACCACACGTTTAACAAAAGTTCATTTTGTTTTTGTTGACTTTGCATCCTATTGATCTGTTCCAATTCAAATCAGATCAGTCCAACTAAAGTCAGAATAAAATCTATTTTGATAAGAATCCTGAGAATTGTGGTTTTTTTAAAAATACATTTAAAGCTGCACTATGGCACTTTTTCTGGTATGAGGCCCGCCAGCTGTTTTTGGAAGCATGGTGGAACATTCCAGGCAAAGCAATCTCCATAGAGACGGTATATCTATTAATTACAGTTGTTTTTTTTCTACTACTACCAGTTTATTATTACTACTACTACTTTTTATTACTACTACTACTTTTATTACTACTACTACTACTACTTTTATTACTACTACTACTTCTACTTTTATTACTACTACTACTATTATTACTGCTGCTACTACTGCTTTTATTACTACTACTACTACTTCTACTTTTATTACAACTACTACTCCTTTTATTACTACTACTTCTACTTTTATTACTACTACTATTACTTTTATTACTACTACCACTACTTCTACTTTTATTATTACTACTACTACTACTACTACTTTTATTACTACTACTACTACTACTACTACTAATAATAATAATAATAAAACACCATTCTACATATGGGTTCTAACTCTGAGAAGGGTCGCCTCTCCACTGATCTGACCTGTACCTTGGCCTGATGGCGGGTCCTGTGCACCAGAAAAGTTCCATAGTGCATATTTAATCCAGCTGAATGACATGAGTCTCTGCAGCAGGGAGAACTGAAAATCTTGTGTACAACTGTTTTTCTTATGACAATGTAAACTCCCTTACAGTAAGATCCATGTGAAGGCGAGCAAGACAACCTGGGTAAGTAAAAGCAAAACTGGTGATTTATTTTTCTTCCAGAATTTTTGTATTTGTTAATAAACACTGTTCAAAAAATAAAAGGAACGCAAAAATAATACATCCCAGATCTGAATGAATGAAATATTCTTATTCAATTCTTTGTCCTTTACATAGTTGAATGTGCTGACAACAAAATCACACAAAAATGATTAAATTAAAATCAAATTTATTAACCCACAGAGGTCTGGATTTGGAGTCACACTCTAAATTACAGTGGAAAAACACTACAGGCTGATCCATCTTAGTAATGTCCTTAAAACAAGTCAAAATGAGGCTGTAGTGTGTGCGGACTCCATGTGCCTCTATGACCTCCCTGCAGCGCCTGGCCATGCTCCTGATGAGGTAAGAGATGGTCTCCTGAGGGATCTCCTCCCAGACCTGGACTAAAGCATCCGCCAACTCCTGGACAGTCTGTGTTGCAGTGTGTTGGTGGATGGAGCGAGGCATGATGTCCCAGATGTGCTCAGTTGGATTCAGGTCTGGGTGGGTCAGTCCAAAGCATCAATGTCTTTGTCTCACAGGAACTGCTGACACACTCCAGCCACATGAGGTCTAGCATGTCTTGCATTAGGAGGAACCCTGGGCCAACCGCACCAGCATATGGTCTCACAAGGGCTCTGAGGATCTTATCTCAGTACCTAATGGCAGTCAGGCTACCTCTGGCAAGCACGTGTGGCCCCCCAAAGAAATGCCACCCCACGGAGTCTCTGTCACGTCTGTCACATGTGCTCAGTGTGAACCTGCTTTCATCTGTGAAGAGCACAGGCCGCCAGGTGAATTTGCCAATCTTGGTGCTCTCTGGCAAATCCCAAAAGTCCTGCACGGTGTTGGGCTGTAAGCACAAGTTCCACCTGTGGACGTCGGGACCTCATACCACCCCCATGGAGTCTGTTTCTGACCGTTTGAGCAGACACATGCACATTTGTGGCTTCCTCCTCCTGTTCCTCCTTGCACAAAGGCAGAGGTAGGGGTCCTGCTGCTGGGTTGTTGCCCTCCTACGGCCTCGTCCATGTCTCCTGATATATTGGCCTATCTCCTGGTAGCACCTCCATGCTCTGGACACTACACTGAAAGACACAGCAAACCTTCTTGCCACAGCTCACATTGATGTTCCATCCTGGAGGAGCTGCACTACCTGAGCCACTTGTGTGGGTTGTAGACTCCGTCTCATGCTACTACGAGAGTGAAAGCACCACCGCCATTCAAAAGTGACCAAAACATCAGCCAGAAGCAAAGGACCTGAGAAGTGGTCTGTGATCACCACCTGCTCCTTTATGGGGGTGTCTTGCTAATTGCCTATAATTTCTTCCACTTGCACAACAGCATGTGAAACTGTCAGCGTTGCTTCCTAACTGGATAGTTTGATTTCACAGAAGTGTGATTGACATTGTGTTGTTTAAGTGTTCCCTTTGTTTTTGAGCAGTGTATGTAGAAGAAGGAAATTTTTGACAAAGTTTGAGGCCGTCGCCTGCTTGTTTCCATGGTGATTCCTATTTAATGCCATTTTGCTAAGGTGCCCAGACGTCCCTATTTACCCAGGACACTCCCAGTTTTGAGCCCTGTGTTCTCTGTTCCAGCAGATTTATACAAAACCAGTGATTTGTCCCAGTTTGAAATGTCCCTGAGGTCCCTCTTTCACCAATCTGATAACCGCAAACAGTAAAGAGAAGCATAAATTGTCATTTATTTAGGTAAAACCCTAACCCTAACCTAAAAGTTGCTTAAAAAGGACAAAAACACAAGGACATTAGTGCCGAGTGCAGAACAATTTTCACAACAATTACGCACTTGTTTCATCATTTTATTATTACCAACCACCGCAAACCAGGGACGTCCCAGGTTTTCATTTTGAAAATCTACATTTCCACCCTACATTTTGCGGAACATTCCAGGCAGAACCAACAACCCTCCACCTAAAACATTCTCAATGGGAGTGAGTTATGCAATTTGAGAAGCTGTAGTTCCAGAAAAGCAGTAGTACAATTACGGTAAAGTATTCCATAAAATAAGTCAAAATTGTGAAATGGATTCCACTACTTATTTATTACAAAAAATGTCAAAATCTCATCTTGTCTCATTCTCGTGGACCTAATCTCTGGTGAAAACTGTCTGGTGAAATCTCGTCCTGCCCCTATGTTAATGTCTGCATTGTGTCGCCATGGTAACCACAATCATTCCATCATAGAAATACACGCACAACACCCCCAGCATGATGCAAAGTATCAGTTTATAGTGAAATCATTGTCTTTACCTGAACCAGAGAAAAAATTGCATATTTAATTTTGAAGTCAATATTGTGCATCTATATACATCAAATTGTCCAAGTCTTTTCTCAGACACAAAACAAAGCAGTGGGTTGGTGGTTCAAATCTCTGGTGGTTTTCTTACAGTAAAAATGAGGAAGTCTTTCAAACCCAATCTTAAAATGGGTCAGTTCAGCTCCAAAGTGACTTATTTACACAGATTTCCACGGATCAAATAGTCCATGCTCCTTGTGAGTCAAGCACTAACATGCACAAGTAGAATCAGCTAAGAAAAGTGGCTGCAGTGAACTTAAGAAAGGTCCAAAACATGAACATTTAGTAGAAAGCCTTTTAAAAGAGTCTGTTTGGCACATGGCAGGAGCAAAAACATGATCATGGTTCTTAGCCGTACTTCTAGTTTTCATTTCAAAACGCTTCACTCTCCAGCAGTCTGTTTAAATGAAAGGCAGGGCTGTGTTCCATAAACATACAATTTGAAAATTCCTAAAATTCTAATTTGCAGAAAAGTGCATATGACAGGTTTTCATGTTTTTCTTATTATTTCTTGGATTAGTGGGATAGTACCTGTGCTCGATATCAGTTAAGTGGCATTTTCATTAGTCTAAGTATTGGAATTATATTATTATGTAATGTATATTATTATGAAGTATAAAAAAACTAAGACCTTTTGTGTGTTTGTCAGCTATTTAGTATAATCCAGGGGTCTCCTGTAGCTTGGGAATCATCAGTAGCTTTCCGCCCCCTTCCAAGTGGCTGTCCAAGGGATTTCTGAAAAATGTACTGTACTGTATTTGATTAATTATCTTTGTAAATGTCTAATTGATGCCTCTTATATTTACTCAATTTCTTGGGAATGTTAAATGAGCTTTCTGCTATTTTCATTTTGTAAAAGTAGCTCACCAGAGGAAAAAGGTTGGAGAGTTCTGGTATAATCTGCGACATCAGTGGATCATTGTTATAATATGTACATTTCAAATTGCAATATTTAAAATGACTTGATAAAAGAAAAAAGTCAGCTGACTTGCGTATTAGAAAGCTTCATAGTAAAATATTGAATTTTGAACCAGAAACGTCTTGTAAAAACATATTCTATCCACAGTTCGAATTAGGATTTCTACCATTTTTGTCCCCAATGACTACCTCTAGTTGTTCTTTACTTAACTGGGCATTACTTAAACCATTATCCCAAAAATATGAGTGAAAATCTAAAAGCCACACAGCTGTCGACTAGCCAGGCTGGCGCCACCTAGTGCCTCCGTTCTATTTCATTTCTCTCCAGCGACTGGCCAGGAATCAGAATAAACTCAGCAGTTTGCAAGAACCCTGGAAGTTGTAGTCGGTGCACCGGCCAATCAGCTCTGAGCTGTGAAGCCATGACATCAAGCTCAAGCGTCCAGATGGACGTAGACAAAGCCAAATAGTTTGTGTTGGCGACGATTCTCGACATCGAGGATTTAAAGCTGGAACTAAGAGAATGTTTGCTAAATTTTATCAAGGGGAAAGACGTTATTGCCCTTCTTCCTACAGGATTTGCTGTTGTGCCAGAAATTACTTTGACACCACTGAGTGTTCTGGTGCATTCCAGATGTCACCATCAAATAGCAGCGATTGGTTAAATAAAAAAGTACCTGCCTACCATCAAGTGAACGAATCCTAATGCTGCGAGGTCAGACGGTTTCCACGAAGTGAAACCGGCTGATGAATCAGGCTGTCATCACCTCTGACGGATAACTGTACATCACACTAGTGAGCAGTAGATTTCTGTTTATTTGTACCAAAATGACTATGCGATGCTGTCAAATCCTACATGATGATCACTGATTAAAAAAATAAAAAAGTACATCACAGTGGGCGTGTACCGATAGTGATGAAAACGGGGGGTGATCAGGAAAATGATGCTCAAAAGATGCTCAAACATACATGAATCACTCCAAACACAGCTAAAGGTAAGGTGAGTAAATGGTGAGGGGAAACAACTATAAAAAAAGTTCTAAAAAGTTTTGCATTTAAAAAATCTTGTATAATAAAATTAACTATGTTTTAATGAAATTAGTAATCTAACCTGTCATATGCACTTTAACCTTTAACCTTTTCATGGGTTATATTTGTGTTTGGACATCACCTGTAGGTGTTTTTGTACGTTAAGAATTACAAATTACTTTATTAACATATTTTTTGAAAACCTTGGACACCAGCTTGCCTGTGGTAAAGTTAAAAATCACTGGAGAATCAGAGGCTAGAAGAGCTATTCTAACTTGAAATACCAATGCAAAAAGTGGCCTAAAAAGCCTAAATCATCTCCTTGAACCTCTGTGCTGTTCTGGGGTGAATGTTTAGAGTTCACTGAGGTTCTGGGGTCAGAGGATGCTGCTGGAGTTGTAGGAGCCCCAGGCCAGGGCGATGCTGTGGTTCAGAGCCCAGTGAGAGTGAGGCAGGAGGGGCAGCAGGTCCGCCACAGTCTGCAGGACGTCGTAGACCACCGCGAACAGGAAGTAACAGGGGAGGAGCCATGAGAGGCTGAAGATGCAGTCGCCCACCGGGAGAGGCACGTTCACACTCCTGGAGGACACACAGAGGACACAGGGGTGTGGGGAAATCCTGACATCTTCTTATATGAGGGATTTACAGATTTGATCTAACATGCGCTGGTTTAAAAGTGGAACTACAGTCACAGATAAACCTAAGACATCTGCTGTCATGTACTGAGGACATGTCATATACACTGACAAAAATAACATGGAAGATTTGCTAGAAAAAATACTCTTAACAATTTGCACTAGTACTTTTGGTGGTTCGAATCCCGCTCTCAATATATAAAAATAAAATAAAACTCTGGTGTATGAACATGTGTGTGAATGGGTGAGTGGTTCCATGTTGTAAAGCGCTTTGAGCCTTTAAGATGGAAATGCGCTAAATAAAAATGTGACCATGTATTATACATCAGTAAATACTAAACATATAATATTAACTTAATTAGTCCATCACTGCAATGCAATTAATTACCGTAAATTCCGGACTACAGAGCGCACCCGATTAAGAACCGCATGCTCAGATTTATGAAGAAAAATCAATTTTGTAATTATATGAGCCGCACCATATTATAAACCGCTGGCCAAAGACTAGGCGGGGGGTTCGCTTCTGCGTCCCCGCCGCCTGGAGCGCCTCCGGGTCGGGAAGAGGAAGCGGTCCCACGCTGAACTGTGGGGACGGAATCGCTCACTGGTGACACTTGGGACACACACGCGCCACAGGCACTTACACACCTTCACCCACGTGGGACACACACACGCGAAATGCACATACACACCTTGGCGCTCTGGGAATAAACCACGGTAGCGCTCGCTTTAGCCTTCAGTCTGATTTGTACAGTGCGGCCGCTGCTTTTGCGTGTTAACCCAGTCCTCCAGAAAGTTTTCAAGCTCAGGCTATCTGCTATGGTTACCTCTGAAAGCTTTGGTTGTCTTTTTACACTGGCTCAGTTCTTCTTGCTGGAGCCTCCACCTTCGCACTATCTACTCGTTTATGCCAATTTTACGGGCAGCAGCTCGATTTCCTTCTTTAACTGCCAGAGTGATCGCTTTTAGTTTAAAAGCTGCATCATATGCTTTTCGTCTGGTATTCTCCATGTTGATGAGGGTTAGCAGAAAGACTGAAATAAGGAAGTTGTGATTAATCATACAATTTCATTGGACCTCAGTGAACTACTTATTCATTTTATTGGTCCATGTTTTTCCCGCGATGAAAAAAAAAAATAAAAAAGCCGCTTCATATTACGAGCCGCAGTGTTGAAAGTGTAGAAAAAAAGTAGCGGCTTGTGATCCGGAATTTACGGTATTACAATATCCATCCGTCCATCTTCTTCCGCTCATCCCCCACCCCAGACACTTCCCCCAGCTCTTCCATAATACAATATTTTATATATTTTACTTAATTAATTTACATAAATGACTTTTAACTTTTTTTTTGTGTGTAATTTTTCTGCAACAACAAAACAAACATAAAACACAACAAAACATACAACCAACACATATAAAGACAAAAAAAAAATAAAAAAACAAGGGATGGGGATAAGGGATATGCACTGTTCTCCAAACACTGCATGTGTATTTGTATTTACACCTTAGGGCTCTCAAAACAAATTTGCACATATAAATATTTGCATATATACACATATTTTTTTCGCTAAATCCCCAAGGTGCACTTACCTACACCTTATACAGGCATATACATGCATGTGCATTTTGACATTTTCCTTTCCTTTTTCAGATAACAGTGTGTTGTTTTACACTACTTTGTCCAGATAAAGTTTAGCCATCGTCCACGGGTCAACGGTGTTTGTTTTTTGTCTCCAACAGTTGGGCAGCCTGCTCCATAGAAATTAAATCCAAAAAGTCTTTGTACCAATTGTCTATGTCAAAGCACTTATGTTTACATTTCTTCCAGTTCATCATATGATACTTTTAGCTGAAAAACTCAATGATAATATATAGTCCACTTTTTTAGATGAGTTCTTATTCCAAGCAGGCACAACAATGGGCATGGAAAGATCTGAACATGAAACATGCAAGACAGCCTATCAGCTACAGCTTTCCAACATAATTTAACTTGAGGGGACTTCTAACTTTTAAAAATTGAGCAATAATTACTCAGTAAATTCCTCACTGTTAATCGTGGAGCGAAGTACATTTTACTTAATGCTTTACTTTACTTTACTTTAATCTTTATTTGAGGGACAATGCACAGAAACATTAAATCGAAAGACAGAGATGCACTGTACCAGATTATAGCTGAATAGCTAGTTTCCATCTGTAGTCCCTTTTTACATAAATAACCAGTAAATTGTACCTGATATTACAGCAGTAAAATTGACTTAAAAAGTACTAGTGCAAATTGTTACGAGTATAGAGCTGGTTGATATGACAAGAGATTTTTTTTCATATTGATCAATAATATGTTTTAATTCAATTTGATATGCAATTTTACAAACATTTAGTCATTTTAAAGTTTCAACACTCCTGCTCCGCCACATGCTTTTCCTGACCACATGCTCTTATTGACTGAGGATTGGGTGTGGACCTCTCCATTCAGAAAACCCAAGATCATTTTAGATTCAAAATCACAGAATCTCAATCTTCATCTCTTGATCTCAATCTCTTGATTCTAAAATCAGATTCATTGTTGTGCGATCACTCAAAGTGAATCATTAATTTTGCTTTCTGACTGGAAAATTGACTTGAGAACCAAAACGCACAATATTAAAACAATGAACGTAATGTAACTGTGAATAAACCACATTAATCAGTCAGTAGAATTTGATTTGGACATAACGCCGAGATCATAGAAAGGTCAAATTATTTCTTATTTAAGAAAGCTCAAGATACAGCTTCATCTGCTGAAGGCGAGCTATGTTTTTCTGTTCATAAACACATAGATTTTTTGTTGTTTAATAAAAAAATGAAGAACATGGACATGGATCCTTGTAGCAGGAGAGTAGACCTGCAGACACTCACTGGTACTGGTCTTCTCTGGACTCTCGCAGCATGAAGAAGACGAAGAGCCCCACCTCCGTGTTCAGAGAGAAGGACACCACTTTGTCCAGGATCACCACAAAGCCCTGCGAGATACACCAGACAGAGACCAGAGGGATGTCAGCACCTGCAAGGAGCTTTATCCATTCCATTAAAATTTCAGACTCTGAGTCAAATCTGAAATATTGCATTGCCATTATTGACAACTAAAACCACTGTGAATGAAAATCTGACGCCTGCTGCCACTGTGAAGAGGCGGCCCAACAGCAGAGAATCAGTTTTGCGGTTTTAAACAAGAATTCAACAGCAAAATGTAATTAATAATGATCTATGTGTGATAATACATTAGTAAATACCAGAAGAATACAGTGTGTATTCTTGAACAGTAGTTGCAGGAGTTGTTGTGTACCTTGGGGTCACACATGGAGACGATGAAGATGATGGTGAAGCCCAGCAGACACAGCAGTCCTTTCACCAGGCTGGGGAAGATTAAAAACAACAACCCTCAAATTAAAACTACTTTAAAGATGCCATCTGTACGTTTATTACCGTATTTTCCGGACTATAGAGCGCACCAGTATATAAGCCGCACCCACGCTATTTAAAAAAAAAAATTAAGAAAAAAGTTGTACAAGCCGCAACCGGGCTATAAGCCGCTGATATCCATGTTGAAAAATGAGATATTTACTGCATATACAGAACGATTTTGTACTGTAAATGTACATTTATGTACCTGAACAGATTCTTTCCGAACAGTGCCTTTTAACACGGCAGCAACCGTGCTGATTAAAACAGGTCAAAAACAGAAAAGAACCGGTAATTGACCTTCATTTCTCCTGTGCAGTGAAACCACAAGTCACTTTAATCATCTCCGCTGACCAAGCTTATGTGCAGCAGCACGGTAGAGGTCTGCGTGGGACACAATTTACAGTCCTGCTCCCGCAGTACTCAGTACCGCTAAAAGCGGTAAGCTTTCAGAATGTTCTTTCAGAATGTTCTTATTACATCCATGGTCCCGCACTGCGCTGTTTTGCGTTGGGTCCCGTGGGTGCAGGGCTCTACAGCGGTTTCCTTCCTGGAGCAAGATCGATGCCTTCAACTTAAAACTTGCATCATACAAACTCCTTCGTGTGCTTTTCATGATGAAGGGGACGAGGATTTGAAAATAATTACCAGGTAGTAATTTGTCATGCGCATTATATCTGCTAAATAAAAAGTAGCATATTCTTCTCAGTCTATCTTGTTTTTGAAATTCTGGTTAGAGTGCCCCTAGCCGTGGAAGAAAAAATCTAAATTTTGCCGCTCCGCACTAAAAGCCGCATGGTTCAAAGCCTGGGAAAAAAGTAGCGGCTTATAGTCCGGAAAATACGGTAGATTTGTTTTGCTAGTAGAAGGCAGATTTGAAACTCGTTCACTCTCCGTCACCTGTGCTCCTGGTCATGGAAGCTTTAAACTCTTCCAAATGTCATTTTTTATGGCTGAAAAAGAGCTAAGTCTGTAGTCTCTGGTATTTTTTGTGCCATACTGAAATATCATCCATGACATTTACAGCATGTAAGACATTCATTTTGTTCAACACTGCCTGTATTCGGTATCTGA
This sequence comes from Odontamblyopus lacepedii, assembly GCA_034769755.1. Classification (NCBI taxonomy): domain Eukaryota; kingdom Metazoa; phylum Chordata; class Actinopteri; order Gobiiformes; family Gobiidae; genus Odontamblyopus; species Odontamblyopus lacepedii. The sequence goes on from CM068350.1 coordinate 9,159,922, forward strand.
ATGCTGTTTACAATGACAACTCCTGAGTGTCAAATCTGTAGAACAGTGAATGGTACCTGTGAGTAGAACCAGACCACAGGGGCTGTAGTCCTGTATAATAGTGAATATAATAGTGAATAGTATCTGAGAGAAGAGTATAGGGTCCTTGTCATGTATAATAGTGAATATAATAGTGAGTAGTACCTGAGAGCACATGATCTGTTGTCCTATATAATAGTGAATATAACAGTGAATAGTACGAGACAGAGCACAGGGTTGTAGTCCTGTATAACAGTGACTATAACAGTGAATAGTACCTGAGAGCCGAGCACAGGGGCGGTCGGTCTGGGAGCTGTTGTTTCCAGCACTTGGAGAGCCAGTCCAGAGAGCCGCTCCAGGCAGAGGTCACCAGCCCGTCCACTGCAACACATGAGGCCATGAACATGGACATGAAGACACACTTGTCACTGTGAATAAATCAATGTACATGTTTACTTAACATATGAGGATATACATGGGTAATGTGTATGACATATTTTACAAAATATCATAAATACTACGACTTAACTATGCTAAAACTGAGTAACACCAATAAACAAAAATTCAAGTATCCGCCAGTACCACAATATAAACAAACACCTGCACAGTACATTTAGAGTACACTTATAGAGTACATTTATAGAGTGCACTTATATAGTGCACTTATAGAGTACATTTATAGAGTGCACTTATAGAGTACATTTATAGAGTACACTTATGGAGTACACTTATAGAGTACATTTATAGAGTACACTTATAGAGTACATTTATAGAGTACACTTATAGAGTACATTTATGGAGTTCATGTATAGAGTTCATTTATATAGTACACTTATAGAGTACACTTATAAAGTTCATTTATATAGTTAACTTACAGAGTGCACTTATAGAGTTAACATAGAGTTCATTTATATAGTACACTTATGGAGTTCATTTATAGAGTACACTTATAGAGTACATTTAGAGTTAATTTATCAGAATCAGAACACTTATAGAGTTCATTTATATAGTACACTTATAGAGTTCATTTATATAGTACACTTATAGAGTTCATTTATATAGTACACTTGTAGAGTTAACTTACAGAGTAGACTTACCTGTGTGCTTAAGAGCAGATCCCATGACCAGGAAGGACACGGTCACACTGATGGAGATGAAGACCTGGATGAGAACTGCCACCCATGAGAAGACACTGTACCGCTCCTCGATGATCTGCACCCATGGGTGAAGGAGAGGGCCATAAGAGGAGGGGGACACACAGGATGCATGCGTGCATGGATGGATGGATGGATGGATGGAACACACATCTGGGTATTAAAAACAGCAAAATTCAACTGATACAGGAGGTTTGATTTCTTTCATTTCTGTTGGAGGTTGCAAGATAACATCACAGCATTTTACTTTGTAGTCTTTAAAGTGGTGTTCTGTTCCTAGTCATTTTGGCAACTATAGTATAAACTAGGTAAATGTGGAGCTTTCTTTCAAAAACATCTACATCAAATCTACATCAAAGTTTGCGCTTCCTTCAGTGGCCTCTGACATTTGCAGTAGTTGGTGACATCACAAAAAACTGCCCTACTTACAGTCAAGTGTTTCTGAATTTTCCTTTTATAAATTGCCTATTTATTTATGTATTGTAATTTGTCTAATAGGGTGGTCCATCAAAGCATGGTAAAAAAAATAAAAATACAAAAAAGTTTCAGATAACCTTGATTCGAACCCTGCATTAGATTTTAGCATCCAAAAGATGATTTAGGAAGAAGTTTGGAAGAGAAAGGAGATGTTTTAGAGGTTGCTCAAGCTGCATGAAGTTTCCTGGAAAGTGACTCATTTCACATTTTCAAGTAACTTTTTATGGACTTTATGGATTTTCTAAGCAACTTTTATGGACTTTTAATGTAATTTTTATACAAGTTTCAGTTTGTTTTTGCAGAATAAAATGACAAATTATTCAAATATTTGAATAATTTATTTGGTTCGCTTTGTATAGGGCAACTTTCAAATGTTTTGAGCAACCTCTAAATATTAATTAACAAAGATAGTTAGTACAAAATGATATACATGGTATATAATGTTACTATGCATATTTGACATACCATATTTTTCGGACTATAAGTCGCTCCTGAGTATAAGTTGCACCTACCAAAAAATGCGTAATGAAGAAAAAAAAAAACATATATCAGGACTATAAGTCTTTAAGTTTTTTGGGGAAATTTATTTTATAAAATCAGAGACCAAGAACTGACATTTCATCTTGAAAAGCAAATTATAGAAATACCAATAGAACAGAGAACAACAGGCTGAACATGTGTCTGGTGTGTTCACGTCACATATGAACAGTTATTCAGAAAACTAGAGCATAAACAACATAACAGAATAAGCTTACTGAACTCTCCATCTCACTCCAAATCACTAAATCCACTGAATTCTTCATCCTCAGTGTCACTTCTGAGAAACTCTACAAACTCCAGCTAAATCCAGCTTTTAGTCCGTGATTAGCTTTTGTTTTCTTCATTGCAGTTCAAGTTTCTTCCACTTTTCTCCAGTCAAAAACAAGTTTCTCGTTCACTCCAAACTTTCTTTCAACTACTCGACTGGTCCTCTCTACCACCGCTCTGCAGATGTTTCCGGTGCTCCGCTCAGTATATACCGTAAGTAATAATGTATTTACGCACATTGGTTTAAGTTTTACAGAGATGAAACTTAAAGCCACATGGCTTATTTCCATATAGTGAAAAAACAGCTTGTGTGCTGATGCATTGAAGCTTCTGTTGCACTAAAGGACAAAATTCAGTGGATTATTCACTGCTATTCAAGAAAATAGGTACAAGGTGCTGCAGTTGGTGAATGAAGTGACAGTGGTACAGGAGGAAGAGCCTGATAGGTGAAGCGCGTTGGCGTCCTTCGATGAAAAAAGACTTTTAATATATTCTGTTGACGTGCCTCGGGTTTGTACCTTGCCCATGTTTACATTTATGTTTAGATGTGAACTGAAATATTTCATATATAAGTCGCACCTGAGTATAAGTCACAGGAAACACCCAAACCATGAAAAAAAGTGTGACTTATAGTCCAAAAAATACGGTATATGTGCCTTTGTGGGATTATATGTTGAAATTGTGAAAAAAATAAAACTGAATTGAAAAAAAACAACAACAACTCCAGCTCTGTTTGTGATGAGGAAACATCATTAGAACAGAGAACAGAAAATAGTGTAATATGGGCCCTTTAAAATCACAATCAAATGTTGCATAGGTGCACAAATTGCAGCAGCTATCCTGTGTGAAAAGCTTATACCTGTCTCTACAGCATACCACATTTTAGTTTTTGCTTTCATAGCTGTAATAAATCTGGCAGCAATCATGGGCAAACACTCATAAAATGAGGCCCTATGTACCAGAGCGTTTCTATTTGTGCATAATGGGGTTGTAACAATAACCAAATAATTGTGATATCATATTGCCTCACAATAACATCGTTGACATCACAATATATCAAGTCTCTTTGCTTAAATGAATAGTTCTGATGCAGAAATATTTTTAGAGGAAAAAGTAGCATATGCACAGTGAGCCTTCAAAAAATATTGCAGTAAATATGGTACCGTGAGATGTATATGGTGAAAATATCGTACAGAGAGATTTGGAAATCGTTCCATCCCTAATGACAATAAATGTACCAAATGACTGGTCAAAGCATTTTAGCATGTCAGTCTTGTTATTATGTAGAATATCGTAATATTGTGAGCCTCCCACGATATTGCAATAAATATCGTTCTGTGAGGTTGGATATCGTCCCACCCCTACTGCGCAGGCCATTTGTGTGAAAACAATTATGGCAGGTTACACGTTGAAAAATAAAAATAAAACAAACACAGATGACTGAGAAGCTTGGACTTTTGCAGAATCAACAATCGAAGCACCAAACTGTTATTTATCTCGGATAAAAAAGTGATGTATTTTCACATGAGGTTCTGAGAGATGTCTTCCGCATTTGAGAGATATGTGATATAAAGTACTAGTTACTTCTGTGTTTTGCATTTTTAAGACAAATCAGATATCAGGCATGAAGTGACTGTATATAGATCTTCCCCTATGTGAGGGAAACCCGGCCAAACATGCATGTAAAAGCTTCAGAAACATTTGTGTAGGGTTGTTCAACAGTATTATGCCTTTACACTTGTTCTATCTTGCATAAATCCATTACAGGTGCTTTCAACCCAAAACATGCACTGTAGGTGTAAAAGTTGTGTGAGTGAGTGTTGGTGGTGGTCGGAGGGACCGTTGGCGCCGCTTGGCTTGGCAGCCGCGCCTCCGTCAGTCTGCCCCAGGGCAACTGTGGCTATAACAGTAGCTTACCACCATGGTATGGAGTGAATGAAGAATGCTCTGTAAATTGCTGTGTAAAGCACTTTGGGGACATGTGTCTGTGTAAAGCGCTATATAAATAAACCTTACCTTTACTTCCTTGAAAAACAGTGAATAAATTGAATTTGAATTGAATGGTAGATTAGATTGCATTAGTAGATTACAAGAAATTAAAAGCAAAGTCTGAAAATCCTGAAATAAGAGACTAAGATATGTTTATATTTTTAATATATATATATTTATTTATTATTTTGGTGTGTGTGTGTGTGATTGTGTATGTGTTGGGGTATTTTTTTGACTGTATTAGAATTCAAGCATTAAATCCTGACAGCGAAGAAATCCCATTAAATCTATAACTTTATCTAATTCTCAAATATAACTATGTATCTATGGAGCTATGGTTTTATGTACATAAGCATGGTGTGTGTGTGTGTGTTATTGTGTCTGTGTGTGGAGGGTATTGTTTTTACTACACTAGAATTAGAGCATTAAATCCTAATGCAGTGAAAAAAAATACCATTACATTTTACTATCTATGGGGCTATGGTTTTATGTACATAAGCAAGGTGTGTGTATTGTGTATGTGTGTGTTATTGTGCAAGTGAAGTGCCCTGCCTAAGGGCACAACAAAAGCGTGCTCAGGTGTTAACAGGATCACTGGTTGTCCTGGAGATGTTGGCATCAATCCTGTCGTTCATCTCCCCATCACCGGTGTCCCATGGAGGCTCCTCCTCTTGGTGTTGAATGTAGACAGCATTTGGCAGTGGTAACTTGTAGCAGACTTTTGCAACCTTCTCCTCTCTATGTTGAGACTGCAGTAGGTTTTCTTCACTCTCAACACACCCATATTCACTGAAGGAAAGAAGGGAGTCTCTGATTCGGGCTTGTCTCCTTCAGATCTTCCTTAGGTTCTTGGGGGTCACTGGGGTTGATGTTAAATTACCCTGGCCATCATGTCTCGTGACCAGTTTGTATAGCCACTTTGGTCTTCCTCCAAGTACTGCATGGTGATAAATGGGTGATATAAGGCTGCACCTGGAGCTATTCTCTTCCTGTAATCTAGGTGCAGAAGAAGTTCACAAAGGCTTAGAAAGGTCAGCCTGTCTCTGTATTCTGGGTTCTGGATGGTTTGTGAGCTGGTTAGGATAGATTCTTCTAAAGTGCAACCTTGTAGAGGACCCAGACCATTGGGTGGCTCCAAACCTGTTTCTTTTTGGATTTCTTTTGGGGTCTTCAGCCTCCATTGCCCATCCTCCTCCTGGGTATAGAATTTCTTTGTGAATTCTCCCTGGTTTAAAATTTCATTTGGAGGAAAACCCAGTGCACTAATAATGCTCGTCTGGTTTTCATAAGGCGTGTCAGAGAAGGGGTGGTAACCCAGGTACATCTGGACTAGAATGCAGCCCAGAGACCACATGCCTATGGCCTCAGTCAGAGGCAGACCTAGGCTAACCTCTGGAGCCTGGAAGGCATATGGCTGCACCTGCATTCCCAATTTCAGCTCTGACTTGAGGTAGGCTCCCCCAAAGTCAATCAGTTTCACTTTATAAGGGTAATGTTTGTGATTGACAAGCATCACATTGTCAAGTGTTAGGTCTGTGTGCAACACCCCCAACTCTTTGAGGCCTTCAAAGGCCACCAGAAGCTGCTGAGCAATTGGTCTGAGTTCATTCAGATCGAAGGTAATATCTAACTTGGTCATCATGTCTTTTAGGCTCATGTCCAACATTTCGAAATCCAGACAGTTTGCAAAAGAAGAACCCATAAATTTGACAATATTGTACTTGTCAGGGTCCAGCTCTCTTACATGGTGGAGCATGCATATTTCTTTCTTGAAAGCTTCCTGGTTGTTGTCCTTAATCACTTTCAGTGCAACAAACTCAGATGTCTGAGGTTTGAAGCAGTGGTGCACCTGGTCAAACATCCCCTCACCAAGAAACTGTATCATCTTGTACTCTGGGAGAGACTGGCCTGGATTCTCAGTGCACTCGTATTCCCTGGTTGAATGGAGGGAGTCACACTGATTTTGGGTTGTCTTCTTGGAGTCCACTTTAGAGGGTGGTCCCTGGGAGTCACTGGGATTGTTGTTAATTACCATGGTCATTATGCCTCGTGACCAGTTTGTATAGCCACTTTGGTCTTCCTCCAAGTACTGCATGGTGATAAATGGGTGATATAAGGCTGCACCTGGAGTTATTATCTTCCTGTAATCTAGGTGCAGAAGAAGTTCACAAAGGCTCAGAAAGGTCAGCCTGTCTCTGTATTCTGGGTTCTGTGTTGTTGGTGGGTAGGATAGGATTGCTTCATCTAACATGATATCTTGTAGAGGACCTTCACCATCGTGTGGCTCCAAACCTGTATCTCTTTTAAATTCATCCGGAGTCTTAAATCTCCACTGGCCGTCCTCCTGCAGGGAGTAGTATGTCTTAGTGAATATTCCCTGGCTCAAAAGGTCAATGGGAGGAAGACCCAATGCTTTAATAATGGTCTTTTGGTTTTTGTAAGGTCTGCCAGAGAAGGGGTGGTTACCCAGGTACAGATTGACGAGAAGACAGCCCAGAGACCACATGTCTATGGCTTCAGTCAGAGGTAGACCTAGGCTAACTTCTGGAGCCTGTGAAGCCTTTGGCTGCAGCTGCATCCCCAGTTTCAGCTCTGACTTTGGGTAGGCCAGACCAAAGTCAATCAGTTTCACCTTCAAAGGATGAAATTTCTGATCAACAAGCATCACGTTGTCAAGTTTGTGGTCCGTGTGAACAACACCCAACTGTTTGAGACCATTAAAGGCCACCAGAAGCTGCTGAGCAATTGGTCTGATGTCACTGAGAGGTAAAGTACCCTGTTTGTACAACATGTCCTGAAGACTGATATCCAACATCTCAAAAACCACACATTTCTGGTTTTGCCAAACAAACAAACAAACAAACAAACAACATTGTTTCTATGACAACAACTTAATGCATTTTTAAATACAGGACAATGCTTAATAACAAAAGAGCCAACTGACTGAAGCAAATTCAAATAATAATAAATAAATAAATAACCAAAGCAGAAATAAAATGAAAATTCAATCACTAAATGTCTTTCTCCAGAGAAAGAAGAGGAATGAAATTAACTGTTCATTCTATGAATTATTGCCATTGTCTTTGATTACTGATTTGTAAATGTTATATGAATATGTTTTATTTGTGTAAAAGTGTTAATTGTCTTGTAACATAATGTGAGTGGAATTTTACAGACCTCTCCTAAAACTTTAGTAAGGACACACCCATGGCTTCACCCTATTGGGTCTAGCCTTTCCTGCTAAAACTGAGTGAGTGGTCACAAAAGTATAGGACTCTGTTATCTTTGAGACCCCCACTCCACTTAGTTTGAGGAAGCAGTTCGAGAGGAGATAGAGAGACAGAAAAACAGTATAGCTCCTTTAAATTGCATAAAATTTTTATCCATATATTTTGGTCAGATAAGGAACCAAATGCAGAGTTCTAATCTAGAGAATATTTTTCGACCACCATAATGTCTAACTTAGTAATAAAAAAAAAGATCTCGTTGTAGCGTTCCGTTATGTTTGACAGATCAACAGTTCCAACCAGTGATGTCAAATACACAATTAGAATCCCGCCCCCCATGGAAAGCTTTGGCAGGTTGTGAAGACGCTGCTGCTGAGTCCAGGATTTTATCACATGCCCAGAGTCGGTAACTACACCGAAAGTCGTCATCTGCATGTTTCCAAACATCTTCTGGTAAGTGTGAATAGAGCCTATTGCGCAGTTTAGCAGCTCTACGTGAAATGTGGCTAATATGGGCGGAGTTTAGGTGTTTAGGCCCACTTTAAAGGAACTTTGTGCAGCCTGTGCTCTTACAGTTTTAAAAAGATAATATTACAAGCACAACTGAACCTGTGCTGCCAGAGCCTAAACATGCAGGCAGAGATTTTCTTATTCTCAATATATGGACAGGCCATGACTCATGTGAATACACCAGAAACCAACTGGATTTCAGCACTGAAACTGGCAACCCAAATGAGAGAAACTACAAGTTCAGTTCATACCTTTGTGAGCGGAATAGTAGCAATCTCTCCAGCCTTTTCTGACCTGCAAAACAGATCACACAAGATCACAAAACACGCCCTATGAAATAAGAAATAAATGTCACTGAATACAACTGTGTACACTTCTTTGATACATTTTGCTTAACCTTTATTCAGCCAAGTACAGTATCTTATTAGGTAATACAATGGCTGTCCACTAGAGGATGCTGTTGCTGTGGCAAAAATAGTCAGCTACAGCTACAAGTTATTTTTACTCTTACTTTTAGCATTACACAGCTTTTCAATGTTTGGATATTATAGAGCAAATCAATATAAAAAATAAACTAAGAAAAATCTTTTTCTAAAATTTTCCAAGGAATTTTGCCTAATAAAAGTCAAACTGTGGGACATTCCATTCACAGCAATAACATCAACAAGTAGAGACAGACCCTAGGGCGGTCCAAATGTTTGTTTTTTTAGATTAGATTTTTTTAGATTAGAACCCTGCATTTGGTTCCATATCTGACCAAAATATTTGGTTCAAAATTGTATGCAAACTAAATAAATAAGGCATATTTGAATAATCTGTCATTTTATTCTGCAAACGCAAACTGAAACTTGGATAAAAATCACTTAGAAAGTCCATAAAAGTTGCTTAGAAAGTCCATAAAGTCCATAAAAAGATACCTGAAAATGCAAAATTTGTCAATTTCCAGGAAACGTCATGCAGTTTGAGCAACCTCTAAAACATCTCCTTTTTCTTCCAAATTTCTAAATTCCTAAATCATCTTTTGGAGGCTAAAACTTAATACGAGGTTGTAATCGAGGTTATCTGAAACTTTATTTTTTACCATGCTTTGACAGACCCTCTCCCAGTTATACAGTGCACCTTTAAGTATGATAAGAGCAAATACTGTAAAAGAAAACACAAGTAAAATACTGACTGTTCCAGGGAGATGTTTGCGAGGAGCTGAGGGGAGGGTTCTGGAGTGGACTGTCCCAGGTCTGAGCTCTGGACTGTGGTCTGAGGGACGATCTCCAGAACTGCCCAGCACCTACAGAAACACAACACAGCAGCATGTTAATCGTGGACAACCTTTAAAATCTTTTACTTTTTTAATATATCAAGTTTCTCATCTGTAGGCACTAGGGCTGGGTATCATTCAGAAGTTGCCGATACAATACATTGGCCATGATACGATACACTTCATCTTGATACACTGAGCATTCGATTCAATATGATTTGATATGATATATTTCAAACTGACTTGATACAGTTCAATAAAATATAAAGGCTAAATCATGGCTGTGATATGAAAAGTTGTTAAACCACTTAGTATGAAACAATGGGTAATTTAATCATCAAAACTGTCAAAAGTCAAAAAAAAAGTCAAATGTGTCGCATAAAAGTTTACTTCCTCCAAACAAGCAACAAAACTGTAGCGCAGTAACAAAATAATTTAGTAAAATATACCAAAAAATATGTGATATATCGATACAGCAGTCCACAATATTGATACTGTATCATAACATTAAACGATATGATATATCGATATTTCAATATTTTTGCACACCTCTAGTAGACACATAATTACCTGCCAGTTTTTTTTTCTTTTCTTTTTTGTAATATTTAATAAGTAATTAAAGGAGCATTGTGTAACTTTTCTGGTGGAGAGTTCGTCACTTGCTTGTGTCTATGGAGATGCCTGAAATGTTCCACAGTATGACATTAAACAGCTTTACCTTACAGTTACTGAATTCCAGGTGCGTTTTATAGCTGAAAAATACCTAGCAAAACATTCCGACTGTGAGCGGGGTCGCCTCTCCACAGATCTGACCTGTAACTTGGTTTGTTTTGGTCTCCATGATGATAGAAAGGTTTAATAACACAACTGTGAAACATTCTAGACAAAGCAAACATCTCCATGGGGAAAAAGCATTTGACTCTGCAGAAAAGTTACATAATGCACCTTTAAAGTAAACAATTAACTGCCAAAAATTATGTTTTTTTTTCTTTTCTTTTTTTAGTAGTGTTAAATAAGTAGTAAATATTCTGTGCATGCAGTGTGTATTTTAGCCTTTCATTGGCTTTATTGGTTTTGGCTTGTTTAAGTGACATCTAGTGGACACTGCAGACATAGCACCTGTATTTTGAGAGAATAATTTGAGGGAAGCTCCATTTTGTCTGCCTTTTTTGCATTATTATTTTTATTATGTTACTATTTTATTACTTTTTTGTGTATTTTTTTTAGGTTGTATGCAGGATCTGGCAACCCACAGTGTCCTGATTTATAACCGTCTTGAAATCCAAAACACAATTGTATTAAAACGAACTGGTTCTGTTTTTCACATTTTTAAAGACAGTAAAAATCAGGTAGAGCGTCTTTAGGAACTATTGATAACCACACGCTTCCACACAACTCAGAAATGCATTCTGGGAGTATAAATAAAAAGTTCCCTCTTGATTCGAGACCCATAAACCTGCAGTAGAGTTTCTTGTTTTCTCTCTCTCCCTCTCTCTTTCCTTTTGCTCTGGACAGATTTATTCGTTCATTTGTTGTGTCCACGCTTCAATGCACCCGACGCTGCTGCATTTCTGTTTTATACTCACGCCCGGACCAGAGTTATGCCCCCCGCCATAATGATCCATCAGAATTATGGTCTGAAAAATGGAGAGGAGGGGGAGATTGGTTATGGGGACGTCACGTGGAACCCGAGAGGAACAGACACAGGGCTGGAGACGCAATATGGGACTGTGATGGTGTTTTGTGCTTCTAAGTACGACCGGGGAGTGATCCGTTATATTTTACTTGAGTTACTTTGGAATTTTAGAGTATTAGTAGTAGTGTTTCTGAATTTTGTTATGAGATTTTCACCACTTTAAACTTTATAGTGTCTTAAAATATTTGACAAGCGTTTGATTCTTGCCTGACGTAACACAATAGATAGAGTACTTAAAACCCCCCAGAATGATACTGTATGTGTGTGCGTGTTCATATTTGACTCTGTAATAAGAGTTCTAAACATTATCAGTCTGAAAGTGATCAGGACCTATTGAGACCTTCAAAGAAATACTAAAGCAAGTTAAAAAATCAAACTTTTGTACTTTTGCAAATTCAGTTGAAAGAAAAGCACAGACATATTCCCTGTCCACAAATGTTTTTTCACAAACAAAACAGCCCATATTTTTACTAAATACACTGAACTATGTCCTTCTGAATTTTGATTTGCTTCGGAGTCTAGCCTTTCGCTTCCACCCAAACCACAATGCTGCTCTGTGATTGGTCCAGACTCCGGCTCCAGTGACAGGGCCCTCTGGCACTAGCAGGAGTGTGCCAAGATGGATTACTGTGAGTTTATGAACTCACAAATATCATCAGAATCCATCTCGCTGGACAAGGTTACCAAAACCCCAGCACCTGCACCAGTCATGAGTCAGTGCTAGTGCAGCCTCTGCAGCTCAGGAAGGGAATTCTGGAGATTCTGAGCTTTACCATGAGGCCTGAACAGAAACTGAGAATGAGACAAAGCTATGTGTGTCCTCTATCTGCAGGCTGTCACTGGAAACACAGGTTCAGTTGTGATTAGGGTTGCAAAGGGACGGAAAGTTTCCAGAAAATTTCCAGAACGTTTCCGGAAAATTTACATGGAAACTTTGGTACGGGAATTTTGGGAATTTTCAAATTGGTAACTGCACAGGAATTTAGGGAGCAAGTCTAATTTGCAAGTAAACTATCACTAGATTTTATTCTATTTTACTTTTTCATTTCTACTTTAATATCATAGATCAAATATCCTCCACCTCATATGTCCTCCAAACTTACTGGTCTGCAGGTTGTCCTTTGGTTGTAATGTGTGGTCTCAGTCGTCTGTATTTGTTGTTGTTGCTCAGAAAAAGCAATTCTGCCTCTTCAGAATTATAAACAATATTGTGCATGTAATAGAGGGACACAAAATGCATGTCGGGGGTGTGGCTTCAATGGCTCTTCAGAAAGTAGTCTCTTTGTCCATACGAGTGAGGAACAGCAGCGATACACAACTTTATTCACATAAATCTATCTGTTGCAGCCAAGATTGTGTTACATTTCTTTCTACCAACTTTACTGATGCCCCTAACCTTCAACTTGGATAATTCCCAATGTATTTCAGTTAATTCCCGAAAATTCCCATTAATTCCTGAAAATTCCCATGGAAAGTTTCGCAGTATTCTGTAGCATTTTTAAGAGAGTAAAAGCGCAGATATATCCCACTTTTAATGAGGACCACTTATGAATGTTTTGGGTTGAATCGGCCTTATGCCTTATGCTCATAGTTGTGATTGCACACTTTTCCAGCAGTCCCCATAATACGTCCATAAATGGTGCAAATTACATCATTAAGACGCCATTTGGAAATTAAGCAAATGAAAGGAAATCAGATTAATTACACAACAGAAGCGGAGCAGATTTTCTTGGACTGAACTATTCTCTTCTTCGGTGAAATAAAAGTGTTTTAAAGCCTCTCAGAGCTGGTGTGCATGGAGGAGCACATGCACCATCTGTGTTCGTGTCATTAACCAAGTTTTGTAATTGGAATTTTAAACAAATGAGTGAAACAGAGCCAAAAGTTTAATTTAATTGCTTCCAACCAATCTGGTGTTTGATTTGGTAATTTTGCTAATTTTTAAAACTCGCACTAACATTCAACTCAAATGGTATAAAATATTGCTTTAGAGAATTGGTTTCTACAGTGATTGTGTACCTCTACTACTATGCTGCCCTACACTAGCGACGGACTTACCAAAGAATGTTGAGCAGAGTGCACGTGGTCAGGCCTCCCAGCACAGCTCTCCGAAACCACAGGATCTGTACAGAACATTTGAAATACACATCACATTGTTTGGGATTTGTAAGAGTCGTGAAGTGACATGAATGAATCATTACATTTTCTGGACGAAGAACACTGCTATAGCAACAGTCCAGATAAGTACGTGAAGTATAAGAAGCCACAAGAATACTGTAGAAGTAAACGTAGTGTTTGGAGTGGAAATTCTGCCCGCTGCTGGCAACATGTACTGTATTTTTTCGGACTGTAAGTCACACTTTTCTTCATAGTTTGGGTGGTTCTGTGACTTATACTCAGGTGTGTCTTATATATAAAATATATAATTTCACATGTTGATTATTTTTACACTGACAGCCACAAGAGGGCGCTTTAGGTTTGTGTGCCAGTATCTGCTACGCCTTAGGCTCTTCCTCCTGCACCACTGTCACTTCACCAACTGCAGCACCTCGGACCTGTTTGCTCAGTTAAATCCAGGTGTGACTTTTTTTTTTGTCCAGACAGTGAATAATCCACTGAATCTTGTCTTTTAATTTGACCGAAGCTCACTGCATCATTTTTTTCAGTGCTTATACTGGATGCAAATGAGCCATGTTAATTTAAGATTCGCTTCTGTAAAATGTAAACAAATGCGCAAACACATTGTGATGATTTATTACTCAGTGTATATACTGAGCGGAGTACCGGAAAAGTATGCAGAGCGCTGGTAGAGAGGAGCGATTGAGCAGCAGAAAGAAAATTTGGAGTGAGCGAGAAACTTGTGTTTGACTGGAGAAAAGCGGAGGAAACTCGAACTGCAATGAAGAAAACAAAAGCTCATCACAGCTAAAAGCTGGATTTAGCAGGATTTAGCTGGAGTTGGTGGAGTTATTCAGAAGTGACACAGAGAATGAAGAATTGAATGGATTTAGTGATTTGGAGTGAGATGAAGAGTTTGGTAAACTTGTTCTGTTGTTTCTGCTCTAGTTTTCTGAATAACTGTTCATATGTGACGTGAACACATGACACATGTTCAGCCTGTTCTTCTCTTTTCCATTCTTATTACTATAACTTCACTTTCAAGATGAAATGTCTGTTTCTGGTGTCTGATCTGATCAAATAAATTTACCCCCCAAAATGTGACTTAATAGTCCAGTGCGACTTATATGTTTTTTTAAATTTTTCATTGTGCATTTTTTGGCTGGTGCAACTTATACTCCAGAGCGACTTATTTGTAGTCCGGAAAATACGGTAATATGGATACGCAATACAGGGGTAAAAATGCATGTGGGCATTTAAAGTAAAAGTATGCAACTTTCTGGAGGTGGTAGGTCCATGGAGATAGCTAGGTTTTATGCCAAACTGTAAAGGAACAACATTTCCATAGAAACAAGCCGTGAATGCCTGAAAGTTCCTTTTACCTGGGTCTTGCTGTGTGAGATCTGAGAGAAAAGCATGGGCATCACGTTCACGATCCCTCCTGTCAACACCAAACACATGAACTACTCACATGAACAAAGTCTTCATTAGCTTAGTAACTATGATGTGACATTCTCATGATAATATTTATGCATTTATTTAACTGTTTATCTGTGGTCTGAGCTCGTCTCATTATTGTTAGTTAGGCTGAATACTTGGAGCCACCGGATTGGAGCTGCACCGCCTGGTATAAAACTAGGGATGTCCCGATCACGTTTTTATGACCCCGAGTCCAAGTCTGAGTAATTTGACTTTGAGCATCTGCCGATACCGAGTCCCAATCTGATACTTCTATAAAACATTATGAAAAGAACTAAGAGCAAAGAATAAGGTCCAGGATGTCCCTTATTTTTTTCACCAATGGCTATGATTTTATTCACATGTAACAAACTGAAATAGTTTCAAAAAAGTGTGACAGTGTTTTAAAAAAAAAATACAGCCAAAGCCTTATTAAAAGTGCAGTTTTTCACATCAAAATAAAGGAACAAGGGTTGAGCATGTTAGTCCTGGTTTAGTTCTGGTTTAGAGGCGCACAGGAAGAGGCATACGCTGTAATAATAATAATAATAATAATAATAATAATAATAATAACGTCCGAGTCTGGATCAAGTCCACAGTCACGTGATTGGCCCCGATTTCCGATCACGTGATCAGATCGGGACAACCCTAGGTAAAACTATGATAAATACAGTATTTATCATAGGCACTACTAACCCACCACAATTAGAAAAAACATGGAAATAACAATGCACATGTTATGAGCTGCTCCAACACAACTCCAGAACATCTCCATAAAGACTTCTCTGATTGTTAGTAAAAACTGAGCCTTACCTACAAACGCCTGATACTGGACAATTTATAAAGTGCTTTTCCAGATGAGAGATACTATTATTAGCAGATAAGGAATAGGGTGGGGCTGAAGACAGATCCCTGGGGTGCATCAAAAAACTGCAACTGAACTGAAAACTGTAAACCCTCACCCAGAGCCACAGTGCCCATGAGGAAGGGCCGTCCCATCTGAGAGAAGTCACTGTTGCTGTGGAGACCCACCTCCGAGCCCACCGCAAATGTCACCGCCACCTGCAAAGAAATGTCAAGTAATAACAGGGTACACTCCAGTAACACCCTCTTTACCATATGTACACCTCTGTGTAATTTTGTCACAAATAAGCGACAAACCATTTTGGATCAAGGTAGAAGCCGAGATCGCAGCGAAATTCCCCCAAATGCCGGTTAGTGCAGATGCAGCCCCCTCCTTGGAACCTTTGCGCTTGTTTTGAGTTAGACCAAATTTGCAACCAGTAGTGGAGTTGGCAATTTGGGGGCCCTAGGCGAACTTGAGTTTAGGGCCCTCATTATAATGCTCTGTTTTTTTGTGTGTGTGTTTTTTAAATAGTGCATTTATTGGCTGTTTTCCCCCATTGTTCTTGAGACACGTACATCTCTATTTAAATTAGGGTAAACTGGAAACTTGTCTAAAGGCCGCCACACACTACAGGATTTTTTGGTCTTAAACGTTTTTTAAACGTGCGACAAAATACACACACCACAGACACGAGGAGAAACTTATGAGACTGTAACGAACAGGCCGTTCGTTACGAGTAAAGTATTCACACATGCACTTTCATTCACTTCGCACTTTATATATTTACATTGCACTTTTATAGCACGGAGCACTTATGAGATATGCTAATTTGCACATAAACAAAACTGCACATATTTGTATTGTTTTAAAAATATTTATTAAAACTTTATCATTTGTCGCGCGGATTCTGGTCGGGCAGGGCACTTCCGGAAATAGCGGCAGCCGGTCTGCGGAAACAAATGAAGGATTACAATTGGGAATGTGCAATATATGTGCCGTATTTTAAATTAAATTAAAGAGTCCCCGGGGAACCAGACACTGTTTAAAAGTTCCAGGCCAGCTCAAGACAGAGGACATCGGGAGGGGGGAATGGCACTAGTTTTAATCGGGTTTATCACTATATTTTATTAGGCGTTTGGTTTTAGGGTTTTATCTCTTGTATTTGGGTTTTATATAGTTTATTTGGTTTGGGTTAATTTATTGGATGATTTTAACTTAGTTTTAAATGAGCTAATGTTAATTTTACACCTCTTTGAGTTTTATTGGTTTTACCCAGTGGTATACAAGGCGTCTGATTGTATCATTCTGTGTTCTGCTGCTGGGGAAGCTCGAGGCTCTTATCCTCCAATGCACCTTTATGCACTGCACTTTTGCACCTGCGCACTTTATTGAAATGGAGCAATAAAGAATTGTGGAGCCCTCTAATCTTGCCTCCTGTCATCTGTGCATCTGTAACTCACTGTAAATCCAGCTGCTCTACCCATCCGGGTTACAGAGACAAAAAATCTCAATCGCAAAGACTGCAGCAGGATATGTCTGCGTAAAGCAGGCTGCAAAGCTGTAAGCGCGATGGCGTCAGCTGTTTCCTGTCTACAGTAAAACCACTCGCTCTGAGACTCTGAGGTGTTCAAAGATCAGAGCTCTGCACTTCTAGTTTAGATACAAGTCAAAACTGGGTTATTATTTGTGAAATGTGGAGCAATACTTCAGATACAGATTTTTTAAAGCATAAAAGAGGCGATAAAGTCCACAGGAAGTAATCTGCTAATCTGCAGCTTTACGTTCTGTGGATGTAAACAAACACATGCGAGGAACAACTTTGGCATTTTTACTTTCAAAGAACGCCTCAAACTGGATTAATAGCGCAGTTTTGTGGACTGGATATCATTATTTGCAGAGGAAGTGGATCAGATGCAGCACTTTAAATGTACCACTTTACATTAGGTGAGTAATAAAGTCTTTATTTTTTCTCTATTCCAAGTCTGTATGTTGCGTTTCTGTGTCCGTCGCTCCTCTGCCCCTGATGCTCTGTTTTATCGGCTGTTACTGTAGTGTTGCTGATGTTTGGTGGTTATGATCTGACACTGACACATGAGGAGCAGCGGCTTCAAAATCACACACAAAGACAAAAAAGTTGGGTCACGCCTCCACGAACTCGGGAAGAAGAAATCGCAGCCAAAATCAGGCACATTTTGGCTCCTGTAGTGTGTGACGGCCTTTAGTTGTTAGGCAGCCAACTAGATAACCAAGGGGGGAATGCTTTGACAGTTAAAATAGATTTGACAATCACATACTATTTTGATTTTGTCAATTCGGCAGAAGTGTGCCAAATATGTACCAGATGTTCCAAGATGTAATGTATAATAAATAAATCTTCTTCTGAACTTTAGGCATGTTTTCTTAAGATAAAAAAATAAAACAAGCCCAAAAATTTCTCTCAAGATGCCTCTGGTGCCCCCCACCAGTGTCTGCGCATCAGAGGAGGCGAGAGGCTCTGCAGACAGGTTTACGCAGTTGAATACTGAGTTCCTCTCTCACCTCTGCCCCACGTGGGGGCCACTGCCGGAAAGCTCTCATGATAGGCTAATAGGATATGTCAATCACTTTCTGGAAGAACCAATGACTGAAGAGCTTTTGCCGCGGAGAGCTCGGCTCACACATGCATAAAACACTGCTAACTGGATGCACTCCTTTTATTCAGCAAGCTGTGCCCGCCGCACCGAAGCCCGTATTGTCTCGGGGACGGTCTCCTTTTGTAGACAAGAGTGTGAGGAAAACAAACATACCCAACAGCGCTAACAGAAGTGAAAGCTAAGCTAAGCGAAAGGATGGAAAGGATACAATCATGTTTTCATGCGTCGTTCATCCATTCAGACAAACACGGTCTTTCTGGATCATTTCCCCACATGGAATTATTTTATGAAAAAAAAACAACTGGATATTCTTTTTCTGTGGATTGTTACGGACTAATTGAGCACAACTATTCTTGGACTGGACCCATTTTGGACCGACAGAACCGGCTCAAAGGTAAGAAATGCGCATTGTTGGTTTGATTATTTTTGGGAATTATAAGTTATGGCTCTTTGGGCTCGCTGTGCAGCATAAAATGATATGGTTGTTTTACTGAGGAATTAAGCTTTCAACCGATGTATAGCATGTCAATAGTGGAAAAATAATTAAGGTGAATATCTGGCTTGACTTTTTATTGTTGTGTAATCGCCCGCGGGCGGGTGGGTGGTAAGAGGATAAACTGAATATCAGATTTTGTTAACTATTTAATATTTTGTCTTTCCAATTACATAAACTTCAAATTCTAAGTAAAATGTTACGTCCGGATACTCTTACACTTACTCTTACACAATACTCTTACAGCTACATGTACTTGAGTAATACTTTTGTACTCTTCAGTCATTTTCACTAGCACTGCTTTGTACTTCTACTTGAGTAACATTATTTTGAACTGACTTTACTCTCAATAATTCAATCATAATAATTACAATATTGAGTTATTGTTCGATATATGAAAGCAGGAACAATATATTTTAGGGCTCAGTGTTTATCGTATGCAGATTTTCTTTGCAGTCATACAGAGATTTTAGCCGTTTTTTATACTATAAGATTTGAAGTGTAGAAGGTAGAATACAATACTTCTATGGCTTATTATTGGATCATTCTGCTATTTATTTTGTTGTTTTACATGATACTGTCTACTTAAAGGGTCCATGTCCCGTGTATGCAGACATAAAGAATAAAGTCTCTTACAGTGACGATGAGGAGCACTCCTTTGAGCAGCGTGAGCACAGACGTGATGGGCTGGATGACTCTATGGGCCAGGAGAATGGACAGACTCAGGATCCACGTGAACAGCGGGATTATGTAGATGTGCCTGGGACAGATCACGAAACACTAAACTGTACGATCAACAAACACAAATATTAGACCGGTAAATATGATCAAATTATTAGTCTCGTTTTAATGTGATGAGCGGAAGAAGCTGCTTGGATTGTCCAGTGACAGAACAGAATTTTGTTAAATATTATACTATATATGTACTATTAAAACTTATAATTATATTGCAATGCTCAGTGACATTTTACCACATATAATAAAATGTTGGTCGGTAAGGATTACATTCAAATATTCTGGTCTTGTTTTTATTTTTACAACTTTTTTTTCTCTCTCATTCAGTTTGTTAATTACTTTTTACTTAATTACTTTCACTTACTTATTTGTCTTTAACTTACTTGATATTGAGGAGAGACGCGTAAGCTTCACTTCCCGCCAGGACATAACTGATGCCAATGGAAATACTGGATAAAGACAAAATACAAAAAAGATATAATCAGAACTATAGTTAGATGATTTTAGGGCTGAAACGATTCATCGAGTTAATCGATTAAATAGATTAGAAAAATGCATCGATAATTTTTTTTTGCCTCGATGCTTCGTTTTATTTTCATACGCTCGGCGATGGCCGGAACCTTTTGTGGTAGAGGTAAAGTTTCCGCACGACCACTGCACTTCACTGTACACACAACAGCGCAGCGCTAATGGATGTATAATGGATGTATAATAAGAGCATAACCTCCTCATGCGCGGTACGCCCCGGTACGCCGCGCACCCTGCATTTTGGGTACGCTGCGCGCTCCGCATCTTCCGTACGCCGCGCACTCTGCGCGTGGATTGTGTCTTGTCGCGTACACTCCGTGGACCACGCCAGAACTCACACCAGGACTAAACCAGGTCTAAAGCAGGTCTAAACCAGATCTAAAACCAGGACTAAAACAGATCTAAAACCAGGACTAATCCAGGTCTAAAACTAAACAAGAATTTGCAGGAGTTGGTTGCTATATTTATGTAGTTTTAAAAATCATGACAATATCAAGTAATCCAAAGTATTCAGATTACGTTATTCACTTTAAGTAATTTAATTGATTATGTCACAAACTACATTTTGGGGAATGTAATCTGTAATCTGTAGGGTATTACATTTTAAAAGTCACCTTCTCAACACTGATGCTACAACGTGTAAACAGAAAGCCCCGTACATTACATCAAGTGGAAAAGAAACCGCGAGGTAAGTCAACCTTAGCCTAGCAATAATTAAGTTTTTCATGTCCAAAACACGTGTATCTGTCAATGCACATGGTGTGGACTTAACATGTGCAAAGTAGACACGACATTAACAAACGATTACTCGATTATTCGAACAAAATAATCGACAGAATAATCGATTTCTGTAAAAATCGATAGCTGTGGCCCTAGATGATTTTGTAAAAAATATGGAATTGCGATTTTTCTGACAGGCATTACGATTATGATTTGATATGCTTCTTATGTTTAGATGGCAGGATTCTGTTCAAAGTGCATAGAGGGCTGAAATCTGACTTAATAATGTACAGGGTGTCTGTAGCAGCCGATAATGTAATAATGGCCAATAATGTAATGACTGCCTATAACGTAATAATTTTTAATGTAATAAAACCAATAATGTAATAACTTGCCAGTAATGTAAGAAAATGTAAGAAAATGTCTGAAACAATAATGTAATAACCTGATGCCAATAATGTACTAACATATTACATTATTGTGACGTCGCCCGGAAAGGCGGTACCGGGGCCCCACCCTGGAGCCAGGCCTGGGGTGGGTGCACGTGGGCGAGCGCCTGGTGGCCGGGCCTTTCCCCACGGGGCCCGGCCGGGCACAGCCCGAAGGAGCGACGTGGGACCGCCTCCCTGGACCCACTCATCCGCGGAGGAGCCATAGGGGCTGGTGCAAAGAGATCTGGGCGGCAGTCAAGGCAGGGGCCTCGCGACCAGATTCTCCGGACATGGAGATCTAGCTCTGGGGACATGGAATGTCACTCGCTGGGGGAAGGAGCCTGAGCTTGTGCGGGAGGTCGAAATGCGTTACCACTAGATATAGTCGGCCTCACCTCCACGCACAGCTTGGGCTCTGGAACCCAACTCCTTGGAGAGGGGCTGGACTCTCCATTTCTCTGGCGTTGGTCGGGGGGAGCGGCGGCGAGCTGGCGTGGCTTGCTTATAGCCCCACAGCTCAGCCGCCTGCGTGTTGAGTTTACCCCCGGTGAACGAGGGTCGCGGCCCCTGCGCCCGGGTCGGGGACAGGTCTCTCACTGTGGTGTCGGCCTATGGGCCGAACAGCAGTGCAGAGTACCCGGCCTTCTTGGAGTCTCTGGGAGGGGTACTGGACAGTGCACCGACCGGGGACTCCGTTGTTCTACTGGGGGACTTCAACGCCCATGTGGGCAACGACAGTGACACTTGGAGAGGGGTGATTGGGAGGAACGGCCTCCCTGATCTGAACCAGCACAAGGGGGTCCATCGGTGCACGTGGCACCAGGACTCCCTAGGCCGGAGGTCGATGATCGACTTTGTTGTCGTGTCATCTGACCTCCGGCCGTGTGTCTTGGACACTCCGCTGAAGAGAGGGGCAGAACTGTAGAGCACCACCTGGTGGGGAGTTGGGTCCGCTGATGGAGGAGGAAGCCGAAAAGTCCTGGCAGGCCCAAGCGTATCGTGAGGGTCTGCTGGGAACGTCTGGCGGAACCTTCTGTCAGTGTGGCCTTCAACTCACACCTCCGGGAGAGCTTCTCCCAGATCCCGAGGGAGGCTGGGGACATGGAGCCCGAAAGTGGGCTTCGCTCGGCCTCCATTGTCGATGCGCCGCTCGTAGCTGTGGCCGTAAGGTCTGGCGGTGCTCGTCGCGCGGTAATCCCCAACCCGTGGTGGACACCGGAAGTAAGGGATGCCGCTGCTGAAGAAGGAGTCCTACCGGGCCTTACTGGCCCGGTGGACTCCTGAGGCAGCTGACGGTACCGTCCGGGCCAGCTGCTGCAGCCCGGGCGGTTGCAGAGGCAAAACTCGGGTCTGGGAGGAGTTCGGGAGGCCATGGAGGAGGACTATCGGACGGCCCCAAGGAAATTCTGGCAAACCGTCCGGGCGCCTCAGGAGGGGGAAGCGGCCCTTCACCAATACTGTTTACAGTGCGGGGAGAGCTGCTGACCTCGACTGGGGATGTTGTCGGGCGGTGGAAGGAATACTTTGGGGATCTCCTCAATCCCACCGCCACGCCTCCGAAGAGGAGGCCGAGGCTGGGACTCCAGAGGCGGACTCATCCATCACCCTGGCCGAAGTCACTGAGGTGGTCAGAAAGCTCCTCGTGGCAAGGCTCCGGGGTGGATGAGATCCGTCCTGAGTACCTTAAGTCTCTGGGTGTTGTGGGGCTGTCTTGGTTGACACGTCTCTACAACATCGTGGCGGGCGGTCGGGAACAGTACCTCTGGACTGGCAGACCGTGGTGGTCCTCTGTATGTAAGGGGGACCGGAGGGTGTGTTCCAACTACAGGGGAATCACACTCCTCAGCCTCCCCCCAAAGTCTATGCCAGGGTGCTGGAGAGAGAGTTCAGCCGATAGTCGAACCTCGGATTCAAGAGGAGCAGTGTGGTTTTCGGCCCTGGTCGTGGAACACTGACCAGCTCTACACTCCTCCATCGGGTGCTCGAGGGTTCATGGGAGTTTATGCCCAACCAGTCCACATGTGTTTTGTGGACTTGGAGAAGGCATTCGACCGTGTCCTCGTGGTGCCCTGTGGGGGGTGCTCCGGGAGTATGGGGTCCGGGGCCCTTTGCTAAGGGCTGTCCGGTCCCTGTATGACCGGAGCAGGAGCTGTGTTCGCATTGCCGGCAGTAAGTCAGACCTGTTCCCGGTGCATGTTGACTCCGCCAGGGCTGCCCTTTGTCACCGGGTTCTGTTCATTGTATTTATGGACAGAATTTCTAGGCGCAGCCAGGGGTCGAGGGGGTCCAGTTCGGGACCACAGGATTTCATCGCTGCTTTTGGCGGATGATGTTGTCCTGTTGGCTCCATCGAACCAGGACCTGCAGCGCACTGGGGCGGTTTGCAGCCGAGTGTGAAGCGGCCGGGATGAGAATCAGCTGTTCCAAATCCGAGGCCATGGTTCTCTAACCGGAAAAGGTGGATTGCCTTCCCGGGTGGGGTGGGGAGTCTCTGCCTCAAGTGGAGGAGTTCAAGTATCTCGGGTCTTGTTCACGAGTGAGGGAGGATGGAGCGAGATTGACAGGCGGATCGGTGCGCGGCGTCGGCAGTGATGCAGTCGCTGTATCGGACTGCTGTGGTGAAGAGGAGCTGAGCCGAAGGCTTAAGCTCTCGATTTACCGTCAATCTACGCTCACCCTCACCTATGGTCATGAGCTCTGGGTAATGACCGAAAGAACGAGATCATGATACAAGCGGCCGAAATGAGTTTCCTCCGCAGAGTGGCCGGGCGCTTCCCTTAGAGATAGGTGAGGAGCTCGGTCACACGGGAGGAGCTCGGAGTAGAGTCGCGGCTCCGCCACGGCGAGAGGAGCCAGCTGAGGTGGTTCGGGCATCTGGTCCGGATGCCTCCTGGACGCCTCCCTCGGGAGGTGCTCTGGGCATGTCCCACCGGTAGGAGGCCCCGGGGAAGACCCAGGACACGCTGGAGGGACTATGTCTCTCGGCTGGCCTGGGAACGCCTCGGGGTCCGTCCGGAGGAGCTGGAGGAAGTGACTGGGGAGAAGGAAGCTTGGGAGCCCCTGCTTAGACTGCTGCCCCCGCGACCCGGCCCCGGATAAGCGGAAGAAGATGGATGGATGGATGGATACTACGTTATTGGGTAGTTTAATGAAAAAAATCTTTAAAATGAAATAACTGCAACCACTAATGTAATAATTTCTTCTATATCACTTAATCAAAGATTTCTTTATTAAATTAAAAGTGTCACATTACATTAGAATGTATTGTTACTCTTGTCTCTTTCAAGGAGCTGTTAAAAGAACTGGTCACAGACATTGAGGAATCAGGATAATTTCAAATACTTTTATCACTGACAACAGTAATCCAGCCTGAATCTTCCCTTTCCCATAGAAACTGCAGCCCTCAGCTTATGTTTTGTTGTCATTGTGTATATATTATGTGTTTTGGCCTGTTGCGCCTCCCTTCATCTGTCTGATTTCTGCAGCTGGTGACCTCTTGTCTGGTGGAGGAGATCCTCTGCTCTGCAGTATTTCATACATGATCACAGTACCAGCTTTGGCCACACACTTACATGCTGTTCCTTTAATCCTTTAAGATTTATTAATTGAATTTAAAGTGTCACACTTTGAGATATATTGTTACTTTTGTCTCTTTCACAGAGCTGCTTAAATACCTGATCACTTACACAATGGACTTACACTTTCTCTTAGTATGTTTCTACAGTTTCTACTGTTATACATGTATATGTTTGCATATTCAAAGTATTACTCACATATAAAGAGTACAATGAAATCTAAATGTGAGTATTCTCAAATAATGAACACAACTTTTCATTTTAATCCAACCTTTTAACTGAACCACACATGTTTTTTCCAAAATGTTTTCAAATTCAAATTCAAACTATTCAAGTAACTGGACGTATTACGACACTTGTCCACTTTTTAACATCTTCATACAAAACTATGATCTATAAAACAGAAAACAGTTCTAGTCGTCCCGTTACTCTACTGTACAATCAAACTAAAGCAAAAGGCTCAATAAACTTCCGTCTACTCACTGAAAAAGCAGCCCAAGAAAATTAAATGAAAGAAAAATGTCCATCACTTCTTCCAGTAAACTGTTTGCTTCTCTGTGTATTTGTGATGCACTTTGTACCTGTGTTAAGTCTGTGCATGAGTGTGTGTGTGTGTGTGCGTGTGCATGTGTGTGCGTGTGTGTGCGTATGCATGAATGTGGGTGTGTGTGTGCGTGTGTGTGCATGTGTTTGCATGTGTGTGTGTGCATGCATGTGCTTGTGTGTATGTGTGCGTGTGAAATTATTACATTAGTGGTTGCAGTTATTTCATTTTAAAGATTTTTTAAAATTAAACTAGCCAATAATGTAATAACTAACCAATAATGTAATAACTAACCAATAATTTAATATGTTACTACATTATTGGCATCAGGTTATTACATTATCGTTTCAGACATTTTCTTACATTACTGGCAAGTTATTACATTATTGGTTTTATTACATAAAAATTATTACGTTATAGGCAGTTATTACATTATTGGCCATTATTACATTATCGGCTGCTACAGTGTCCCAAAAAAATTGACATCATTTCGCAGGCTAATAATTTTGTCAGTTTTTGTTCAAATAACCTCACATTTTCAAAGAATGTATAGAAACAGATCAAGTTTTTATACTTAATGTTTTATTTTTGTTCTGTTTTCAGGTTGAGTCGTTCACTCCCAAACAGAAGTCATTTTGTGTCTTAGAATCTGCTCACACACAGTCACAGCGAATGACGGTTTGGCGTATCCTGAGGAAACAACTGGAAATAAAACCCAACCGTCTGCAGCTCCTTCAGGCTTTAAAAGCAGATGACAGGCAAAAACGTCAAGAATTCTGTGTTGACGCTACAGAAACTTGAAGAAACTCCAAACTGTCATTCAAGGAATCTGGGTTTCCAAACTTGTTCTTCCGGACTTCTTGGGGCTTCGCAAGAGTTTTTCACGAACTTCCTCGACCTTCTCCTGATACTGATGTTGGTCTACCAGATCCTTTAGCTCTGCATAAACACCTTCCTCTTTATATTTTTAGTACCAAGTCCAAATGTGTTTGCCAGTTAAAGTTTTTCCAAATTTCTCATTGAAGTCTGCACAGTCTTGGGTGACTGTGTGCGAGCAGATTCCAAGACACAAAATGACTTCTTGTTGTGGAAATATTTAGGTGAGAATAAAATAAAGATCTTGAGTCAAATAATTGTCTTTTTTGGGTTTATTCTCTTGCAAGAGAAAGAGCAGAGGTAGAAGAGAGTAGATCAGAAGAAGGAGAAAGAGAGCGAGCATGGGGCAGTCCTACACTGGGTTTATACAGGCAGATACAAAGGCCATCATGACATAAATAATGAGGGGAGGACTGGACAGTGAGGGGAAGGACCTGGGAAAAGAATGCCAGTTTCAATGGAAAAGTACTGACTGAAGCTGGGCCAGATAACTATAACAGTAAATATGTTCAAGAACATGTTAAAATGAATTCTGCTACTACATTCTCTTTGGGAGTGAACGGCTCAACCTGAAAACAGAACAAAACTAAAACATCAAATATAAAATCTTGATCTGTTTCTATACATTCTGTGAACATTTGAGGTTATTTAAAGAAGAACTACCAAAATTATTGCCGTGTGAAATGATGTCAAATTTTTTGGAACACCCTGTATATTAAAGTTACAGGTCAGATCTGCGGAGAGGCGACTCTGCTCAGAGTCAGAAAGACTGTTTTTCTGGGTATTTTCGAGCTATAAAACCAGCTGTAATTGAATAAATGTAAGGTAGACGTGTTTAATGCTATACTGTGGAACATTCTAAGCTGAGTAATGTCATCCATAGAAACAAGACAGACCTCTATAAACTCTATAAAATGTTACGCAAGCATCTTAGACATATAATTCTAGATGGGACGCCTTAAATGTTTGAAAAGTGTACATGGATCTGTTGCAAAATATGAGATGATATTTTGGGCATGTATCAGACAGCGTACTAGATATTTCAGATTATAATATGAAAATATCAGAACCACAATGTCAGGAGAGCTTATACAGGCTCCATTTTGCTGTAGGCTCAAATAGAGGAATGTTTAAAGAAAGGGGTTCTCCTCTTTAAGCCAGGGGAATGAGCAGCTCGGAGTCCTGGGTCTTTGCTTTGCTTTGCTTTGCAGCTTGGATCCAGTCCCCGGCCCGCTCTCATTTGACTCTGAACAGAACTCACCCTCAGGCCGGCAGCTCAGTAATGTTTAGCTTTGATATGCAGAGCTGTACTTCAGACAGTGAATCAATTTCTATTTTAGCGCACATAAAAAGTGTAGTAACAAAACAATACAATTCGTTATTTATTCATCCAATATGTCATGGTGACTTGGACATTTAATTTCACAAAACACATTATTCATTCACTCCACAGAGCTTAACAGTGACCACTCGCCTCCTGGGTCTGGTAGTAAATTTCTCTTTCATTTCATTTTTTCTCATAGACTTTCCACAAAAAAATGTACACAGGGCATCCCAAAAAAATTGACATCATTTCGCAAGGCAATAATTTTGGTAGTTCTCGTTGAAATAAGCTCAAATTTTCACAGAATGTAAAGAAACAGATCAAGATTTTATGTTTCATTAATGTTTTATTTTTGTTCTGATTTCAGATTCTTATGTTCAGATAGTAGGGTTCTGTTCAAAGTTCAGAGGAGGCTGAAATTTGACTTAATATACAGGGTGTCCCAAAAAATTTGACATAATTTCGCAGGGCAAGAATTTTGGCATTTTTTGTTGAAATAACCTAAAATTTTCAAAGAAGGTATAGAAACAGATCAAGATTTTATACTTAACCCTTTAACTGCTTCCTCGACCAAATGGTTCAACAGATTTTGAGTCACTATATTTCAATAAGAGGTCTGCTTAATTTAACTCAAACTGATTTAGCCTTCTCTACTAATCGGTAGAGGTATGCAAAGCTAAAGAAATCCACCAGATGGCGCTGTGGCAGTAAATGGTTGCTCACTCTTCCCCTTTCACCAGCAAGGAAGTCACAACATGAAAACCATCCTGCACATTTGTTTTTTCTTTTTCTATGAAAATCTGAAAGGTAGGAATATTTTTTTTTTTTACATGTTATTAGTGATAGAGGCCTTAATGAACAGCAATATGCTACTTTATGACAGAAAAAAAAGTTTAATTCTATACCCTTTTTTTTTTTTTTTTTTTTTTTTTTTAAATATGCTCAACCAAATGGTTGATTTGTCACTTTATGGTGTGGGTAGCAAAATGAAGATAATGTAAATAAAACCAACTATTTGCCATACAATCAATTCAATCAACATTCTAAATCATCCATTACTGCGAAAATAATCATTAGCACATGATGAATAATATAAACAAAATCTTAGTGAGTAGTTTTTGTCAATTTCTGAGTTCATATTAGTTAATATGGTAAAAATCAAGAATAAACATATGGAAATCATAATTATCACAACTAATTCAGATCAAGATTTTATATTTAATGTTTTATTTTTGCTCTGTTTTCAGGTTGAGCCGTTCACTCCTAAAGACACTCCTCATTTTGTGTCTTGGAATCTGCTCACACACAGTCACCTAAGACTGTGCAGCCTTCAATGCAAAATTTGGAAAAAACTGGCAAACAAATTTGGACTTTGTACCAAAAATATAAAAAGGAAGGTGTTTATGCTAAGCTAAACCATCTGATAGACCAACATCAACATCATCTCTGAGCTAGACATAGTAGTTTTCAAGATAACGACTTTAAAATCATGTCAAATTTTTATTATATTAGAAGTTTGAATTAGCTGTGTGGTATCTAATGAGCACAAGACCTACAATTTTATTTCAAATCTGTTTTTGAAACTTTATAAGCCTTCAAACATTTCACTGAAACTTGCATTTAAATGTGTCTTTTGGACTGGAACAACAGATATTAGATGTTATAGATATTAGTTGCCACTAGAGAGGAGTGTGTGTGAGTGGTGTTGGTCGGAGGGGCTGACGGTGCAGATTTACAGCCTCACGTCCATGAGTTTGCCCCAGGGCAGCTGTGGCTACTATACATGCATCCCGAATTTCGAACGTCTGGTCATTGCGCAATGCATACCGGGAAGGGCCCTCCGAAAAAGTGAGCATCAATTTCCCAGTGGAATGTGTGTCTACTGTAAAAGTAGGTGTCGCTGTCTTTTGACCCATATCACTGTTGTTTTATGGTTTTGATATTTTAATATAGAGATCAAATAAGTTACTGTTATTCTTTGACCTCAACTTTCCCTTCTTTGTGGAAAAGTGACCTGTCAGAACCCGAGTCAGAGCAAGTGTCACTGAGTCTTAGGCGAAGAACCAACATTTGTGAGCGTAGCTGAAGTTTGGACCTAGAAAGTTGATGCTCTGAAAAATTACCTCAGAAAAAGAAACTTTAAAATTATTGGCGGAAAAGTTTAACTTGTTGCTCGTGTATCTGCTGCCTCGGAGATAGGCATCAAAATAGAACCAAATGCGCAGGAACTGTATGTTAAAGCAAGAGTCGAATATTCGTAACCAAGGTTGAGTGAAGGATCAGGATTTTGCTTTGTTGGTGCTCTGCATACAAAATGTTCGCTGCAGACTCGGGATGATTTCTTAGGCAGCCAAAGATTTCCTTTTTCGTCCTTCCTGTGTATCAATACTGCCCATCGCCTTCGCTTTTCACTATTTTTCAATTCCGTTGGGAAGGGAAACAGTTTGAACGGAGGTTTGCAGTCACACAGATCTGAGTTCGCATCTGAGTTCGCATGGAGTTCGCAAACTTCCGAAGCCCATTTCTCCAGCTGTTTTCCACTGTTGGAACATCCAACAACCACAAAATTACGATGTCTGAATCCCATAACTAAAATATGACAATATCAGAACCAGAAACAAAAGCGATGTGGTTCAAAAGGCTTGAAAAGATTGGCTGACAGTAGACGCGTTCCACTGGGAAATCAAACATGGCGGTTTGATGCTCACTTTTTCGGAGGGCCCTTCCCAGCATACATTGCGCAATGACTGGAAGTTCGAAATCCAGGATGCATGTATAGTATCTTACCACCACCCAGTGTGAAGTGAAGAAATACTGCTCTGTAAAGTGCTTTGGGTGTATTGAAAGATGCTATATAATTGCAAGGATTAATTAGAAATTCACTGATGTGTTGTTGTTTTTTTTCATGCCCAATGCTGATACAAATTGTTTACAACAAACTGATGACTGATAAACTTTTTTTTATTTGATATTTTTGAGCCGACACATAGAGGCAATTATGGTTATTTGCCCAAAGTTATGTAATGTAAAAAAAAAAATGTAATGGGATGGCTGTGTCCTGTCTGTATCTTACAATAACACTTTTTAATTCACTGTGAACCAGGAAGTAAAGCTGGTGCACAACTAGCATGTTAGCATGCTAGTTGTTGCCTTCAAAACTCCGCTCTGGCCTTTAAAAGTCGTGAAAAATACTGATAAATTAATTGCAACTTTGGACCACAAACCATTTAAAATGAACTAGTTCTACTTTCACTTTTATAAGACAGTCAAAGTTAGGTACCCTTGGTGCTTTGCAGTTATAAACTCATCTATAATGTCCTTGAATGAGCTCTAAATGAACAATGAATAAATTGAATTGAGTGAAGAGCCGTGCAGATACCGCAGATAAACCCGTTGGTCACAGACTGGTGTGGAGTGTGAAGGACACAGGAGGTTACATTGTGTGCTGGTCCATACACTGCACCGCATCGATCCACTCTCCGGGCTCCTTCAACACAACGACACGCATCAACCCGACAGGTGCTCACTGATAATAGCTCTACACTGCTCCTGTCTGCCCCTGTCTGCTCCCTGTCTACCCCTGTTGGCTTTGTTGGGTCCACCCCACAAGCACAGAGCAATCAATTCAAGCACCAGTGACCTCGAGCACGAGACCATCTCTGAGCTCTGTGTGGAGAGCAGTGCACTACAAGGAAATATCTGCAATTGGGCTGAGGGTGGGCGCTAAAGAGCAAAAATAATGTATAATATAATCGAATATTTGTATCGCGATATTGATCTTTAGCCAACATTTAGCAATCCAACATGAATGTCCCAAAATGTATCTTTAAATGTTAAATTAGTTCAGGTTAATGTGGTAGCTTAGTGCAGTGGTTCTCAAAGTGGGGTCCAGCCATGTATTGTTGGTCCCCCAGAAACTGTTATTAATTTCTTCTGCTATGCAATCCCAAGTACATGTTGTCTTTTGATAGAAATAACTACAGCAATAAAATATGGACAATGATGAATGAATCTTTCATCCAAACATGGTTATAAACATGGTTTGAATTTTATAATGGTGCCACTCCGAGGATCGGGGTCCCTGGAATATTTTCATACTGATAAGGAGTCCCTGAACTTAAAAAGTGTGAGAATCCCAGACAGAGTCCTGCACTGGCCTGATTTAGACAAACCGCACCCGCCTGCACCCGTCATATCTCAATCCGCACAAAATTGAAATAATATTCCGCACCCGATCCGACCTGTTACAAATTAACACAGACACCTGAACCGCACCCGAATGAAAATCAGTCCAAGAGCCAAAAAAGAGCCACAACTTTATACATTTCACTTGCTAATTTTCTTTTCAGCTGCTCAGGAGTCATTTTGAACTGCAGGACGTCACATGTGTGGTTTGAAAATGAAAGTAGCAGAGATTTGTGAGATTTATGCAAGTGCAGCAAAAACATGGATTTTACATTTGATCATCTTGTAAAAACAATGACATTTTTGCATTTCACTAAAATACAGCCCTGTTTTTTGTTTGCACATGATGTTTTGTAAACCGCAGATTAGACCCGCACTCTCCTGTGTCCAACCCGACCTGAACCCCGACACAGCACAACATTTTTCACCCATTTCGTTAAAATTTGTGGTTCACCCATCGGGTATCCGTGGGTACCTGAACCCGTGTAGTGTAGGGTGTAGTGTAGTCACCACATGCCTTTGAATCTAATGGTTACTGGGGGGGAAAAAAAAACTCATTCACTTTGAAATCATAAATACAGTTGTGCTCATAAGTTTACATACAGACAGAATGTATGATTTCTTGGCCATCTTTCAGAGAATATGAATGACAACACAAAAACTTTTCTTTCACTCATGGTTAGTGCTTGGGTGAAGCCATTTATTATCAAACAACTGTGTTTCCTCTTTTTAAATCATAATGAAACAGAAACTACACAAATGACCCAATGACAGCTTGGAGTCTTTTGTGATAGTTGTGGATGAGGCTCTTTATTTTCTCTGATGGTAAAGCTGCCCATTCTTCTTGGCAAAAGGCTCCAGTTCCTGTAAATTCTTGGGCTGTCTTGTATAAAAAGATATCAGAAGATATCCAAGAAACTGAGAATTCCAATCAGCAGTGTTCAGACTCTACTTAAGAAGTGGAAAATGAGAGATTCTGTTGAAACCAAAACTGAAAAATGGCCAAGAAATCATAAATTCTGCCAAAGTATGTAAACTTATGAGCACACCTGTATGCACAGTCACTCATACAGCAGCTTCAGCCATTGCACTCTGGAAAGTTTTAATATAATGTTTGGGTTCTCAAAAAATGATCCAATCAAAAAGCAGAATATGCCTCACTCTCTCATTTGGGATGCATGAATCCTCATTACCTAAATACATTTGAAGGTTTCTGGTAAAAACGGCCAAGTGTGTGCTGCCTCCAGTGGCCACTTTGATTTCAAGTAGTTGGTGACATCACACCAGACTGCTCCGATTAATATAGGTGCTGTAACCTCCGTAAAGTTGGTCCCCATCAAACGCAAACCTACACAAAAACTGTCAATCGTTTGTGCTTCGTTTGTGCTGTTTTGTGCTGTAAAAAGTTTTGTTTGTGCTTCTTTAGTTTTGGAGAAATTAACGATTCTTTTATAGGTCAAATTGGGGTCAGGAAGCAGATTAAAAATGCACTAAAACAGTCCAAAATGGTGTCAGTCATTTGTGCTTCGTTTGTGCTCTTTTGTGCTGCAAAAAGTTTCATTTGTGCAATTCTGGTTCTTAAGATATTTGCAGTTTTATTTTCGGCCGATGACGTCATCCAGCCACTCAAAATGTGAAACAGCCTCAAAACAGGCAGAAAATTATAGAAAACGTTTGTGTTTCATTTGTGCTGTGACAATTTTCATTTGTGCAAATTTATTTTTAAAATTATTCATTATTATTTCTGCGGTAATTGGAGGACATTATTTCTGCTCAGGTGACGGCGGCGACTTTAGCAAAACTCTGCAAAACTAGTGGCGATAAACGATCTCAGGCTGCAGAAAAGTCTGTAACAGTTTTAGTAATTTGCTTTTGATTCATATTTTATATAATAATACAGACTCTTCCACAGCCTGAGATCGTTTATCGCCACTAGTTTTGCGAAGTTTGCTGCCGTCAGCTGAGTGGAAATGACGTCCTAGAAATAATTATTAATTATTATTTCTGCTGTCCACAGAAATAATAATGAATAATTTTAGAAATATTATTGCACCAATAAAAATTGTCACAGCACAAACGAAATATAAACGTTTTCTATAATTTTCTGCCTGTTTTGAGGCTGTTTCACATTTTGAGGGGAACAAAACTTTTTGCAGCACAAAACAGCACAAACGAAGCAAAAACGATTGACAGTTTTTGTGTAGATTTGTGTTTGATGGGGGCCGACTTCACGCAGGTGGTGGTGTAGGGGTGTGGAGGTGGAGTGTGGATGTCTGTTAGACCCTTTAGTCCTCCAGGTACTGCCCCGTTTAGCAGCTCTATGTGAAATGTGTTGTGGGTGGAGTTGAGGTATTTCGTCCCATTTTAGTCTAAGTTTAGTCTTAAGAGCAGCGGTGCTGCGGTGAGCGGGACTTACAAGTGGAAGAGCAGGATGCAGTTGAATGCGTGGCTCATGGGCCGGGGCAGGAACAGGCGTCCCAGCATGTGCAGGTGAGGCTGCAGAGTCTCAGGCTGAGGAGGAGGAGCAGAGGAAGAGCCGGGGTACAGCAAACCTGTGTCTGAAACAACAAGAGAGTGTGTGAAAATGAAACTGCAGTCTTTTATTTACAGGTGAAACTCAACAGCCACTTGATGCGATGTGTAAAATAAGTAGAGAAAAGAAAGAGATGTTGTTGAACCCATCGACTTCGGCAGTTATGGGGTGAATGTTTGAGCCAGTTCCAATATTAGGAAATAATAATAAAAAAGGAATTTATTAACAGACAAAAGAGAGAAATAAAAACACCAGGATTATGTAGAGTGAGATTGTGCGATTGTACAAATTGGGGTATTACACTTCTATGGGGTATTAAATGGCAACACACATGTTTTTTTATTTGTTTCTGAAAATAATCCTTCCCCTTGCTCCCCACGCTAAGTCAGCCCCCTTCAGAGCACTGTCACAACAATTCAATTCAATTCAATTCAATTCAATTTATTTTGTAGCGCCCAAAATCGCAACAACAGTTGCCTCTAAGGGCGTTCCAAGATTTAGATGAGTAAAACATACACACAGACATATCAACAGGAAAAAAACAACATTCATGTAAAGCAGCAAATGAAACATTGTCCAGTCATCCCCTGTCCTTAGACCCTCCTTCTCAGCAAGGAAAAACTTCAAAAAACCCAGGGTCCTGGGAAAAAGAAGAAACCTCGGGGAGAACTACAGTGAAGGAGAGATCCACTCCCATGGACGGACAGGCTATAGATGTCCAGGCCCAACATGATCAGTGTTCATTTTGCTAATGAAACTACTGCACATCACATTAAGTTTGCAAAGTTATAGTGTATTATTTTGTATCATGATTTTATATATTTAAAAAAACAGCCGAGCAGGACCATGAGTGACGTAGGCTTGTGGACTGATTGGTACGATTGTTTTTTGTTTTGTTATGTCCCCTCTATTTTATTTTTTTCCTATTAGAAAATTTAGATTTTGTTCATCAAAAAGTCGTTTCTTGATTCGATTTGATTCAACCATATTGCCAGCATCCAAAATTTTCACCATATTGTGTAAACCTCTCTTCTCCATTGAATAAATTGGAAACATTTCATATGGTCCACAGTAGGGATGGGCATTGGATTAAAGTCTCTTAATCGATCTTCGGGAGAATTAACGATTAATCATTAACATTTTTATATTAAAATTATCATCATTATTATTACTATTACTAATCTGCATAAATAAACTCAACTTTACAACATATAAACCATGATCACTATAGAGCCACATCAGTGTGAGATTAGAATGTGTTTAATGCAGCTTTGGCACATTTGTTTACGTTTTACAGAAACTAAACTTAAAATCACATTTGCATAAACTGTAAACGCTGAAAAAAAGCAGCTCTTTCCTTGTGCTGATGCTTCAGCTTCAGTCAGACTAAAGGACATGACTCAGTGGATTATATGAGCATTCTTTCTGTGACAGAGATTTGTTTGTTTGTGCCATTCTCGGGGGAAAGTGAGAGACGCACTGCAGGAAGTGCAGTACGGAAAGCCTAGAGGAAGTCTTGGCAAATGCAAAATGTACGCGTTATATAAAAATCATCTTAAATATAAATTTTCCACACAAAAAAAAATCAATTTGACTTGCCAACACGATTTTTATTATAAATCGATTTTTTGCCCAGGCCTATGTCCTTTACACCTAAAATATACACAGTATGTAAATAAAACTTGTAAAACTCTTCCTTACCAGCTCTGGTGTTCTCTCCATCATCCTCCTCTTCATCATCTGTTAAGGTCTGTGGTTCTATTCCCATGGGGCTCATCACAATACACTCTGCTACTCCAGTCTGGAGAATGTTACAGAGGAAGGCTTTCAAAATACACTTCAGACTCATGTACATTACTGAGCTCAGCTGCTATACCAATACAAATATACACAAGCTATAGCTGTTACCTTCAGAGTCTCCAGTTGTATGACCTGACAGCGCTGAAGGAGGTCCACGAAGAGGTAGATCAACAAGGCCTGAACAAGAAGCATATCTTCTTAAGTGCTCAAATAAGGATCTAGTTTCGCTGCAGTTTTAGTATCAAAAAGTATCTGGTAGGGCGGTGGATACACTCATATTCTAATTATAACTCAAATGCAAAATGTCAGAAACACCGGGCTGTATTCTGGGCAGTCTTTTGTGATGTCACCAACTTTTGGAAATGAAAGAGGCCACTGGAGGCATCACAAACTTTTGTGACCAGAGAGGTTTGTGACCAGAAAGTTGCAAAGTCACTCAGTGTGAAATAATATTGCCAAACATTGTCTAGGAACAATGGAACAGTAAGTTGTACAAAACATTTTTAAAAATCAGAGCGTCAGATATTACGATTTACCTGTCTGCTTGCACAAAGACTGATTTTTATTGAAATGGAAGCAGGCAGAGCCCCCCTCACATGTGAACTGGTTCAGAGATGTTATGATGCATTTGGAAATTAGATATTCTTTGCAGGGT
Source organism: Odontamblyopus lacepedii (assembly GCA_034769755.1). NCBI lineage: Eukaryota > Metazoa > Chordata > Actinopteri > Gobiiformes > Gobiidae > Odontamblyopus > Odontamblyopus lacepedii. The sequence goes on from CM068350.1 coordinate 9,196,510, forward strand.
CAGGAAAATAAATTTCACAGGACATGGTTACCTTTTGTTAGCTTATTTAAAAAAGGAATTTCATATTACATTTAAATCTGTGTTATATGATGGTCTTTGTCATATCCACTTTTTCAATTTGTACAATTTAGTGATTTTTATTTTTATTTATTTATTTATTCAACATTTTTTTTGTCTGTGTGAATGTTCAGTTGCTTTTATTTTTGTTTTTATTTATATTATTAGTATTACTTAATACATAATGTCTAGAATCTATAAGGGTCCTCTAAGACATATAGCCCATTGTAATTACATGTATGTGTTGTATATCTTGCTTGAAATGCTGTTTTGACATGTCTGATGTCTTATTTTGGGGACTATCACTGCGTATTTAATATAAAAACCACAATAAACAGTGTTTAAAAAATAATAATACAGGAAGTAGAGTTTTCAACACGTACCAGGGTTTCCAGTTGTTTTAAACATGATTTCAACAAAAATAAAGCAGTTAACTTATTAAAAAACAGTGTCTTGGAACAGTAGACTAAAAAGGGGGCGTGGCAAATATTACAACTGCAGGTGAATTCATGCAAGTCCCTGAATCACATTTTTAAAGACAAATGCATCAACTTCGATACCAATTATCTGTTGGGATTTAACAATTCCAGTCTATTCCACGAGACGATCCCTGCAGACACCAGCTACACCTCTCCTGATATTTACCAAAAATACTCCAGACAGGAAATATGTTTTTGTGTAGCTTGTTCCCAACTACAGAGTGTCAACTTCACAAACAGCCCTGCCGTTTGTGTGTACCCCAAAGGAGGAATAGTCCCTCATTATAATGTCTTACCTGAACAGAGAATCCAACCAGAAAGGAGACGAGGAAAGGCAACAGTCCTGCATGGGCTATCGTCACAGGAAGACCTACACAAAAGTACAAACATGTGAAAAAGGTCATTACATTTTTAATAAGGAGAAACAGTATTTTTCAATCAAAGTGTCTATGACAATTTAATGAGATTACAGTTCTAAAACAGTAACAGTCAGCAGCAAATTTAGCACTCAAACCTGAAATGATGCACTAAAAACGTAATGTCCCATTTAATGTCACTGACCACCCTTCACAAAGCACTGATCATCGATTTTGCCAATAAAAGTCAAAGTTGGACTAAAGCAGATAATGTTCCCAATGAACTCAGCAGATGGTGGTTTAATATACATTTACGTTTATAGAAGGATTTATAGTCTAGGACTGAAGCCGGTAAGGATTTCTCAGGTCTTGTGGAAAATGTGTTTTTCACACCAATGTGAACCAATAATTACATACAACAAATAAGTTCAAATAAAATATAAGAAATATATCAAAGGTGTGTGTGAGGTGAGGTGTGTGGCCTGTGCTCCTGCTGCTTTAAAAAGGACCTGGGCTCTCAGGACACGGAATACTCAGGTCATTGTCACACTGGAACTAGTCAGGTCGATGTAAAAGAGCTTTCAATCTGTTAGTGGTGCACTTGATCCAGAGTGAGGACAGCAGCCACATTTCAGAGCACAGTAACCGACCACCTGCTTCTAGTCTCCTCTCCCTCTAGAGCGGCTCCTCTCCTCCTCTGGACCTCGTGTAGTGTACTTTGAGCAGTCCACAGTGGGAGTAAAAAGCCTTTTGGAATTGGATCAAACAAAGAGAATGGGCACCGCAGATCTTGCCGTTTGCAATGTTTGTGTGACAATATAAATTGGATCAACTTGCCTCGTACAGAACCAGGGAAGTTAGTCAGGAGGCTCTGTTCTGTTGTCACTGAAATAAACTTGGTGGTCATGTGAAGGCCTTGCACACTCGTGTTGTAGTCAAGGCTGCACTAATTGAGACCAAGACCAGTCCGAGACCATAGGGTCCCGAGACAAAACTAAGACCTCAGAGGGTCGAGACCAAGACAACACCAAAACTTTTAAAGGTCGAGACCGAGACAAGACTGAGGCCACAGCCCATCGAGACCAAATCGAGACCATCTTTGTCATTTTTGACATTCATTTGTATTTTACAGTTATTTTGGGCTGGTCTTGCACACTCATGGCACAGTGATTGAGGTGAATGATCAGTGTTTCCCACAGAAAACTGGTTAGTCAAGGTGGTAACCAGTGGGGGGGTAGAGATTTGGTGCTGGCGAAAGGCGAAAGTGAGGACCTGGGGGCCAGAGATACCATACCGGCAAAAGTGAGGACAGAGAAGGAGCTGAGATGCACGGCGAAAGGCAAAAATGAGAACCAGGGCACCCCGACCGTAGTCTTGCGAGGACTCACATGATTCGGAGGGACGTAGTTAAGACGGGGTAATTGTTCTCAAGGCGGCCGTCCTAACTATAAAGCACTGTGGGAAACACTGATGACGCAGGTGTAATCCCAACAGTGAAGAACCGTCACCAAAACTAAATCGAATGGTTCTAGGTAGGGCTGGGCGATATGGACCAAAAAATATATCTCGATATATTTTGCTATATCTCGATATACGATATATATCTCGATATCTTTACAGGAAAAATACCCCCCTCCCAAACTACTGCAAAAACAAAAAAACAATTTTTTTCTGATTAATATTCATTTAGTAATGCACTTAAACACTCTGTGCCCCTTTTTGGACCCTCACCCACAGTTTAAGAACCTCTTCTTTAAGAGAACTTCCACTGGCACTTTACACAAAACTGCTTCAAAGTGAATAAATTGTGTAGGATTTTTAAACCTGTATTTTCAAATTCCAAACTGGAGTTACATTCTCTTGTTTTAAAGTGGTATTTAGTCTCTGCACATTTACCATATCAAACGCACATTGTGACAAATTGATTTATTTGGCATTTGGCACAGGCTGCAGAGAGAAGCCCCACACGCTCCCGCACACCGGTATGAGTTTAGTGCCGACAGCAGCGGCCTTAATGAAAAATGACCGCACTCAGAGACCTTGAGTCCGAGACAAGACCGAGTCCAAATGCGCTCGAGTTCGAGACAAGACCAAGACAAAGCTCTCGCTTTGGCGGTCCAGGCGTGGGGGTGTCTACTGAGAGGCGGGACAGGTGTGGGTCCTGCTGCGGGCTCCTCGTTTAAGGGGGCGTGGGGGTGTTTTGAAGCGGAGTTTGTTCGTATGACTGGTATGAGTGATATCGTCACACGCGGAGCTCGTGTGCTGGAGTCGTGCGCGGTAGGAGGTGTCATGTGGTTGCGCTCGCGCTGGGCAGGTGCATTTAGAAAGTTTAACTCGTCACGTTACGTCTGTGCAGCTCTGCTTATTGTGGCTGCAGAAGGACTCGCACAGATGCGCCTGTTTTGTTTTCCACGTTTGCATGACGAAATATTTACTCGCAAATGCAAGTGAAATGGGCGCACTGTAGAGCCCTGGTCCTAGTCTTGGTTTAGTCCGCGACCGAGCCCCGGGCTCTGCGGCCGCGTTTAGTCCTGGTTTAGTCCTAGTCCTGGTTTAGTCCGCGGCCAGCTCCGGGCTCTGCGGCCGCGTTTAGTCCTGGTTTAGTCCTAGTCCTGGTTTAGTCCGCGGCCAGCTCCGGGCTCCGTGGAGGAACTCGGGGGACAAAAGCAGGAGGCGGAGGCGAGCGCGGCACAGAGAAGGCAAAACAAGCGAAGCGGCGAAACCAGAAGTAAACATAAGCATTATAGCGATATATCGATATGTCAGAATTCATATCGAGTTTCAAAAATATCTCGATATATTTTAAATCTCGAGATATCGCCCACCCCTAGTTCTAGGGCCGCTCCACAGTTGTGTAGAGAAAATACTCTGTTACCATGTCAATCATAACCATAATCACATTTTCAGTGATGTCATTAAATATTCTTTGTACATTGACACTCACCAAGTATTCCTGTCCCCAGTATGGTCGCTATGGTCAGGAAATCTGTGCAGAAAATAAAGTTAGTGCAGCTAGGACAAAGCCAAAAAGTACTCGTCCAGTTATCATTTTACTCCCTTTCCATTACCTCCCATTGTCTTTCAAAATCACCTGATATCGACAGTACTGATCGGACATTTAGGTTTTATCGAAGTCCTCCACTAGCCCTGACCACCTTCAATGATCAGCATGGGTAATCTGTCATCTGAAATCAGCCTCTGTATCACTCCTCTGGACCCTCTCTCTGAAGAAGCACTGGAGAAATGAAGCCGGTAATGTAAACTGGCATTACAATTGTCTGCATAGTGACTCCCCTCTTACTTTTGCTGGGTAATGTAGAATCAATACAGACATGAATGGACAAAACGAATAAGGCTTACGAGTAGACGGAGTTCAGAAAGTCCGCAAATGTTCAACTTATTTCATTAGCATTGACGTGTTTCATTGTTATTTGTTAGGGATTGAGTCCATAAATTTGGGTTAATATGGTTATGGCCTAAAGTCCTTTCAATCAACTGACAACTATCACATCTTTGGGGTTAGATAATAGCGCTGCTCATTTTGTTTATTTATACTGACAAGACGTTGACGTTTGAGGCCCATTTTTGCTCATGTGGATAGGCCCAGTAGGCTAATTACAGATCCAGCCTACAAATCTGCAATCTGACAGTTAACATTAAAATTATAATTACATTTTTGTGAACTATAAGCCATGTTAGAATGTTAATACCTCCTCAAAACATACCTGGAGTTGTGTTGTTTCATTCACACATATTTGAATAATCCTTTATATTTATTATTAGTTTGGCTACATCTCCAAAGCTCAAAATGCTCTGATTCACCTTGTGATGTCATGAAGTTGTAGTTTGTAAGTTAACAGCTACTGTTTACTTTTAGTTCAGTAGAGATGAGCAAATCCAGGGCTGAAATGATCCAAATCATTCTAGTGAAAGTGTGGAGTTTAAAAATACAGTTGCCACGTTTATATGAGAGCTTTAATTCTGAATAAAAAATCATTTCATTCTGAATATAAAATTAGTTTTGCTTTTAAAAGACCATGTAAACATTTAATTCCTAATGAAAATAATTATTCGGAATTAAACTTAATGCTGACGTAAGTGGGTGGTTTATTCCGATTTTGAAGCTGAATTAATTTATTCCTCGATCATATAAATGTTAATTCTTCTTCATAATAATCCCGCTCGTTGGGTCGTCCTTCTGACAGGATCCGGCTCCTCCAGTCGTCTCTTCGGACTTTCATCCACTGCTCTTTGGATTTGTGAGCGGGATGTGGGAGTGGGCTGAGGTGTGGCAGCGTCAGACTCAGTTTGTCTTCTTCCTCCTTCTCTGACACTCTTCCCTTCTCCTCCTCAGCTCACAGACGTAAAACGTGAGGAGAGAATTCTCCAGCTGCTGCTTCATTATCATCAGAGCGACTGCAAAAAAGTTTGGATCATGTTTGTGTCGGCGGCGTAACGACAAACTGAGATGACAGTAAAGCTGGTAGCAGCTGAAGTGTGAGTTTTCTTCCCAAAGACGGAAATACGCTTGTGTCACTGTCCAATCAGAACCCTTCCGAAGCCCCAGACGTTGAGCAGAATTAAATAAAGCCGATTTAACGTGTTTTCCATGTAAACTCTAAGGAGAATATTTTAATGCTGAACTATTTAACTCAAAATAATTAATTCAGAATTACAAAACATCATGTCACGTGGCCAGTGAAGCACTTCCTGTATTACCACATGACATCACAAGGTGGAACGTTTTCTGTTTGAGAGAACTCAGCCTAAATCATGTATAAATGAAACAAAACACAAATCCAGGTATGTCTGTGATGAGGAAACAACATTCTAACAGAGAATAGAGAATAAAGTAATACGGGCCCTTTAATACAGGCTACGCTGCACTTGAAGTACAGTAGGGTACAGTCGGTTTTTCATTTTAAGTGGCTTTGTGTCTCTCCAGTGTGCGTACCGTAATATCTCATGCTTTAATCACGTCTTTTACGCAGACAGTGTACTTACCCAGGTCATTTTTACGCACGTTATCGCGTTGTTGTGGACTGTGAACAATGCGCGCGTTTGGCTAAGCTTTTGTTTTGGATCAGACCAGTGCAGGAGCTCGCCATACTACTCACAGCACTGCAGGTACACCCAGCGCTGCCTCCACGATCTCTCCTGCTGCCGGAGCCTCACGGACAGCGGCTCCACGGTGCACGGGTCCGGGGCCGGGAGGCGGTCCGGGCAGCGGGCACCGGGGGCAGAGGAGCGGTCCGTGTGGATGCTGCTGATCTCCTCTGCGGCGGTCGCCATCATTTTCACCGTCGTGGCAGCCCAGCCAGGCGCACTCGCTCGCTCCCTCGCTCCGTGCGCGCTCCCTGGCTCCGCGGCCCGCCCCCTCCTGCAGCACGGGAGCGCGCACGGGGGATGTGGATGGATGGATGTTGCGCGTTCGTGATTCAGGATGCTCACTGTAGCATACTGTAGACCTCCGTGACGTTTGGGTTAGTTTCGTGTATTTTCAGTTGTTTTTATGTGCAAAGTACTGAAATGTATGTGTACTGTATTGTGTGTGTTCTTGTATTGCACAATTGTTGCAGAAAAATCAGCAAACGCACACCTACACAAAAACTATGTCTGTGTATGTGCTATAAAAAGTTTCATTTGTGCTTCTTTAGTTTTGGAGACATTAAAGGGGAATTCAGGCACGTTTGAAGCTAAAGTCTGTTGGTTGAATATTGTCAGAAGCCAAAAAACAGCACAGATCAGTGTTTTGTAGGCAGAGATCTCACTGTGGCAGTGAGTCTGTCAAGGTAACAAGCTAGTGTAGTGATGGGGGCAAGTTCTTAGCTTCCACATAAAACACCAATTTACACAGAAGAGGCTTAACACCACTTTCTAACCAATCTTACAACAGCCACTAGTCTAACAAACAAAATGCTCTGCCTGGTTCACTCATTAGTGTCTGGAAACATAACATTATAAAACAACTTTATAAGCAGCCTTAGCCAAAAGACTCAATTGCTGATGCCTTTTCTAATCCAAATTATTGATGAGTGAATTATATTTTTTGAAAATGCTAAATAAATACTTTCAGTTTCTATTGTTCTTCACCATCAGTAGTCTATCCTCAGTTGCTGAGTTGACGATCGAGTCTTTTGGGCTTTCACATGTGCAGTGGGAAAATCAACAAGCTAATGCTAAGGCTGCTTATAAAGTTGTTTTATAACATTTCCAGACACTAATGAGTGAACCAGGCAGAGCGTTTTGTTTGTTAGACTCGTGGCTGTTGTAAGATGGGTTAAAGTGGTGTTAAGCTTCTTCAGTGTGAAGCAAATTGGCATTTTACATGGAAGATAAGAACTTGCCCCAATCACTACACTAGTTTGTTACCTTGACAGGCTCACTGCCACAGCGAGATCTCCAATTTTGAGGGGTTGGATGATGTCATCAACTGAAAATAAATCTGTTTATACCTTAAATACCATGATCGCACAAATGAAATAAACTGCACAAATGAAGCACAAAGATCGGCATCATTTTGGGCCATTTTAGAGCATTTTAAAGCTTCAGGCGGGTTTGGCTAATCCCAATTTGCCTTATAAAAGAATCGTTAATTTCTCCAAAATTAAAAAAGCACAAACAAAACATTTTGCAGCACAAAACAACACAAACGATAGACATGTTTTTTTTGTAGGTGTGCATTTGATGAGGGCCCAACTTCACAGAGGTGTAACATAGGTCTACTAGTTGCTGGGGTGGAAAGTAAATACTCCCATTGTGGTAATTTGAGTAGATTTTTACTTTTTACTTTACGTCTTTGTAATTTGAGTCAATTTATTCAAATTTGCTACTCCGCTACACTTAAAATTGTAGTATTTACTGAGTAGGCTACTATTTATTTATTAAAAAGACTGATCTAACGTTATGTAAAAATTTGTAACCTATAGTTTAAATAGTAACTTTTTGCTTAGGTACAGAATAGGTGGAACTGCTTCTACTATAGTAACCTACATTTTTAACCATATTTGTACTTTTAGTTGTGCTTTTTAGTCGCGCAGAAATTTACAGGGTTCTTTCCACCACAACAAATTCCCAAGAAAAAAAAAGATTGAGCAAATTGAACACAGACTCAAATGTGACCATTTTATTTTTGAAAATCCAAAAACTTCCAGACAACAAAACAGCAAAATGACAAAAGAAGTCATTATTACAAACACATGCAGAGTTACAAAACATGGAACAGTGACTTTAAAGCTGAACTAAGTAACTTTTTTACCTTATTAAACATTTCTGAAAGTCAGTGAGCTGTTTAAATATGTATATTGAGAAGAGGTGTAAGAAAAAATTGATTCAGTGATATATCGTGATGCTTCATTGCACAATTCTCTAATCGTTTTTTTAAAGTAATATTTTTTCATTAGTTAATTCCATTCACTGTTCTGATGATTTAAACATTTTTATAAATTGTATTTCATTGTGTTCTCATGAAGGTGACTATTGTTGACTATTATTAGAAGTAATTATTAATAAATCGCAATATCTCATCCATTGTTTTAGTATCGGGATATATACAGAACAGTGCAAAAGTTTTAGACGTGTGGAAAAAATGCTGTAAACTAGGAATGGCTTCAAAAATGGAAGTGTTCATCATTTATTTTCATCCATCAACAAAATGCAGTGAATGAACAAAAGAGAAATCGAAATCAAATCAATATTTGGTGTGAGCTTTGCCTTCAGAAGAGCATCAGTTCATCTAGGTTTACTTGCAGACAGTTTGTGAAGGAACTGGGCTGGTCGCTGTTCCAAACATGTTGAAGAACTAAGCACAGATCTTGTGTGGATGGAGCTTCCTCTCATCCTTCTGTCTCTTCATGTTAATCCCAGACACACTCCATGATGTTGAGGTCAGGCCTCAACTTCTTAATAATAATACATTCTATTTATTAGGCACCTTTCTGGACACCCAAGGTCGCGTCAAGTTAAGCGTGATTTAAAACATACAGTTAAAAGCCTTTAATTAAAGTGGGACAGTATTTAACTGATTGATTGTATTTAGCATTGTATTTAGTGTAATATTTAGTATTTCATAATGTATTGGACAGTATTTGAATTGATTGCTTGTATTTAATTCTTCTTCTTTATGCTGAAGATAGTTCTTAATGGCTTCTTCTTTTGTTCGCTCACTTTGCATTTTGTAAATTGATAAAAACAAACCATCATTATTTAGATTTTTGAAAGCATTCTTTGTTTACAGCATTTTTTCACACCTGCCTAAAACTTTTGCACAGTCCTGTATATGAATCGTCTATCGTCTCCCCCTGCTGTCACTGCACGGAACACCAACCTTACAAAAACGGCGGATTATATATTACTATTACATCCTGAATATTATGTTTTGTATGTGATTATTCAACCTTTCAATTTCAATAAAAAAGAAAACACGATTTGGTTCTGCTTTTTTTGTTCTGATAGTTTATTCTCATACCTGCAGGGGGAGCTGTGTCGCTTAAGTTACTTAGCTCTGCTTTAACAAACTTGAGCTCGGTTCCCGTGTTCAGTAGATTGTATTCAGCGCTTGCCCCTCACAGTGTTTCATGTGCATTTGACCTGCAGTCCATCTCCTTTTACACTAGTGCATAGGCCTATGTACAGTAGTTCACACATGCTCGTTCTTGTGCATGGTACACGTGCACAATACATAATAAAGCATGCAACACAAAGAGAAAGTAACACATCCTAGCTTTAGAACACGTAGAGTTTATTGCCTTTATAGAAGCATTCATTAACTAATTGTGTTTTGTTTCATTTTGTGTGGACCAAAATGCCATTATTAGGTTTTAAAATCTGATCATCAGTTAAAAACTTTTTCATTTTTTCCAATAGAAGGCACAATTTCAAAGCAGTTGAGTCATTCAAACTGTAAAACCATCAGAAACCACGTGTTATTCTCTGTACATGAAACAACTGATTTACACCATAGACTGTATATAAGGAGCCAACCTGCGACCCGCCGAGTTCCAAAAAAGAAGTGGACATACAACTTTGCTCCCGATTGGCTCTTTGGTAAGGTGACCAGACGTCCCTATTTACCCGGGACAGTCCCAGCTTTGAGCTTTATGTCCCTTGTCCCAGCAGATTTATCCAAAACCAGTGATTTGTCCCAGTTTTATACAAAAAATGTCCCAGGTGTCCGTATTTTTGACCAATTTGACCCCTGCCAAAAGTTAAGAGAGGCATAAATTGTCATTGATTTAGGTAAAATACACAAAAGCTGCTTAAGAATGACAGAAAAGTTGCTTAAAAATGACATAAAAGCTGCTTAAAAATGACCAAAACACAAAGAAAATGTGTCTATACTGACTCACAATAGTGCCGAGTGCAGAACAATTTCCTTTATTTACGCACTCACTTCACAATTGTATTCTCACCAACCAACAAAAAACCAAGGATGTCCCAGTTTTTTAATTTGAAAATCTGGTCACCCTCCCACAGTCCACTCCTATACACAGTCTAAGATTCACACATTAATATAATCATAACGGTACAAAGCACGTTCTTCACAGACACATTACAAACACTGAAATCCCCCTTAGCCCCTGCCCCCACCTCCTCCATGCTACAAACTGCTGCAGGTGACCACTCAAATTCTTCGAAATAACCATAAAACGAAAGAGAAACACAACTACAACTCGAGCACGCACCAATGCCTAACTACAGATGGCTTCAACCTGACCTCCACCCACCAAAGAACTGCATGAACCTGTCTGAGCGCACAACAATGGGATTATTAGTTTCATTTGGACATAAACCAGCTCAATTATTTAAGTGTATTAAAGATATTTGGCTACAGGCATCAACCAGTACTTATTGCTTGCAGTACACGTCTATATTGCTTTATCTGCTACTCTCTAAGAACTCCCCTGATGAGGCATCATGTTTGATTGTACATTGAAAGACTTTCTGGTGCGTTCTTAAAGCTGAAGTACCAACATTTTAGTGAATGTGGTTTTCCCCAATGTATTTATGGTGAAAGCAGAAGTTTGTGGCTAAAATCAAACAACTTCACTCTGGCGTCATCACATTAAAAGACACTTTGGTTTGAGAACTGATTGGCTGAAAAACCCGGTCCTGGAAAATCATGTGCCAAAGGGTTTGAGAACATGGGTAAATTTAAAGGAAGTATATATCATATTTTCCGGGCTATAAGCAGCCAAAAATGCACAATGAAGAAGAAAAAAACATATATAAGTTGCACTAGACTATAAGTCGTTTTGGGGAAATTTATTTGATATATTTTCAGCCTGAAGATCTGCTGCAGGTTTTGGGACTTCGTTGCCATGTTCTCTGATAGAGGTGGTTGTGTTGCATGAAGCGGTAACAGCTTTTTTTTGTCTTCTTCATTGCAGTTTGACTATCCTACACTTTTCCCCAGTTCCTCACAAGTTTCTCGCTCACTCCAAACTTTCTTTCTGCTTCTCGATTACCGTTTTCAGCTGCATATTTCCCCACTTGCAGCTTGTAATCTGCAGAATGTGATTTTCTTTTTGGAGACATTTGTGTTCAGTCTTTCTCACTTGTCTTTATAAGATGATGTTTAAACCTCAAAAAAATTTTCAGTGATAATGGGAGTAGCTGATACTGGTACACAAGCCTAGAGTGCCCACTTGTGGCTGTCAGTGTGAAAATAACCAACATGTGAAATTATATACTTTAATATATAAGTCGCACCTAAGTATAAGTCGCAGGAACCACCCAAACCATGAAAAGTGCGATTTATAATCTGAAAAATACGGTATTACAATCACAACTGAACCTGAGTTACCCTTAATTTTTTGACATTTTAATTATAAGTCACTACTTTTTTCTCACACTTTTTGCATTGCAAAAGAACCAAAACGCCAAATTATAACAAACAACTTTATGTCCAGTGTTTTTACAATTCGGAATAAATCAGCATATACTTGTTATTTAGTAAAAGCTCCATCCGGATGGCTGCTTGCCTACGCTTGGTCACCTCCCCTCCCCGGTTGGAAGTCTATTCATTATGTCTGTACTGTATTTTGAACTTGGCACTGAAGTTGCAGAGATGTTTTATTTTTTTTTTATGTGTGCTCTATGCTCTACTATGCACCAGTTAAGGGGTATGGTCTGGGGGCTGTTCTCTTTTTTGTTCTCTTCCCCCTATCCTTACGTTTGTAAGGATAGGGGGAAGAGAGGGGGAAGTTGTAAAAGCATTGTGTTCTTCCTGTTCTGTCTTCTGGTCCAGTCCATGTCTAGTCCCCCCACATTATGTATTATGTGTTTGTAAATGGCCAGAGGTCCAATTTTGATTCCTTTGTAGGTCTTGTACATGTGGAGAAATTGACAAATAAAGGCATTCGTTCTCCTTGTTTGAAAATCAGGTACCCCAGCTTTAAAAAGCACAGTCCTTTAGTGTAAAACTATATTGAAAATGATTGCTTCTTAAAAATCTACTCTTAAGAGTTTCTCGAGCTATTAAGAGTGTGCAAACATGCAAAACATTAACCAGCTATTCCACTAATCATAACTACAGTGCAGTGCCAATAACATTTGAATGGCTTGTCAGCTACACACTTTGGGTTGACCCACAAAAGCTATTCCACACACAAAAGTCCATGTTCACAAGGTATAAAAATCAGCCCTATGCATAATATAGCCCCTTATGAAAATTTAAAAAGAGGAGAGAGGTTTCAAAATGTCAGCTCGGCCTCCTAGTGCAAAAATACAACCCTAAAATACGAATATTGATGCTTCTCTTAGGGCTGTTGTGCAGTGTGTACCTCAAAACCTTAAATTATAAATTGTTCATTTCAAATATACATACATATTTGTTAGCTTATTGACCATCCCTGCCAGCATAAGTATTGCAGTATATCTTATTGTACTTAACCATTCATATTTGATTGTACTAGTTAATTTGAGCTGTTAGTGTTGATTTAGAGGTAATCTAATAGGCCCCACGTTACTTTGTCAAGCCCTTCCACCTTCCACCAATACCCTGGCCTTCCTGTTTTATTCTCAGAAGTTGATCTGGTATCCCATAACGTGAAATGAATCGGTAGAGAATTAAGTGGCCATAGCATTTTATTTATTTATTTTTTTAAACGTTTTTCGAGCTTCAAGTTGGGAAGCTCTTTTGAGACTCATAGAACGATAGTTACATTTGGAACTCTTGCGTAGCCCTGGATTGGACCAACTTCTTCCTGGTTTAAGTCTGATGTTGGAACGATTTAAAAGCTGTATTTAAACCTGCATTGTGTAACCTTCTGGTGGAGGGATCACCAACTGCTTCTCTCCATCTGCCTGAATGTTCCACAGTCTCGCATTCAACTTTTCTATTTCCATGGAGACAAGCAGGCAATGAAACTGGTTTAAATAACAACTACTAAACCTAAAGAAATACCAGACAAACTTTCTGAGTATAGAACACATAGGAGCCATCATCATTTAACCCTTATTTGCGTTCACTTGGGTAGTTCTCGAACAGCTCCTGTCCAAAGCAGATGAGTCTGTCTGCGGAGCGAACGGCCCCCAGGATCAGGTCCAGGGCCCGCTCCCTGGATCGGGAGCAGGACGGGTCATGTGACACTTCCTGGTCACGTGACGGAGGTCCGGACATTTCCTGGGTCGCGGATTGGGTCCTGATGTGGCTGCCGTCGTTACAGGAGAGGAGGGCATCTTCTGGGAATCGCAGGATGGAGAACTGAGGGCTCCCAGGAAGACTGTACAGCAAGTTTCTGCAGAGAGGAAAAGACAAAGAATGAATCATAAACATTGAAAAAATTTATTCTTCTGAGCTAATTTTGCAAAATTAGTTTTCAAGTTAACTGCAACCTTTTACCTTTGGTTCAGCAGAGATGGGAAATTCCAGGACTGGAATTATCAAAATGAGTCTAGTGAAAGTGTATGGAGTTTAAAACCACAGTGGAGCATTTTCTTTACTACCACGTGACATCATAAGGTGGAGAGAAAAACTCTAAACCCTAAATATGCAGGATTTGTGTGTGAAACATGTGTGCAGGAAACAAAACACAACTCGAGGCATGTTTGTGATGAGGAAATAACATAACACAGATCAAAAATCCTCCTGTGGGCTCACCACCCGCAGAGGGGTTCATAGGGGGGGTCAGGTGCTATGAGGATTGGGCAGCACGCTGCCCCCGCGACCCAGCCGGATTAAGCAGGAGAAGATGGATGGATGGAGATCAAAAAATAACGTAATCTGGGCCCTTTAATAAAAAACTCAACTCATGGGCCGATTTCAATAATTCCAGCAAAATATCAATATTACACTATCCCTAATTGTAACCTTATTAGAGGTTCCGCCAACTACTTGTCTCAGTGGAGATGTTATTGCTTTGATGGGACGGTTCGACACTCTGACATGCACTTCATAAAGTTGAGAGGCTCGGCCATCTGTTCTGGACACCTCCTGGACGCCTCTCTGGAGAGGTGTTCTGGGCAACTGGGAGGAGGTCCTGCAGAAGACCCAGGACACGCTGCAGGGATTATGTCTCTTGACTGGCCTGGGAACGCTTTCGAGGCCCACTGGAGGAAGTGTCTGGGCACTTCCTCCAGCGGGCCTCTAAAGTGTCCCAGGCTGTGGGGGAAGTCTGGAAGTCCTTGCTTAGACTGCTGCACTTACACTATTAGAAAATGACTTAAAAGTAGTGAAATTATCTGTCCATGCTGCAAGATCATTTTACTTGACAAGTTCTCTTAAAATAAATAACCTCTAGACTAGAATTTATCCAATTCAGAACTAGTAAGTTGATAATAAATCTGAAAACAAGATGAATAACCTTCTTAATGTCTACATTGCGTCTCCATGGTAACACCTAAACATTCCACCGTTAGCGGCACACGTAGAACACCCTCAGCATAATGTCACTGAAAAGTGTCACCCCATACAGTACATACTTCTCTAGACAGAGGCCTGAGACAGCTCACAGTCATTTAGTGCTGCCACTAACGACTAATTTTCTAACGATTAATCTCTCGACTAATTTTTCGATTAGTCGACTAATCTAAACGACTAATTAAAAAAAAAGCGGTTCTAACACACACAAGTGTGTGTGTTAGATTTTACCTTGTGTGTGCTGTGCGTGCGAGTTGCAAAGGTTATTGCTGTTATGTCTGTTGTGTGTGCTCATTCAACAATGTTGAACAACGATATGCACACACAATTTAACGAGTTTGCACGAGCAGCATATGCAACGGTATGCTCAATACCTCATGCATCGTGGTCGTGGTCGAGAAAGAGAGAGACCAGCCAGCAGAGTGCGCACGGCAAATACTTCCTCAAGTTTGTTTTCTTTGGCGGTGCCATTATTTACCACTGCTGTTAGCCTTTGGTGAAGCCGAGGTTAGCCACCTCGGCGTCAACCCCGGATGTAGCCGCTGTCAGCAGCACCGGTGTCGGCCTCGGCGCAGTTGCTGCCCGCGGCACCGTGTCCGCTTCGGTGTAGCCGCTGTTAGCCGCGCCGGTGTCCGCCTCGGGTGTAGCCGCTGTTAGCTGCGCCGGTGTCCGCCTCGGGTGTAGCCGCTGTTAGCTGCGCCGGTGTCCGCCTCGGGTGTAGCCGCTGCCTGCCGCACCGGTGTCGGCCTCGAGTGTAGTACGACTAGTGGTGTGGAGGGGAAATACCTGATCTCAGGCAAGCAAAAGGTCTCTGGACGAGCCGTTTGAGACCAAAAATAAATAAAGGCGAATATTCGACCAAAAAAATTGTAGTCGACTCATTTTCATAATCGATTACGTCGACAACGTCGAATAATCGCGGCAGCACTACAGTCATTTGTAAGGCTCCGGACCTCAGCAGTGTTTCTCTCTGAGCTCGGTTGCATTGATTTCTGTTTGCTGAGAGGCTTATGAGCTAAATGGAGTGATTCTTCATCTGCCGGGACACCGTACAACCTTCAGTATGCACTTAAGTTCAAAAACAGTGGTTATAAGAGCAATATCTGTGAAGGGTTTGTCTAAATCAAAAGCCCATGAACGACTGAGTACATTGAGAATATAAGGGATGAGATCGAACTTTATTGATTGCACACAGAGGGAATTCACTCGTTATGGTAGCGCTTAATACACAATTGTTATGACAGATCCTAATACACGATAACCTGCAGTCCTAAAAGGGCTCTCTCTGATCTGAATGGTCATGACCTCTGTTTATGTGTTCTGTATCTGCAGGTTAAGACACATTTGAACTATCAGTGGCCACGTTTACATGATGTTTTTTAATTACTAATTAATTGTTCTGAATTCAATAGTAGTAGGAATTCAAATATTCTCCTTCGAGTTTACATGGAAATAATCATTCTGAATTGAGGTTTACATGGAAAACACGTTAAATCACATTTATTTAATTCCGCTTAACGTCTAGGGGTCGGGAAGGGTTCTGATTGGACAGCGACACAAACGTATTTACGTCGACTGGAAGAAAACACACACTTCAGCTGCTACCGGCTTTTCTGTCATCTTGGTTTGTTGTTACGCCACGGACACAAACATGATCCAAACTTTTTTTGCATTTGTTCCAATGATAATGAAGCAGCAGCTCACGTCTGTGAGCTGAGGAGGAGAAGGGAAGAGTGTGGGAGAAGGAGGAAGAAGACAAACTGAGTCTGAGGCTGCCACACCTCAGCCCACTCCCACATCCCGCTCACAAATCCAAAAAGCAGTGGATGAAAGTCCGAGTGCTGGAGCTGGATCGTCTGGATTGGGTTAGAAGGGCGACACAACAAGCATGCGCTGAAAGACTGGAAATATTTTTAAGTTTACTAGCCAGGCTGGCCCCACCTGGCTCCACTCAATTTCATTTCTCTCCAGCAACTAGGTCAGGGATCACAGCACACTGTACGGTTCGCAAAAACCCCAGAAGTTGTAGTTGGCGCACTGGCCAATCAGCAAAGCGGTGTGTTGGCCAGAACCAACCTGAGTTACAATGGCAGACTGCTTACGCCATGTGCACACGACCAAATAGCAGCAATTGGTTAAATAAAAAAAGTACACACCTACTGTCAAGCCAACGGATCCTAATGCTGTGAGGTCAGACGGTTTCCACGAAGTGAAACCAGCTGATGAATCAGGCTAAACGTGTACATGATCGAGGAATAAATTAATTCAGCTTTAAATTGGAATAAAGCACCCACTTACTCAGAATTAAGTTTAATTCCAAATAATAATTTTCATTAGGAATTAAGTGTTTACATGGTGTACTTACTTTTTATTCAGAATGAAATAATTGTTATTATAAATTAAAGCTCTCATGTACACATGGCAAATGCTGAACATTCCCTGAGTGCTTTTTAACACGTCTTCATATAGACCCTTCCAGTGCAATGTACTGGTACATCATACACTATATTTATCCAATGTACTATATTTACAATGACTGAGTTACTGTTATCCTCCCAGTAATACAAAATCAAGGCTGGTTTTATGACTGACAATCACACACGCGTAAAAACAAACAGTGCCACAGTCAGCAGTTTTTGTGACATAGCATAGCATAGCATAGATAATACTCCCTACAATTGTACAACAACTCACCCTTATGTAACAGATAACCTTATGTCCTGTCAATAATCATGTCTTTCTATGACCTCTTATATATAGCTGAGATTTTATATTTTATTCCTTATTTTTCTATTTTATTTTGTACATTGTACATTTTGTACATTTGTACATTTACATTGACATATTTATGTCTTATTTGACACCAGTCTCTTGCCATCTTTTTTGCTACTTATTTAGATTTTTTCTTTTTAATTATCATTTATGTTTTTCTCTTTGTTATTATATTATGTATGAGCTACTGTGTCCAAATAATTTCCCTTGTGGATCAATAAAGTTTGTATAATTCTAAGTCTAATAGCAACTAGTATGAATACTAAGTTACATTTCAAAAAACATTATGACAGACTAATGAAGACAAAAGTATTGCAGGCCACAACTACAGTTGAGTTTCAGTTTAGTTTCATCAAGCCACACAAATCCTACTTAAATGAGTTCACTTGAGAAACATGTGAGCTGGATATTAGATACTGATTCTTTCTCAAATAAGACAGACATGTAATTACCCGTTTGTGTCTGCGTGTGTTTGCTTACATCAGTACCAGACTTTGTGCAGCTTTTCTAAACACATCAGTCCCGGAAGATAACATGGCAATATTAAAACATAGTACTATTACTTTGTGCATTCAAACTGTTCATTTCTTCAGTGGAAATTCACCCAAAAGTTAAAGAACTGTATGTAGCTTGTGCTCTGAATGTTTTTTAAAAGTACTTCAATCACAACTGAACCTGTGTTGCCAGTGACACCTGCAGATAGAGGACACATCCAAGTTTGTCTCATTCTCAGTTTATGGACAGGCCTCATGTGAAAGTGTAGAACCTCCAGAATAGACTCTATTCACGCTTACATCACAAACCCGGAAGACATTTGAAAACATGCGACAGCAACTTCCTAGCTCTGTTTGCTGTAAGTCTGACAAAATCTAGGAAAAATTAGAAAATTACCCAGTTTTCTTCATCTCCATGTCATTGTAGCATTCTGTTATGTTCAGCTCATCAACAATTCCAACCATACCTCAGTTTTCATCATTTTCCCACTGACACAACTCCGACCGCACCGGGTACGTGCAATTAGAAGAGACGAGTACATCAAATTCCAAATGATTCCAAACAGCACATTGGTCAATGACGTAGAAGGATTTTCAACAGGCAAAGTTTAAGATATAAAAAATATTCATTTCTATTGAACTTTTTCAAATATTTACAGTGTCAGGTGCATAAGTCTATGTTTAATATTTATATTGAGCATTTTTAGTGTTTTTATGTACATGAATTGGCTACAACCTTAAAAAATTTTATGTGGTGCAATCGAGAATAACCTTAAAATAGTTTTATTTTCTAAAACATGGTTGGGATATTCATCTAAGTTCTGAGTAATATGAAGTGTATAGAAACAAACTGTTAGCATTTCTTTAGATTTTTAATGCATATTGATATTTTCTTTTGCTCCAATATGACAGTCACCTGCTTGTGTTTAATGAAAAAACTGCTACCCTGGAAAATGCTTTAAATGAAGAAAAATGCCATTTAAGTAGACTTTGTCTGTTATTAAAACTCCAGCCATAGCATTACTGCTGTTATTAGTTGCACCACATGATGCCCGGTCACACCACATGACATTTTAACACTTTAAGTACAAAAAACATGCAGAATAACTTATGATTTCTGAAAAAATGATTTGGTTCCATGGAGGTCAGAGGTGCGACAGAAATGTGCTGAAATTTGAACCTTTTAACTGAGGAAACTGCAATTGGACAGAAAATGTAGGCATCATGTCATTAACCCACATACATATACAGTCTTCATTTTACCAATGATCACATTTACTTCACTGTCGGTTGGTAAAGTCCAGTGTCGGGAACTACATCGGAAATCGTCATTGCATGTTTCCAAACGTCTTCCTGGTTTGTGACGTAAGCATAGAGTTTATTCCCTTCAGGTTTGGCTGTAGGTTCTAGAGTTTAGGTAGTGACCATTCAGATCAGAGAGAGGCTTTTTAGGTTTAAACCAACTAAATTTCAGCATTTATGATTGGATTTTAACACCAAATTATAACATAAATAACTTGGATATCATGTGCATTTTCTAATTAGGAATAAATTGACATTAGACTTTGGTAACTTAAGTCTGCATCAGATCACTTGCAGGTTTTAATTATGTTTGACTTCACTGTCCTTGCTAAACACATACATATATACATTTGTTGGTGTTATTTTATTGCTCTCAGTTGTTTGTTACATCATTAAAATAGAAATGAAACCAAATGACAGTTCTTTTTAACCAGCGCAAAATGGAGGCCCCTATAATGAGTTCTCCTGGTTTCTTTCAGAAGTCCTTAAAATATGGAGTAAAGAGGTGTGGTGCTCTTAGTCTAATGGCCTAGTCCTGCCACTGAACGCTAACTCTTTATAAATGGCTGCCATTACGGCTAATGTTTTTTGAGCATGATGGAGCAGCTAATTCTAGCTCAGATGCTAATGGGAGCGGAGGACAATTAACGTGTCTATTACCGCCATAAAGTGTGAATAAGACCAAAGACTGGGGACATCCATTCTACACCAATCAGGACAGGAGCAGACAGGAGCGAGACAACATGTCGCCATAACAATAATACAAAAACATGATTTGATTAATGGGTTTGTCGGCAATTTTCAAACACATATAATGGATGTTTGTCAATAGAAGTGCAGCATCTGTAAAAAGATTGCAGTGTAGACGTCCGTGTTATTTTCCAAAAGCACAATGGATCATATCATGTATCATTTGACTTTGCTTGTCAACATTAATAATGCAAATATGCTTGTATAAAAGAAGACATAATGCGTTAGTAAGCAATATAGTTAGAATCTATGACACCCACTGACTACTGGGTTGGAAAATTGCCGAGCCCAATGGGAGCTGAACCTCACCTGCCCCTTTACTGTGACGCATGTTGTTGGCACTTCCTATAGATGCATACAAAATACAACTTTGACAGGGTAAATGAGAAGGGAAACAACTAAAAGATGGTTAAAAGCTCCAAAAAGTCTATTTTGCACAACATGTCGTCTTTAGTTTTACACAGTGGGTGCCGTAAACCTTCTGTGTAGCCAATTGAACACTATGGACTCAACTTACAATTTGGTACAGCTCAAAAATCACGGTCAAGACTACAAAAAAGATCAACTTCTAAGATTTGACAAGCAGGGATGGGTATGGATGATAAATGAATCTCTTAAGTCATGTCAGCTTTTCATGTTTAATAGTTAGTAGGGTGTAACGATATCCAAGTGTCATGATACAATATCTTCACGATATTACGATATTCTACATAATAACAAGACTGTCATTCTAAAATGCTTTGACCAGTCATTTGGTACATTTATTGTCATTAGGGATGGAACGATATCCAAATCTCTCTGTACCATATTTTCACCAAATACATCTCATGGTATCAGATTTATTACAATATTTTGTGGAGGCTCACAAAACTGTGATTATGCGACTTTTTCTCCTAAAAATGCCTTCACAAGACTTAATCCAAAGAATGAAGATGTAAAAGTGCTTAGAACAGTTATTTCTTCATGTCGTCTGCACTGAAACGGAGCAAAGGATCATGGTCTATGTAGTTCCCTCTGTTTTTTTTTTGTTTTTTTTTTAGATATTTCTGTATCAGAACTATTCATTTAAGCAAAGAGACTTGTGATTCGATATATTGTGATGGTCCACGATATTATTGTGAGACCTTTGACGATACGATATCACCATATTTTGGTTATTGTTACATCCCTAATAGTTAGGGGTAATTGAACAGATGCATTTTAGAAGTACACTGTATAACTTTCATGGGGAAAGGTACACCGCCTGCTTGTTACCATGGAGATCTGCCTGGAATGTTCCACAGAAAGGCATTAATACATACATATATATCTCATTGTTAAAACATTGTTGCTAAACTTGTATCCATGGTGATTCACAAGTTTAAAGCACATTATACAAAGTCAAAACTTCAGAGCTTCTAACCATGTTATACTTGTTTCTCATTCTCATTTCCCCACTCAAAGTGTATTTGGAGTGAGTAATCTTTAATCTCTCGTTCTCCAATTTTATTTTCTTTATTGGTGATACACGTAGGATCCAGCAGCATTGCGTAGTCATTTCAGCACACACACACACAAAATCTGCCATTTAATAATAATAATAATAATAATAATAATAATAATAATAATAATAATAATAATAATAATAATAATAATAATAATAATAATACATTTTATTTATTAGGAGCCTTTCTGGGCACCCAAGGTCACCTTAGAACAAATAAACAAGTTAAGTGCAATTAAAACATGCAGTTAAAAGCCTACAGTTAAAGTGGGACAGTATTTAATTGATTTATTGTATTTAGCATTCTATTTAGTTTGTGGAATTTATTAATATTTAGTATTTAATAGTGTATTGGACAGTATTTGAATTAACTGACTTACAATTAGTTATGAACTATTCTCCCTGGAGACTTATGTTGCATGTTTTGGGTTGATGGGGAAAACCGGAGGCTGGAGGAAACCCATCCAGACACGGGGAGAACATGCCAGTGTGATCTGCAGCTATCCATAGGAGGTGCCGACAACTCCACAGCTCTTTGTAGTAATGATATTTACACCAACCTCAGCTCCCATCAGGCACTGCTGTTTCTTAAATTTGGTTCTCTTAATGAATATTGCGATTTCAAATGTACAAATTATAACTTAATGATCCACGTGTGTCATAGATTATAACAATATAGCAGGCTTGAACACAAATTGTCTTCTTTAATTCCATTCTGCAAAACATTCTAAGCTAAGCAATGATATTTCTATACATAGCTTATAGAAATGCTACATAATGAACCTTTTTAAGTCTTTTTTTTGGGAATACAAGACACTATCCTCAAAGAAACAACATAGCCTATAGACAACTATCTTAAAGTCAGAAACAAGAGCAAAAGTCTTGCCAAAAGTGTATCAGCAACTTCCAAAATCCTATTGATATGTATGTATTCACAGATAGCCCGTCTCCTTATAGTGTGATTGATGTGTTGTGCGTAGACTTCCCTCTCTTCTCATCCATCATTAGAATATGCCTCAAACTGGGCCTTACGTTGGCGCACCTCTCTCATCTTTAGCAAACGTGCAGCTTTTATTTGGCTCTAATCAATGTTTTATTCAATAAGTAACTCCGCTGAGGCTACTGTGCACTGGATCTTATGAATAATGCAAAATGACTGTCCAATCACATCAGTTTGAAGACATTGTTTGTTATCAGGGGACATCCTAATACAGTCCTGGGCTAAACTTGTGTGGCAGCTCCCAAATAAATATAAGTTTTTGTTGTGATTGTATTGGAGGGACACAGGAAAAGGCTGAGATGGAATCATAATGGAGGTAATGGTCCTGCGATAAAGTTTGCTGGTTTGTCAATGTTAGTGGCATTAAAGCACTGCACTTGGATAGTTACATCATATTTTGAATTTTCAATGGAATACTCTCGCTGACAAAAACAAAAAAACAAAACAAAAAAAGACGCTAATTTCTCTGATCTGGACAAGATTTTAAAACTTATATCAGCTTATTCATTTACCTGTCCATGCAACAAGATAATTTCACTAGTTTTAAGTCATTTTCTGATAGATTAAGGGTTTATATCTTAAGCTTTTTAGCACTGTAACGAGCTGGCAGGTGGTCCCTCGGTTTAAGAAGGGGGAGGGTGTGTTCCAACTACAGAAGAATCACATTCCTCAGACTCCCCAGGACTGATAGTCGAACCTCGGACTCAGGAGGAGCAGTGTCGTTTGAGTGGAATACTGGACCAGCTCTATCATGAACAATCTCAAGGGTTCATGGGAGTTTGCAAACCGCAGCGGCCCATACCCGTCATACCTCAATCTGCACCCGACCTGTTTTCTGACATAACTGAAATAAAATTCCGATCCGATCCGCTATAAATACACCTGAACCGCACCTGAATGAAAATCAGTCCGAGAGCCAAAAAAGAGCCACAACTTTGTACTCTCCACTTGCTAATTTTCTTTTCAGCTCCTCGGGAGTGCATTTTGAAGTGCAGGACATTGCATGTGAGGTCTGAAAATGAAAGTGGCAGAGATTTCTGGGAATGTGCGCGTGCAGCAAAATCATATGGATTTTTACATCTAATTATCTTATAAAAACATTTTTGCATTTCACTAAAATACAACCCTGTTTTTTGTTCGCACATGATGTTTTGTAAACTGCAGATTAGACTCTCCTGCGTCCAACCCGAACCTGCGCCCGACACAGCACGATATTTTTCACCCATTTCATTAAAATTTGCGGTTCACCCATCTGGTATCCATGGGTACACGAACCTGTGCAGGACTCTGGTTTGTGGATGTGGAGAAGGTATTCGACTGTGTCCTGTGGAGGGTGCTCTGGGAGTATGGGGTCCTTTGGTAAGAGCTGTCTGGTCCCTATATGACTGGAGCAGAAGAAGCTGGGATGAAAATCAAGGCTATGGTTCTTGAGTAGAAAAGGGTAACTTGCTGTCTCCATGAGGATGGAGAGTTCCTGCTTCAAGTGGAGGAGTTCAAGTATCTTGGGGTTTCCCTTAGAGACAGGCGGAGGAGGAGCTTTTAGTCAGTGCTCGTTCACGTGTAAAAAAAAGTCAGCTGTGGTGACTCGAGCATCTGTTCCTATCCCTGGGAATACATTCCAGACACCTGAAAGAGCTGAAAGAGCTGATGGACATGTCCAGGGAAGTGTAGGAGTCCCTGCCTCCATTACCCGGCCCCGGATAAAGTGGAAGAAAATGGTTGGGTGGAAACTTGACTTGCAAATTCAAATACAGAATGTGTTTCTCCAATAAAAAATTCAACCTTACTAAAAGTTACACTTGAGTATGGCAGACCTGTAGAGCCCTGGGGGAGCGCTGGGCAGGATGAAGCTCTTCTCCACATCCCTCAGCACGTCGTTGAGCATGCGAACGTGGGCGGGGTCTCTCTCTTTGGGGTCATTGGCTGGGCGCATGACCTCAGACTGGAAGAACGCTGCATGGTCCCTGAGCGAGGAGGCAGCAGAGAGCAGGGCAGGGGGGACGGACGATTTATCTGGAAACATACAGAGTTTACATTTTTAATACATGTCCACCATTTTTGTTAAAGGAGTGCAAATTAATTTTTGTGGTTGGGGTCTGCCACCAAATGTTTGTTCTTTGTCTGGAATGTTCCACAATATGCATCTAAACTTGTGTATCTTGCATTTAGTCAATTACTGGCACAAGAGGCTCACCTCTCCACAGATCTGACCTGTAGCTTGGCTTTGGAGCATCACCACAAGTTCTTCCTTTATGTTAATGCCATACTGTTGAAGAATCCAGGCAAAGCAAAAACATCTCAGACAATAAGGTAAAAATTCTTTAAATCCATGTTAAAGGTGCACTCTGAAACTTTTTTTGGTAGTCCGCCACCATGCATTTCTTCATGGTTGCTTTGTCTGTTCCAAAGCATGGCATCAAATGGATCTTTATTTATTTTACTCAACTGCAGGCATGTTTATTGTAAAATATATCTTGGAGTGAGAATTCTTACTATGAGTGAAGTTACTTCATCACAGATCTGACTTGTACATGGATGTTTAAAGGTCCTATATGACACAATATTGACTCTTATGAGCTTTAAGCCATGTTATGATATTGTTACCTCATTAAAAACATTCAACATTCAAACATGTTTGAGTAATCCTTTATTATTAGTCTGTCTACATCTCCAAAGCTCAAAATGCTCCGTTCCACCTTGTGATGACATGAAGCAGTAGTTTTGAAGTTAACAGCTCCTTTTACCTTTTGTTCAGTATAGGTTGGCAGTTAAAGGGCTGAAATCATCCAAATTGTTCTAATGAAGGTGCATGGAGCACTTCCTGTATTACCACATGACATCACAAGGTGGAATAGAGTGTCTTCTGTTTGAGAGAAGAGCTCAGTCTAAATGCAGGATTTGTGTGTGAAACATGTAAATGAAAAAAAAAAAAAACTCTTGGTATATTTTTCATGAGGAAACAACATTACACAGATCAGAAAATAGTGTAAATATAAGCTCTTCATACTGTGGAACATTCAATGTAAAGCGATAAAATTTCTATGTGAACAAGCAGATATCAGACTCAGAAAAGTGATTTTAATATATTTAAATTATTGAACAATTGAGATTAAGTATATCCCTAGATGGCAGTCCTGCAACTTTCTAGATAGTAAAAACACACTTATGTTTTGCATGTCAATGTTGTTTTCATGTTTTGTTTCTTATAGCCAGCGATGCGTGGTTCATTGATCGTTCTTCATGGACAAATTAGGCCTAAATCTTTTGTTTTGCCAGTGCTGGTGAAGGTTACATTTGTATTGAAGGACAGGGCTTAGACTGGCTCTGCTGCTGCATACTAAAGGCTCACTATCGGTCTATGCTAATGTGCTCTCAGGGCTGCAGCCAGACCTTGACTAAAAAGCTCCTACATATGCAACTACCAGCATGATGAGGGGTGAACAAGCTGCTAAACTACATGAAGAGGAAGGATACGAAGAAATGTGGTGATCAGAAGTTTGAAATTGGCTTGATTATGTGTTTTGGTTGCTTTGAGTCTTTGAAAAAAATGAAATCTAGTGCCTGACTTTATTCCATTTTCAATCCATGAACGTAGAGGGCATGTATGTAGTTAAAGTTGCACTATGTAACTTTTCTGGGGTTGGTACTTGCTAACCTGCTGTTATTGGTTTGCCTGGAATAGACTTACAAATACAAATTATGGCTTCTTACAAGGGAAAAAAGAAAGGGAAAAAATAACTAACATTGCCCAAGAAGACGGATTCTCATCATATTTGTGAGTTCACAAACTCACCAGAATCTATCTTGGAGTGCGCCTGCTGATGTGATAGGGCCCAAAGGTGAAGCGCCCAAACAAACTAAGACATGGCGACACTGACAGACATACCTCAGTCTATTTTAGTATCAATACATATTATTTTAGAAGGTAAAATCTTTGATGATGATCTTTGAGATGTTTGTGCTTTTCTCTCAAATTGATGTAAAGTTTTATTTTTACGTGTACTTTACATTTTTATAAATGTAGTTAATATGATAAACTTAGGTTCAGGAGCAGGACCACGCATCAACCGCCCTCGTCTCCTCTCCAGCGAATCACAGCTCACTTCTACCACACCTCAATTTCCCAGAAGCCTATTTGTAGCAGCCTATCCCAGCAACCCAGTTTGTCCTGAATAACTCGACCCCACCCTCCCATCCCGTATCTGTTCGCTTCCAGACATAAGACGCCTACACGGGGGGTCCTGTTCCTGCTGAGCCATGTGAAGATTGAGACTGAACCCCCACCCTGAGTCTCAACCCAGCCGACCCGCCTCGTCTCCATATAATAAACTCTTTTCTCTTCGCACATGTGTTGTTGCCGTGTCCTTGGTAGTGAATTACGCCTGAGGGTTAGGGCTGGATTTAGTCTTTTGCTATTTTTGCTATTTTATTAAATTGATTATTATTACATTTATATTCTTGCCTATGTGTGAATTACTGTGTCTAAATATTTTTCATTATGGATCGATCAATAAAGTTTATGTAAAGGCTACAGAAGTACAGGAAGTAGTACAGTAAGAGTCACTATCGCTAATCTGCAGCTTCACCTCGATCCGTGTGCTGTGTGGATGTAAACAGACACACATGTGGAACTATCTCGCCTTTTTACTTTTAAAGAACACCTCAAACTCGATTAAAAGTGCTGTTTTATGGACTGGATTATTTGCGGAGGACAAAGTCTATGGATAATGTAGATGAGATGCTGCAGTTTATATTTACAACTTTTCGAGAGGTGAGTAACAATTATTTTCGCTATAGTTTCTATCTTGAATCTCTGTATTCATCACTCCTCTGCCCCTGGCGTTCTGTTTTATTAGTTACCATCGCTGATATCATGATACCAATACCTAATCCAGCAAATTTTTCAGAATCTGCACCTATCTATACTTTTAAGTCAGAACTTTCCTTTGTATTTCAGATTGGATGGATTTGTTTTGCGGTTTATTTTACTAAAGTACACAGTGAAATTTCATACTAAAAGTTAAATTTGCCAAATTTTGTAGTACTTTTTCAGATCTTGTGTGATAAATTGATGTTTGTCTATGTCCTGGAGTGGAGAAGCCCGGCGGTGGAGCAGAGAGGATCTGATTTTCACAAAAGCGTGGAGGTCGTGTGTGCTGAAATAATGAGACGGAGAGATCGATGTGCTAACGAAGCAGTGCTAACCCACCAGCACAAGGAACACAGAGAGCTGAGGGCAACAACTGTAGCCCAAGCACACATGAAGAGGAGCTGCGTTTTCTGTTTGCTTCTTGTACCCTCACTCCAACATTTGCAGAGATTTAAAAAGAAATAAAACTTCGAACCACTGCAAACTATTTAAAATGAACATGTTTTTTCCTTTTCTTCATATTTTTTAAAATGGAAAAAAATCAATTCAATTTGAATCAAATGTCATCATAATGGTCAATGATCAGCTTGGAGCCCTGTGTCATATGTCGCATATGTCTGTGCCTGTGTCTGTTTTTAAAGCCACAGTATGTCACTTTAAGACTAAACTAGGCCAAAATAAAAGTATGTTTTTTTTGTCCTTACTCGGGGGGCTTGCATCTCCACAAACCTGACTCTTGGCCTGGAGGAGGGCCTGCTTCTGCTTGTTTCCATAGAAATGTTGTCGCTTTGGCTATAAACATCTAGCCAGGCTGGCGCAACCTAGTGCCTCCACTCAATTTCATTTCTCTCCAGCGACTAGGTTAGGAATCAGAATACACTCGGCGGTTTGCAAGAATCCCGGAAGTTGTAGCTAGTGCACTGGCCAATGGTGGTGTGTTGGCCAGAACCAACCTTAGTTACAATAGCAGACTGCAAACGCTATCCTCTTTTGGACTTCCTTTGTCAAATAATAACTTTGCATTTTTTTAAATCATATTTTTAATTCACAGTTTCACCTCGCAGAAACATCAATGCTCGTGGACAGACATGTTCACTCTCTGCTTTGCTTGCTGTTGTGCCGGTAATTACTTGGACACCGCTGAGCGTTCCGGTGCATTACATACGTCACCACCAAATAACAGCGATTGGTTAAATCTAAAAAGTACCCGCCTACCGTCGAGCGAACGAATCCTAATGCTGTGAGGTCAGACAGTTTCTACAAAGTGAAACCGGCTGATGAATTAGGCTAATAAACATCCATATTATGCCATAAACCATATCAGTGCGATTGGAGAATGTTCCAAAGTCTGGTTTTAACATTCTGTTTCTGTGGCGTCATGCAGGTGACGTGCCACCTGCAGAAAGTTACATACACACTCTACTTTTACCTTTGTAAAGGAATAGGTGATGGAGTCTCAATGCCGTATAGTGACAAATAAAGACGATACAAAATTTGGTTTATATATTTGGCTACAAAACCTTTCTGGAAACTTTCCAACCTCTATCTCATGACCACTGTGGGATGTGCACTATAAATGTTATCGCCTATGTTTTCACTTGGATCTCTCTTTTGTCACTAGTGGACACTTTATTTCCTGATGCAGACTGACTGACCCCCTCTTCTTTCTTTTACCACTGAGGAAAAAACAAAACACATTTTGTCTGTCTGTGAGTTGATTTCTGTATGTTGGAGCAAGGTCTGGATTCAGTCTTGTGTTTGGGCCTGGTTGGGGTTGAGTTTGAAGGTGGGAGGTGCTCCGGTCCTGGATAAAGCGGAAGAAAAATGGCTGGATGGAGGAGTAATATTTCATTGTTCTTACAAATGTGACTTCTGAATGTCACTTTACTGAAAATGAATGGTCTGACCTCTGAGTTTGTTCTGGACGTCCAGCACTATGTCCAGGGTGAAGAAGGGCAGCACAGGGTCGGTCACCAGGCGCAGGATGGCCTCAGCGGTCATCTGTGGACAACAACACACAAATCAGACTCATCGACAAAATGAGCCTTAGCCAGGGCATCAGGGGACATCACAACATTCTTTTGGTCTGTAATATTGTGTGGAGATTTTATTTTTTATATTTATTAAGGACATCACAGTTGCATTAGGCAAGCCAGATACATTGCTTTGAGTGTTTTAGCACGTGTCAGTTTTAAACACCTGTCCGTAGAAAAAAATATAAGCTACATGTATGAAAACAGACAACAACACAGATAAGAAGTATACAGCATTATTAAATTTTCAGTGAGAGCATTTTTGGTTGAAAACATACAATAATTTTAATTAGGGCAGTGGTAGCTCAGTTAGTGGAGTGTTGGTCCACTGATCTGAAGGCATAGAGCCTATATATGAGTGGACTAAGTAAATGTGATGTCACCACAGTGTTCAGCGCTGCTCAAATGAGGCTCCTGATGCCACGGTTACAGGAGCAAATTTAGAGCCAGGCTCCATATTTGGAAATCCGACCGGGAATATCAGAGCAACCACAAGAGCCAATCATGATTGGCTCTTGTGGACCGCTGTATTTCAGTGATTCTTGAGAATAATAAGGACACATTTAGCTTTAATCATCAAACTTTAAATAGTAAGTTTAAGTCGTTGATTTATACTATATGTTCTGTTATGTGCGAACAAAAATAGAGTCGCAATTTAACAAAATTCACTTTACTTTATGCTAGTTAAATTATGCTAGTTAAGATTCTAGTAAAGTTAGCTATTGTAATTGAGATATTTTCTCATTTTATTTCAAAAATCGGGAGGGGAACTTACTTAGCAGCGAAACTAGCTGTCAGTCAAACCTGTTGCTAACGCTAGGCAGCAGCGACCTCGGGAAATGAAGGCGTCTGATTGGTCTGTTATTTATGTTCATATCTCGATTTAGGAACAAAATTGTGAAATGAAAAATTCAGGATCATGTGTCATGGGTTCATACGAACGTTTTAAGACCAAAATGACAAGGCTCAGCGTAGCAGTTACAGAGAGAGGGGCGATAAGATTCCAATGTAAGTCAATGGGAAAAAGGGAGAAAAGGAGTCAGAAGAGCCTCCTGGAGCACTTCCTGTTTGGCATGCAGCGGCTAACGGGTTAGCTATGTCCACTCATATATACGGCCTATGCCTGAAGGTTGGCGATTCAAATAAAAAACATGATTGGTTGAGCAGTCAGATTCACTGACCCACAGGTTGGCGGTGTGATTCCAGCTCCCACAGACGAGTGTTGTTGTTGTGTACTTTGGCAAGACACTTAACCCACCTCGCCCCCAGTGTCTGCGTACACCGGTGTATGAATGTGTTTCTGAATGGGTGAGCTGTTCCTTGTTGTAAAGCGCTTTGAGTGCCTTGAAGGTGGAACATTTACTTTTAAATTTGTTGCTATTTGTTCCCAATTTTAAATCAGCTGGTTGCAGTCGACAGTCTGGCCCCTTTTGCAGAGAAAGAGACTGATCAAGAGTCCTGGGACACAATTACCACTACAATTATCTCTTGTAGTAGCTCTGTGTGTGTACATTTTATGGTCCTGGTAAATTCTGAATTCAGTGGTACATGAGAGTTAAGGCACTTAATATATAATTTAAGATGACTAAATTGGTAAAAATGTTAGCTGTTAAATAGGTTATGTTTGTTTAAAATTTCACAGTGGTGCCAGTGTGTAGACTTTTTGTCAAGGATGTTAAGGGTCAATTTGTATAATGAATAGTGAGGTTTCAATGTGGTTGAGGAAGCCTCGAGGCCTTGAGAATGCAATCTGTAACATCATTAGTGTTAATATGTAGAGTTTAACGGATCTATTCACCAAGTTTGTGCCAGGGCAAATATTAGGACAAATATTCAGCCATACTGGATCACCAGACTGCTTTTCCATGGCTTTGCATAGACCTTTAACAGGCACAGACAGTTACCAATGTTAGTGCTTCAAGATTACATTAAAACTTGAATATTTAATGCACACACACAAAGTTTTAGACACTTACAAATCAGATTTCAAATTCAAGAACTCAGCCTAAATATGTGTGGTTGGTTTGTGTGTTAAACATGTGCGAATGAAAGAAAATGTGATGAGGAAAGAACATTATAACATAGAAAACAAGAAAACAGTGTAATAGTACTGTACTATAGAGAAAACAAATGTACTACAAGCCAAATACTACAGTACTAATCAGATTTTCCTTCTAAAACCACTGTGTCTGGTGTAGATGAGTGATACGACAGGGGAAGCATCTATCAGAGCTCTGTAATGTGCCCTGACGAGAGTGCACACTGGAGCCCTTATTTATGGGACTATTTTTTGGATGGTGGCGCCACAGCACAGACGGGACTGAAGGAGGAGGAAGGATGCAAAACCGAGAGGCGCAGAAAATGACCGAGAAGAAAGATGTTGCCATGTTTCTCCAATGTAAACGTTGAGTGACAAAAAGCGAATGTAAATGATTTAATTTAAAGGTTCAAGCTTTTATCATGTGCAGCTTTTATCTAAAATTAAACATTTTTTATCTGTTAAATCATTTGAACAGGTCACGCACGCTTTTATCTCCCCCCGTTTAGCCTCCTGTAATACACTTTTCTTGGGCATTAGCCACTGTGCAGTTTTTCGCTTACAGTTGGTCCAAAATTTTGCGACTTTTAGCTGGAACCAAAAAACGTGACCCCCAATTTTAGTCCAGTTCGTTTTAGAATTGAATTTACTGTTTGTTTTTAAAGCTTTGAATGGACTGGCCCCATGTTACGTCTCAGACTTCATCTCATGTTAGGGATGCATCAAAGCATGGTAAAAAAATAAAGTGTCAGATAACCTCGATTAAAACCCTGCATTAGGTTTTAGCATCCAAAAGATTTAGGAAGAAATTCGGACGAAAAAGGAGATGTTTTAGAGGTTGCTCAAGCTGCATGAAGTTTCCTGGAAATTGACTAATTTGGTGTTTTCAAGTAACTTTTTATCGACTTCCTAAGCAACTTTTAAGTGGCAACGGGTAGAGTTAGTGATAGACGACGTTTGATGGAAGACCATTCTTGCCATGGATTCTACTTGGATGAATGAGGGATTCTACATGCACACTTTCAAAATGTAGCAAATATGATTAACTTAGGCTCAGGAATAGGACCACGCCTCAACCGCCCTCGCCTCCTCCCCAGTGAATTTCAGTTTACGTCTACCACACCTCAATTTCCCAGAAGCCAGTAGCCTATCCCACCAACCCAGTTTGTCCTGAACAACTCGACCCACTTCTCCCAACCCATATCTGTTCACTTCCAGACATAAGACGCTGACGAGGGGGGTCCGGTCCTGCTGGGCCATGTGAAGATTTAGACTGAACCCCCACCCTGAGTCTCAACCCAGCCGACCCGCCTCGTCTCCATATAATAAACGCTTTTCTCTTCACACGTGTTGTTGGCGTGGTCCTTGCTTGTAAAGTAATTTTTATGCAAGTTTCTGTCAGGGTTTGGTGTTTGTTGTGTGTTCCCCCTCCCTTCTGTGTCTGTCTGCTCCTCTCGGGGGCGTGGCTGGGCTAATGCTGCAGTGTGGATCACCTGCTCGGTGGTTCACCTGCAGCTAATTGTCTAATCAGCCCCACTATTTAGTTCTGTCCTCATCCTTTGTTCTTTGTCAGTTCATTCCTCCTTTATCCCTTGTCCACGTCCTCGTCCTGCGTGTCCACGTCGTCCTGCCTGCCCTTGTCGTCCAGTCTGTCTACCTGTGAGTCTACCCCAGTGTCTTCCCTCCGTCTATGTCTCCAGCCAGTTTCCATCACCACTTCCTTCAATCCCGGCAATAAACCTGTTTAGCATCTACCTGTGCATATGTCTCTGCTTTGGGGTCCTCAACCACACTCAAACCATGACAGTTTCAGCTTGAATTTGCAGAATAAAATGACAAATATTTCAATAGGTTCGCTGTTATAGTATAGGATCATTTTCAAGTGTTTTGAGCAACCTCTAAATATATAAATATAATATATATTTTGGCCATATATGGAACCAAATGCAGGTTTCTAATCTAGAGAATCTAAAAAACAACTTTTCTGGACCACCCTACCCCGCACCAGCTGTTTTAGGACTGGTATGACCAAATTTTTCATGGAGATGTTACCTGAAATGTCCCAAAATATGGCATTAAGCTTATTTATTAAGTGACACCACAGGGCCACCACAAGTTACATGTTAGATCTGTAGAGAGGCGAGCCCACTGATAGTAATAACCACACTTCATAATAATAATAATAATAATTCATAGTAATAGTAATAACCACAAGTCAATAAAAGCCCATGTTATTGAGTGAATTAAGTGCGGAATGGATATGTTTAAAGCCATCCCGGGACATTCCAGACAAAGCAACAAGATCTCCATGGAGACGAGCAGATAGCGGACCCTCCACCGAAAAAGCTACATGTTAAAAACATGAAAATACAGTTTGCACTTCCGCCGTGATGACTTTATAAGCACTTTACCCAACTTTCGGAGGACAGAGCGGAGTTATTTTGGCGCCACGGTGATGCCAACAACAACTAGCATGTTAACGGCACATCAGCCTTTTTTCCTGCATGGTTCTCGGATGATGAAACGCTTTAGAATTAGACGCACAGAAACCAGTTTTACTACTTAAAAACATTGGGTACAGTTTTACAATTTGAAGTTTTCTAAAGATCCTACATGACACGAAACAATGCTATATAAATAAAACAAAATAGAAATAAAAAAGATAGACTAGGGGTCAAAATTGAGTCCTTTTCCCATTGGCTGTGGATGTTATTAGCCTGATTTAACCTGCTCTCTCTGTGGTCGTTCACCTGTGATGTGTTTTAAAAGCGCTTTATGTTAAAAATAGACTAATGAATATGAGAGCGCTACAACACAAAGCTCTTAGTCTGAAGCACAGCAGGTCGCCCACCCTTCATCTCTCCTTCACCTCTCCCTCTTTCCGTCACTTCTCTCTCTCCTCTCCCTGTCGACACTCTCTTGCCCTCACCTCTCTCTGTCACCTCTGCCTCTCTCCATCACTTCTCTCTATCTCCCTAACCGCTCCCTCTCCTCATCACTTCTTCTCTCTCCCACCGCTCCCTCTCTGCCACTTCTCTCACCTTCTCTCATCTCCTTCTCTCCCTAACCTTTTCTTCTTTCCCTCTCCTCTCCCTCTCCTCATCACTTCTCCTTCTCTCCTCCACCTCTCCCTCTCCACCACCTCTCTCTCATCTCCCTCTCTCCTCTTCCTCTCACCTGTCCCTCTCTCCCTAACCTCTCCTTCTCTCCCTCTCCTCATCACTTCTCCTTCTCTCCCTCACCTCTCCCTCTCCGCCACTTCTCTCTCCTTCTCTCATCTCCTTCTCTCCTCTTCCTCTCACCTCTCCCTCTCTCCCTAACCTTTTCTTCTTTCCCTCTCCTCTTCCTCTCCTCATCACTTCTGCTTCTCTCCCTCCCCTCTCTGCCACTTCTCTCTCTCTCTCCCTCTCTCCTCTTTCTCTTACCTCTCTCCATCACCTCTCCCTCTCTTCCTAACCTCTTCTTCTCTCCCTCTCATCTCCCTCTCCTCATCACTTCTTCTTTCCTTTTCTCCCTCACCGCTCCTTCTCTCCCACCTCTCCCTCTCTGTCACTTCCTCCATTACTTCTCCCTTTCTCCCTAACCTCTCCCTCTCCTCGTCACTTCTTCTCTCCCTCACCTCTCCCTCTCTGCTACTTCTCTCTCTCCCTCTCTCATCTCCCTCTCTCCTCTTCCGCTTTCTCTCACCTCTCCTTCTCTCCATTACCTCTCCTTCTCTCCTCCCCTCTCCCTCTCTGCCACTTCTCTCTCTCCCTCTCTCCTTCTCTCCATTACTTCTCCCTCTCTCTCTAACCTTGCCATCTCCTCATCACTTCTTCTCTCCTTCCCCTCTCCCTCTCTCCTTCCCCTCTCTCCCTAACCTCTCCTTCTCTCCCTCTTCTCTCCCTCTTCTCTCTCTCTCTCATCTCCCTCTCTCCTCTTCCTTTCTCTCACCTCTCCCTCTCTCCCTAACCTCTCCTTCTCTCCCTCTCCTCGTCACGTCTCGCTCTCTCCATCGCCTCTCCCTCTCCATTATTTCTCTCTCTCCCTAACCACTCCATCTCCTCGTCATTTCTCCTTCCCCTCTCTTCTCCCTCTCTCCTTCCCCCCTCCATCTCTCCCAAACCTCTCCTTCTCTCCCTCTCTGCCACTTTGCTCTCTCCCTCTGTCATCTCCCTCTCTCATCTTTCTCTTACCTCTCCCTCTCTCCATCACCTCTTCCTCTCTCCATTACTTCACCCTTCTCTCCCTAACCTCTCCATCTCCTCATCACTTCCTCTTCTCTCCCTCACTTCTCCCTCTCTGCCACTTCTCTCTCTCTCTCATCTCCCTCTCTCCTCTTCCTCTTCCTCTCACCTCTCCCTCTCTCACTTTTCTCTCTCTCTTCCTCACCTCTGCCTCTCTCCATTGCTTCTCCTGTTCTTCTTAACCTCTCCATCTCCTTGTCACTTCTCCTTCTCTCCTTCCCCTCTCTCCCTAACCCCTCCTTCTCTCCCTCACCTCTCCTTCTCTGCCACTTCTCTCTCCCTCTCTCCTCTTCCTCTTTCTCTCACCTCTCCCTCACCTCTCCCTCTCCCCATTACTTCTCTCTCTTTCCCTACCCTCTCTATCTCCTCGTCACTTCTCCATCACCTCTCCTCTCTCCTTCCCCCTCCATCTCTCCCTCTCCTTGTCACTTCTCCTCTCCTTTCCCTCTCCCTCTCTCCTTCCACTCTCTCCCTAACCTCTCCCTCTCTCGCTCTTCTCTCCCTCTCTCATTTTCCTCTTTCTCTCCCCTCTCCCTCTCTCTGTAACCTCTCCTTGTCTCCCTCCTCACCACTTCTCTCCCTCTCATCTCCCTCTCACCATCACCTCTTTCTCTCTCCATTATTTCTCTCTCTCCCTAACCTCTCCATCTCCTCGTCATTTCTCCTTCCCCTCTCTTCTCCCTCTCTCCTTCCCCCCTCCATCTCTCCCGAACCTCTCAGGACAATTTCTATGGATAATATTGATCAGATGGTGCACTTTACATTCGGTGAGTAGTAAAGTCTTATTATTTTTTCTATATCCTGAGTTTGTATGTTGCATCTCTGCATCCATCACTCCTCTGACGCTCTGTTTTATCGGCTGTTACCGTAACGTTGTTGATGTTTGGTGGTGACGATCTGACACTGACACCACACACGAGGAACAGCGGCTTCAAAATCGCACACGGAGACAAAAAGTCGAACTCAGGAAGAAGAAATCGCAGCCAAAATCGGGCAAATTCTCCTGTAGCGTGTGGTGGCCTTAAGTCTTTCATATAAACATTCAAAAGTTAGGACACAAGCTCTCATTCAATGTTTGTTCAATGTCTGTTCAATGTTTGTTCAATGTACATTCTAGATTTTAGAACATACAAAAGCCATTAAACATATGTTGCAAGATATGGAATTACGTAGGAGAGAAAATAAAGTTAAATAAGTCAACTAAATGTATATAATATTTTAATTCAAATGCTCAAAATAGCCACCTTTTGCTTTCCGCTTTGTTGACAGTGCAGCAAACTCTTGGTCTTCTATCAAAGAACTTCTTGATGAAGTTTCCTGAAATGGTTTTCCAAAAAATCTAAGGTTTAAAGTCTAAAGTCTAACACAAATCTTGAGTTATTTTGAGTATACTTTTGTTTACTACATCCCACAGTAAAATGGTTTATGTTTTGATGCAGTGACAAACCGTACACAGCGGTCTTATTAAGAGCTGCATTTTAATAAATCTGCAGTTTGGCAGGACAACGTTTGCTCAGCCAAATACATCGGTGCAGCCACTTAATAAAAAAGCAATCTACAATGTGAATAATCATGTAAATAAAGATGTAAAATGAATGAAAAAGTCTTTAGATCATTTCCTT
Source organism: Odontamblyopus lacepedii (assembly GCA_034769755.1). Taxonomy (NCBI): domain Eukaryota; kingdom Metazoa; phylum Chordata; class Actinopteri; order Gobiiformes; family Gobiidae; genus Odontamblyopus; species Odontamblyopus lacepedii. The sequence continues at coordinate 9,233,853 of CM068350.1, forward strand.
GTTGTCTTTACCTCCCGTGACTGAACGAGCCTCCTCCACCGCACACTGAATAATACTTGTACATTTATTCAGAAGTAGAAAAAAAATCCACAAAATCAATAAAGCTGTGAAGGACGAGCAGGCTGCTGTTTGGCCTGGTATTTGACTGGGAGAATCAATAGGAGATGTAATATAGCGCCGCGGACACTTGGAAATGTCACTTTAACATTTGGTAGCGCACTGCTCGCTGGTGTTCCATACATTTTTAATATGTTGACATTATGAATAAAATGCCCCCCTCGCACAACCTTTGTCCAAATGATCTTTGAGTTTCACTGCACAGAGCCGTGAGGGGGGCTGCGGTACTGCGCTGGGTACTTATACTGTGCATATACTGTCCACTGGGCCAGAGGCTGCTGCTGTGGACTAGCACAGAGAGTAGAGTAGAGTAGAGTAGAGTAGATTTGTTTTACATTTTTGTATGAAAGGGGTTCTATAAATAAAGTTTGATTGATTGATCGATAGTATGGTAAAGTGTAGTATAATATTAAGCATAGTTAGTTAATTAGTTAAGTATAGAAAGTAAAAAATATAGTATAGTTGCATAGTGTAGTAAAGTATAGTATAATATATTATAGTATAGTATAGTATAATATGGTACAATACAGTATAGTATAATGTAGTATAGTATAGTATAGAACAGCATAGTATAGAATAGAATAGCATAGTATAATATAGTATAATATAGTATAGTATAGTATAGTATAGTATAGTATATCAGGGGTGCCCACACTTTTTCAGCAGTGAGCTACTTATAAAATGACCAAGTCAAAATGATCTGCTTACTACAAAACTGTAAATCATTTATTTATTTAGAAATATATTGAGAATCAGTAGTGGTGGAACAGTACTTTGACTTAATGACTTCATGTGGGAAAAGGCTTCACATAAAGTTTTTATAGATTTGTGTCCATTTTATCAGATAAACGTTAATTTAAGCTTAAAATAAGCCAAACTGTACTGCACTGAAACACTCTGTGCCCCCTTTTTTGGAGAATTTCCACCGGCACTTTATACAAAACTGGACTTACATTATCTTAATAGTTTTGCAGTGGTATTTACCAGCCTCTGCACATTTACCAAACACACGTGGTGACAAATACAGATGCATTTGCGACATTTAGTCAACCTTCAACCACATGTCACAGTAGGTCTGCTTTGTGCTGTAGGCCTGCTCTGTGCCAACACTGTAACATAAATTTAGATTTTAGTTTTTGCTTTGCATTTTGTCTTGCTCTTCTAATGAGCACACATTGAGGAGGGAGCCTCTGTGTGCTCTATGTGGGGAGGAGCGAGAGCGCGAAAAGGCGAGGAGCGGTGCGTTGACATGAGGCAGACGGACAGGTAGGATGTTTTACGCTGTTATACGAGCGTGCACACATGTTGTGGACAAACTGCGAGCGCTGGCAGTCCGTGTGATGACGTGTGGCGCAGTGACCACATGCTCCAGCGCACAGGCTGTAGAGAGATGCCCCGTGCACTTCCGCACAACTGTACAAGTTTATTGGAGACAGTTTATTGAGACTAAGACCAGTCTCGAGTACTACACTATGATCTACCGACACTACCATCACAATCGACGTATTGGGCACCCCTGTAGTATAATATAGTATAGTATAGTATAGTATAGTATAGTATAGTATAGTATAGTATAGTATAGTATAGTATAGTATAGTATAGTATAGTATAGTATAGAATAGTATAGTATAGTATAGTATAGAATAGTATAGTAAAGTATTGTATAGAATAGTATAGTATAGTATAGTATAGTATAGTATAGTATAGTATAGTATAGTAAAGTATAGTATAGTATAGTAAAGTATAGTATAGTATAGTATAGAATAGTATAGTATAGTATAGTATAGTATAGTATAGTATAGAATAGTATAGTAAAGTATTGTATAGAATAGTATAGTATAGTATAGTATAGTATAGTAAAGTATAGTATAGTAAAGTATAGTATAGTATAGAATAGTATAGTATAGTATAGTATAGTATAGTATAGTATAGTAAAGTATAGTATAGTATAGTAAAGTATAGTATAGTAAAGTATAGTATAGTATAGTATAGAATAGTATAGTATAGTATAGTATAGTATAGATTAGTATAGTAAAGTATTGTATAGAATAGTATAGTATAGTATAGTATAGTATAGTAAAGTATAGTATAGTAAAGTATAGTATAGTATAGAATAGTATAGTATAGTATAGTATAGTATAGAATAGTATAGTATAGTATAGAATAGTATAGTAAAGTATAGTATAGTAAAGTATTGTATAGTATAGTATAGTATAGTAAAGTATAGTATAGTATAGTATAGTATAGTATAGTATAGTATAGTATAGTAAAGTAAAGTATAGTATAGTATAGTATAGTATAGTATAGTATAGTATAGTATAGTATAGTATAGTATAGTATAGTATAGTAAAGTATAATAAAGTAAAGTATAGTTAAGTATAGTATAGTATAGTATAGTATCGTAAAGTATTGTATGGTAAAGTATAGTAAAGTATAGTATAGTAAAGTATATTATAGCATAGTATAGGTTGCCTTGGTAACCACAAGTAGAATTTTTAAAAGAAAAATTGGATATTTGATTACTTAATTATTATTGTGAGTTTTCATTCAGTATTCAATGAACATTAAAAATACTGAAAATATTTACATTACAATACATTACTAATGAAGACCTGTAATAAATGTGTTTGTAAGATGGGGAAGTGAGGAATAGTTTGTGGCCAACTCTTGGCCAAGCCTAGCTCAAGGTCTGGAGATGGATCTCTGGGTGCTGCTCCTGACCATTTACCCCAGGGGCTTTGAAAGATGGGTCAAATGCAAAAGACACATTCTTTATACACTGCAAAAAAGCTTGGCCAAAAGTTAAGATATAAACATTTAAATCTGTCAGAAAGTGACTAACCCTAACCTGATATAAGTTTTCAAATCTTGGCCAGATCAGAGACATTTACAGTGTACCTTAACCTTAGTACCAATATGGGTGTAGTGTCTTGCTCAAGAACACACCCATTAATCTTGGTCTGAGAAGGCACTGGTGGCTGAGCGCTCTAACCCCTGAGTCACTGTTTCTGAGAGGATACAGAGGCCAGTGACTTCGATGTTGGAGTTTTCATTCACCAGCCTCTACTGTCGACGGTCTGATCCCAGCCCAGACCCGTGTGCACTGTTGTTGTGTCTTGCCTCTGCAGCTTGTCACCACCATTATACTGCGGCAGTCTGAGAGTCTTGTTAAGGAATAAACGACTAAGCTGCGGTGAAGTATGTGTCAAAAGCAGATGACGTATTTCTGTGGATACTATTATCACTTACAGAGATCTGAAGTGACTCTATGACCTGCCTGAAAAACATGATGAGTGTTCAGTGTTTGTGTTTATGGTTTAGTGATGCGCACTGTTTGGACACCACAATATAATAGAGAGACAGAGGACATGTTTGTTTTTTCTCACTCTTAGTATATGGACATAATATACTACAGCAACAGAGGCCATTCATATGCAGAGTTCTTTTAGGTTTAAACCAACTGGATAATTGTCTTGAGAACCAAAAGACCAAATAATGAAACATCACACCCACTGTTTTTGAATGAATCAGCATTGCAGTTGATATCAGTAAATGCTCTTAAAAAAAATAAAAATTAAACATGTTTGTCTGGTATCTGCACAGCAAAAACTGGAGGGTTCAAATTTCAGGTTAAAATATTTCAGAGAGTTGTTTTTAACAGAAAAAGTGTTATTTTAACTATTTGAAAGCTAAATGGGGGTTGCAGTTGGGGTTATTGGAGTTGGTGTTGGAGTTGATATGGTTGAAGTTAATTCAACTTCCCTTAGCGTTCTTTCAACTTCCCTACAGGATTTTTTAAACGATTTTTAAACGTGCGGCAAAGTGTGCACACCACAGACACGAGGAGAAACTCATAAGACTAGAAATCTGCAATCGCAGACTGCAGCGGGATCTGTCTGCGGACCACAGGATATAAAGCTGTGAGTGTGATCATGTCAGCTGTTTCCTGTCTACAGTAAAACAAGTCGCTTGACTGGGTTAATAGGGCGGTTTTGTGGACTGGATGTGATTATTTGCGGAGGACAATTTCTATGGATAATGTAGGGGAGACGCTGCACTTTAAATGTACCACTTTACAATAGGTGAGTAATAAAGTCTTTATTTTCGTTATATCCCGAGCTTGTATGTTGCGTCTCTGTGTCCGTCACTCCTCTGCCCCTGACGCCCTGTTTTATCGGTTGTTTCCGTCACGTTGCTGATGTTTGGTGGTGACGATCTGACACTGACTCCACACATGAGGAGCGGCGGCTTCAAAATCGCACACGGAGACAAAAAGTCAGGTCATGTCTCCGCAAACTCGGGAAGAAGAAATCGCAGCCAAAATCGGGCAAATTCTCCTGTAGTGTGTGGAGGGCTTTAGTGTTAATTCAGCACCTCTCACCCACCACTTCAAACTCTCACAAGAGAAGACCAGTTTGAACCAGTTTTGTATGGAATTTCATTTTAAATTAAATAAAATAAAGTGTAAAAATAAAACATCCCTCTGTGTTTAGCTAAATCAGGAAAACCCTACAAACTGTTATCCGTTTACTCTCAAAACGTGAATAAAACTCTTGATTTCGAGGTTAAACAGGAACTTTGGTCCAATGTTATTTAATTAACATTTTCAAAAAATATTATTAAATTAACTCTAGAACAGATTGGTCTGATAAAAACCCTGAGCAAATGTTAAAAATTGATTCTGTAAGAGTCAATTTTAACACTTAGCTCATGTTTACGGAATTTAAAATCAAAATCTAACATGGATTTTCTGTACAACATATTTTAAGTTAGACATTCTTTTTTAGAATAGATCCTCCAGCGAAGACCAAAACTAGCTCAAGATCTGGAAATGGGTCCTTCTGCTCTTGACAGCTCGCTAAAGGATGGGTCAAATGCAGAGGACAAAATGTACCTTAACCTCAAAGAAACTGTACATATAATGAAACGGAGAAAAAAATCTATAATTTATCTGTCTCCCATGACTTCACATCAGTAGACTTTACACATCCAAATGATTTCACCCAAATGATTTCATCCATCTTCCAATTTGGCTCTTCAGACGTGCGCGCAGTAGCAGTGTTCCACCAGCGGAGGGCTCTAGTGTGACGCGTATCTCCTCCTCTCGCACTCTCACGCTCTCACACTCACACACTCTCAGATGGCAGCAGTGTATTTCCTATGACGCACTGGTGGCACCGCCTTCCAGCCAAATCTACCCTCCACCACGGCCAGCTCCCCTAATGCACAGAGCAGACAAAAGAGCCCCATTTAAACTTAAAGATGCTGTACGTAACCTACACTCAGACCTTTTAAAGCAACTACACTCTTTTCTGATCTGTTGTTGTTTAATGTTTCCTCATCACAAACAGAGACCTTTTGACATGCAAATTTAATATACTGTATTTTTCGGACTGTAAGTCAGGGTTCAGGGTTTGGGTGGCGGTTTATACTCAGGTGCGACTTATATTTTACATTTTTCACACTGACGGTCCATAGACCATATATATGAATCATACATATGAATTAAAAATGAAAAAACAAATTGTTATCAATTTTTTCATTTTGGTTTTAAAGACAAATAATAAAGAAAAGAGTTGTTTTTTTGCTTTCTTATTTTTGGTTCTATATTGAAAAATGAATGAACGAATGATACATGGATTCTTCTCTATTGGGTTGTTTTTATTACTGTAACTTCTATAACTTTCCTTTCAAGATGAAATGTCAATTCGTGGTCTCTGATTTTATAAAATAAATTCCCCCCTTATAGATAGACTTATACATGTTTTTTTTCCTTATTCATAATGCATTTTTTGGCTGGTGCGACTTATAGTCTGAAAAATATGGTAGATGAAAAAACAGTATTGTGTCATATAACTTGTTTGAATTATGTTGATTGTAAAATGTGCATTCTTTTAATACAAGTTACGCTGAAATGGAATTCTCATTATTTTACATTTGTAAAAGGGATTAATAATAATAATAATAATACATTTTATTTTTTAGGTGCCTTTCAGGACACTCAAGTTCTCCTTACAACATTTAACAAGTTAAATACTATTAAAACGTGATGGGTTATGAACTAGAATGACCACAGCATTGACACTATTTAGTGAAGAAAACATGAAGAACACTCTAGAATCTAGAGTGGTTCTTAACCTGGGTTCGATGGAACCCCAGGGGTTCGGTGAGTCAATCTCAGGGGTTCAGCAGGGGTCAGACTCACATCCAACTCATATGATTCAGGATGACTCGCCCCGTTTGGCCGTTATTGGCTGCAGGAAATTTTGTGCACACAATAATCTTGTGACTGTTGTGATGGTGTCGTGTAATTTCTTTCTTAATATTTTCCCTTCATACTAACTATGTCGAGCAAAAAAAAGAAAGTGGTCGAACAAATATGTGCAATATGGATTCACATGTGCACCAATAAAATATATATACCTGTGTTTTGAATTTGAAAAAAAGACATATTTTATATTTCCACTTAAGAAGGGTTCACTTACGAAACTAGTGGGGTTCAGTACCTCCAACAAGGTTAAGAACCACTGCTTTAGACTATGTCTACTTCAGAAAGTGTTAAACCATATCAATATAGTGTTATTAGTTTTTCACTGTACACTAGTGTAAAAAATCAGTTCTTCATCAGTGTCAGATCAACTATGAGGAGTGTGTTTACATCACTTTACCCGTGTGGAGCGTTTTACACTTTGGAAAGTGTATTTTTAACTCATTCTAGTGTGGACCCCATCTGACATGGTAAAAGTGTTAGAATTAACAGTACATGAGGTCGACTGACACTCTTGAATTTGCTGAATGATGTGGAAACAAAACAAAACACAACTCCAAGTATGTTTGTGATGAGGAAACAACATTACAATAGATTTGAAAACAGTGTTACTTTAAATATGTAAATAAAAAGATTAAATAAAATAAAAAAAACAGGTAACAGAGAATTTGAGAAGGTAGTTTAGTTGAAGTCTTTTTGCATATTAAAAAAAAAAGTTTATGATTGTTTTTGTTCTGTTTTTTTATTTTTATTTGTATTGATTTTAATATTCAACTAAACAAAAAAGGACAAAAAGAATAATAATGATAGTAGAAAAATAAAAAAAACTCTCCCAGGCTCCAGCCCTGTCTCCACACGTTCTAACACAAAACTATGTCCATTTCTCTAACTATAACTAACTAAAAACGTAGGCTCACCGGACCTAAAGGAAAGATGTGGCTGGTGTGATTTGGGTTCTTCTTGGGCCAAAGTAGGTCTCTCCTGAATAAAACATGGGCCCCGTGTTCAGGTTATGTAAGAGCAGAGGAGGAGAGAGCTACACTTACAAATGACACATGCTCACTTCCAGCTGAGATGCGTAAACAGAAGAAAAATCAGGTCGTAGTCGTCGTATTTCACAGCTAAACCAGTGCACATGAGTGGACTGAGCTGTGCTGATGATAAACTATATTGCCAAAAGTATGCACTCACCCATCCAAAGAAGCTCAGTACTTGTCTGACCGCATTGTGCCGAGTGTAAAGTTTGGTGGAAGGGGATTATGGTACGGGGTTATTTTTCAAGAGCCCAGCTTGGCCCCTTAGTTCCAGTGAAAGGAACTCTGAATGCTTCAGCAGACCAAGACATTTTGGACAATTCCATGTTCCAACTTTGCGGGAACAGTTTGGAGATGGTCCTTCCTCTTCAACATGACTGTGACACCTGCACAGAGCCCTGACCTCAACCCGACAGAAGACCTTTGGGATGAATTAGAGCGGAGACTATTAAACCCTCTGGATTAAGAATGGGATGAACTTAAATTCATCTGTGAGTCAAAGCAGCTGAGCGAATACTTTTGGCAATATAGTGTAAGATATGTGGGCAGTGTGGGACTTTTCTACTGGAGGGTCCGAACATGCTATTGTTTTGCCCAGAATGTTCCACAGTATGCATTACACTTATCTACATGGAGACAAACAAGTCAGGTCTGCGGAGAGGCAAGCCTGCTCTCCATAAGAATACATGTAAATGAATACATTGAACACAGATTCAAACATTTACTGGCATTAATGAGAACAGAAGAGTAAGAACAGAAATGACATGGATGGTGGAACCCTCTTACCTCCTAACCTTACACAGCAAAATGGATTCTCACGGTATTTGTGGGTTCACAGTTTTAAGAGAATCTTGGAGCACATCCACTGTACAGTTACTCGGGCGGGTGATCAATCACGTCGCATCGTTGAGGTTTGTGTTGAAGCCAAATGTGAAGCGCTCAAAGAACCCAAACCAAACATGGTGACACCAACAAATGTACTTCAGTCTATTTCAGAGTCAATATGGACTATTTAGTTTGCGGAAAGTAAACGCTCAGTGCATTTGTGGACAGTCAGATTCAAATATCTGATCTGTATCATGACGTGTCGGGTTTTCCCTGGGTTTTTCAGTGATCAGTTCAGAGGGACACACCACCCCCACCCCCATACACAGATTATTTAAATGTGTGTCTTTAGCACTGAGGCACAAGCAGCTGTCTCTCTAAACACAGACATGTCCCCCTCTTAAAGTCTTTCACATGTTGTCAGTGACATCCACACACAGCTCTGATCTGTCAGGAGTTATTGATTTTCGTGTGATTCCATAAAAACCTCAGGGATTACATCAGAGTGGAAATGATTACGAATACTGCTCAAGAAACCTGGACTAGCTGATGCCATTGTGCACAGAGGCAGAGAATAACACAGCATTACAATCACCAATTATAAGCGTATGTTTGCATTTTGTGTTTTTGTTCTCAAGCTGGTAATCCAATCAGAACTCAGAATCAATGCCTCACTTTGAGTTGCCAGATCCTACAACTAAAACCATCTTGTGTTTCATTAAAGAACTCTCTTAAATAGAACTCTCTACTTCCTGTAATTTTCAATATATTGCTTCTCGATTTATGTAAAACTATCATTTATATTTAACAGGTTTTATCCCACCAAATTAAGTACAAATCCAAAAATCATTAAAACCTCATACACACTTTAAAAACTCTCTATGATATAATGTGTCCTCAGTATGTGACAGCTAATGGAGGTCCAGGTTGTCTCAGGTCCAGTTGTGAATTAAATTTTCAAACCAGCAGGAGCCCATGTTCAAGCATTTGAATTCAGCACCACGGGCAGCTCCAGCCCCTTTCTCCCCGTGCGCAGGAGCCTTAAGAGCAGATGGTGTGCTGTGTACAAACTGAATCCACACACTCACAGTACACGTCCTGAATGACGCATCCGCATCGCACACACTAAGAGCTCGGATCCTTTCAAATTGTCCGCTCGAAATTGTAAACAGACATCGGCTCCACAAATCCAAACTTCAGATGAGAGATGTAAAAGAACAGATTGTATTAACGCAAAGCTACAAAAGCTTTAAGTGATTAATGTACCTACAACATGTTGTGGATGTCTTCTTCTTATATTACAGTACCGTATTTTGGGATACCGGAACCAGGATAGTCCCAGTGAAACTAAGGATCTCATTTTCAGGGTCCTGTCTTCAGAGCGGAGGAGCCTATTGTATGTTTATACCTATGTTTTTGTGGTAATAGAAACCAGAGCACCCAAAGGAAACCACGTACGCCATGCTGAAGCAGTTCCTAGTTTGTGAATTTTGTTCACTGACAATGGCAATAAACCTATTCTGATTCTGATTGACTTTTGATTGATTGATTTCGGTGACTTATATTCTGACATTATTCCATAGACAGTCACATTTAACATATACAGACTGAAAAGGTGTCGGCTGAAGCTTGAACTTATTATGCCTTTACCCTTTATTACTGTTTTATTGTTCATAAATACAGCAAACAAATTAGTACCAGTACAGCAAAGTACTTCAGCACAAACTAAGTCTCATAGTTCATGTATCTGCTCAGGGTTAAACATGTAAATGTATTTTTAAAGTGGAAGAGACTCGTGCACAGTTTTAAATCTTCTGTACAGTTGTTCCAGAGCTCCAAAATTTCATAATGTTTGTTCTGATTTTCTTTTTGTTAAACGTGGTCGTACCTCTGAGCTCATATTTCAGATGTTGAACATATTCTGTAACGATTTTGACAAGAGATTGTTGTTTAGTTTGAACATGATTTTCAAAGTGTAAAGGTCGACTAAATGGTCAAATTTGATAGAGTTTGAAGGTTTATAAATAATGCATTAGTTGGTTCATTATAAGCTGATAATGTGATTGCTCTTATTGCCTTTTTTTTTGCAAGGTAAAGATTAGTTTTGTATTGGTCTTATATGTATTGCCCCAAATCTTAATACAGTAGGTTATGTAAGGCATTACTAGTGAGTTATATATAATTCTGATATATGGTTTTGATACAATATGCCACAGTGAGTTATGGTGAATACTGTAAAACACCTTTGTACATTTTTTGGTGATAAATAGAGACATTCAACAAAAATTGCACTTGCGTGCTGGGTCAAAGACAAAAATTGTGCAAAGGAAGAAAGAAACTCCAGAGTGTATATCTGGATTTATACTGAGGATTTTGACCTAAGACCGTTTTTGTGACTCAAAATGTTGACATCATCACTCCAGTCTTACAATGATACTTCCACCTCTGTGAAGTTGGCCCCCATCAAACTCAAACCTACACAAAAACTATGTCAATCGTTTGTGCTTCGTTTGTGCTGCAAAAAGTTTCATCTGTGCTGCTTTAGTTTTGGAGAAATCAATGATTCTTTTATAGGTCAAATTGGGGTCAGCCCCCAGGAAGCTTCAAAATGCTCTAAAACATCCAAAATGGTGTTAATTGTTTGTGCTTCGTTTGTGCTGCAAAAAGTTTCATTTGTGCAATTCTGGTTCTTAAGATATTTGCAGTTTTATTTTCGGCTGATGACGTCATCCAGCCCCTGTGAAACAGCCTCAAAATAGGAAGAAAATTATAGAAAACGTGTATTTTGTTTGTACTGTAACAATTTTCATTTGTGCAAGTTTATATCTCGGGGCACGGTGGCTGAGTGGCAACACTCAGGCCTCACAGTAAGAAGGTTGCAGGTTCGGGCCTTTCTGTGTGGAGTTTGCAAGTTCTCCCTGTGTCTGGATGGGTTTCCTCTGGGTACTCCGGTTTCCCCCATCAACCCAAAACATGCAGCACCCCTATGAACTAACATCACGAACCATGTTGTCCACCCTCCTGTGGGCTCACCACCCGCAGAGGGGTTCATAGGGGGGTCAGGTGCTATGAGTATTGGGCAGCAAGCTGCCCCCACAGCTTAAGCGGGAGAAGATGGATGGATGGAGTTTATTTCTAAAATTATTAATTATTATTTCTGCGGTAATTATAGGACGTCATTTCCGCTCAGCTGACTCCACAAAACCAGTGGCGATAAACGATCTCAGGCTGTGGAAAAGTAAAACATTTAAAACCAAAATCACACAAACGAAAGTTTTTGCAGCACAAAACAGCACAAATGAAGCACATTGCAACGATTGACTCCATTTTGGAAAGTTTTAGTGCATTTTGAAGCTTCCTGAGGACTGACCTCAATTTGACCTATAAAAGAATTGTTAATTTCTTCAAAACTAAATCAGCACTAACAAAACTTTTTGCACCACAAAACAGCACAAACGACTGACATAGTTTTTGTGTAGGTCTGTGTTTGATGGGGGGCAACTTCACGCAGGTGATACTTCCATGTCTGCAGTGCTGATGCAAATTATTATGGTCTTCTGTGTTTTTAGTTGAATATAAATTGTAAGTAGTGTAAATCAGGGGTCTCCAACCTGTAGCTCGGGAGCTCCCAGTGAGAGCTACACTTCATTCCAAGTAGCTCACCAAGGGATTTTGAAATTATTAACATTAAAATTGTGCAGAATAACATTTTTTTGTGTGCACATAAAGTAGATATCACAGAGAAAAACAACAAGAGGTAATATAATTATTCTCCAAAACCCCCTCCCATTACCCCCTAAATACATTATTATTATTATTATTATTATTACTAACACTACCACTACTACTACTAATGATGATAATAATAATAAAGTAAAATAATAAGTGCAAATATATATATATATATATATATATATATATATATATATATATATATATATGGGGAAAGAGGGAAATACTTTTTATATATTTATTATTTTAATAACAAAAATGTGGTTAATTACATGCCTATTATTATATTAAATGTATAATTGTGAAGCCCAACTTTGTGCACTAGTAAATGGACAGTGGTTTATGTTTTATAGGCATCTAACTGTACCCAAAAGCTCGCCCTCTTTCTTATCATCGTCTTTTTTGCGGCTGCTAAAAAGAGCAGCTCTCTGGCATTTTTGTTTCGTAAAGGAAACTCACCGGAGAAAAAAGTATGGAAACTCCTGGTGTGAATACTTTTGGCTGTGATAAAACAATACACCACTTGAAAACAGAGTGAGTACCTGTTTTGTCCTAAAGATTCCAGGAGCTAAACTGAACCGTTCATGTCTGAAGAAGGGCTCGACCCAAGAGATCACTGTGGTGTCACTGAAATAAACATTTGGGAGCTTCAGAGAATTGCAGTGCAGATCTCTTTCTTCTTTTGTGCAATTTTTGTTGAAACATGTTAGACACAGATATGTAATGTATGAAAAATAATAAAGACGAATTCAATAACCTTGAACAGATTTTAAGACAGAAAAAGCACAACTGGACTGAAAAGTAAAAGTATATCTGCACAAATCTGTCTTAAAATCACTACATTTGCAGCTTTATTAGTACAAAATACTTACTCAGCCTTAAGGATATTTTGAGGGTAAACAAGGGTAGAGCTATAACACTATTATTAGATTAGTACTAGATCTCAGTGCAGGAGCAGTTTGGAGAACTTCATGTTGACTCCACAGCTCCTCCTCTCTTTCTCTGTCTGTCTGGTCAGTCTCCTCTCTCAGTTCCTGCTCAGTGTGCTCTGTGCTGGGGAGAGATGGAGCTGAAGTGCAGAGCAGTGAGGCGTGAGCTACAGCAGATGTTTCACAAATCCTCCTCACACTGCTGAATGGAACAGAGTCAGAGCAGACAGAACTGTGCCCAAGAAGAGAGGGAGTGGGGTGGTCAAAACATGTACTCCAGTAAAAAGTTAGGTGCACTATAGAACTTTTCTGGAGTATCCATCCACTGCTTGTCTCCATGGAGATGCTATTGCAGTAAACACAACATTAACCAATATTATTTTAGTCAACAGCGAATCACAACAGCATCTCAATATTCTCTTCGATTCTGACCTTTTTCTAACCTGTGGTGTGGGTGCTCCTCCTCTCTCCTCTGTATGTGCTTGTCTATATATATTTCTCCACATTGCACTATAACTAGTGTTTGGATAAAGCTGCTCTGTCTGTGTCAGCAAAAACAAGGCGCTTCTCCGATAAATCAACACAAACTTATGCATATAGACACACATGCAGATGTCCCCCACACACCCACCACTGCACACAATCCCATAGACTGGCTTCACTTGGCCTCACAACATTTTGAAATGCCTAAGACGACTATTCAATCCGAAAACAAAATGGACCTCACATCAATCTCTCATTTGGGTTCCAGTTTTAGTGATGAAATTCTGTTGCTTTAAACTCTGAAAGTGATCACAGAAAGGAGAAACATCCAGATAAATATTTGACTCTGTTTGGTCAAAGCATGACAACAGCGGACATACAAATCTCTTACCTTGTGCATCACAATAGTCCATAACATAGACTGAAGTACGTCAGTCATGTTTGTTTTGTTTTTTTTAGACACTTCACCTTTGGCTTCTGCCCAAGCCTCAGTGCTTTGACGTGATCGCAGGAGCACGCCAAGATATCGTGAGTTTCTGAACTCTCAAATATTGCAAGAATCCATCTTGCTGCATAAAGTTATTATTACTTTTTTATTCTTTTAATGCATGTAATGTCTGTATTTCTTCACAGAGTTTTAAAAACTGAACTACACCACTGAACCTGTGTTACCAGTGTCTTAACCTGCAGATAGAGACACGTCCAAGTTTGGCTCATTCTCAGCTTATGGACAGGCCTCATGTAAAAGCTCAGAAGCTCCAGAATTCCCTCACTCAGCTGCACTATTAGATCAGAGAGAGGCATTCCAGGTTTATAAATGTGTAAAACTTAATTCAGAGCACTCCACATATCACTCTGGTGTGGTTCAGGTAAGAGGCACTATCAGCTTTTCTACACACACTTCTCCATTCATCTAATGACAAGATGCCATTTTTGCATTGCCAACTAAATCAAAGAATATAAAATTTCCACCGAATTACATGAACAAACTCAACTATACATATATACAGTATTTCTTTTATATCCAACAAGTGCAGAGTAGTGTGCTGCTTGAAGGTCAGGAATCACCTGAGAGAACAAGGCCAGGGGTAAAAATATTGAAAAAGCATGCAGTATTTATCAGAGCGCTGCGATGTGTGTGCGAGTGGAGAGGTGATGCTAGCTAGGATTACAGGAGCAGCACATCTGAACAATAGGTAGTGTCTGAGACGAATATGGCAGCGTCACTAACTCAAAGCTAGCACGCAGGGCCATTGAAGAGCAGCGTGCCAAAGGAGGAGAAGAAAATTACTGCAAAAAGCCATGAGAAAAAAAATAAAAAACATTGTCCCACATTTGAGATTCGAGATGCAAAATCTGCCACTAGTTCTGCTCCACTCAGCGCTAACAATACTACTGCTTGTTAGCCAGAATATGGGAATAATTACTGGCACGGCAGTTTCTCAAATGTAGTGGCAGTGCTCAAACTCTGCATAACAAGGAGCTCGAGGTGGTACAGCGAAGGTAAGCAATTCCCCTGGCTCTGGAAAAAATACAGTACAGGGTGTCCCAAAAAAATTGACATCATTTCATAGGCCAATCATTTTGGTAGTTCTTGTTGAAATAACCAAAAATTTTCACAGAATGTATAGAAACAGATCAAGAGTTTATATTTAATGTTTTATTTTGGTTGTGTTTTCAGGTTGAGCCGTTCACTCCCAAAGAGAAGTCGTTTTGTGTCTTGGAATCTGCTCACACACAGTCTACCAAGACTGTGCAGCCTTCAATGCAAAATTTGGAAAAACTTCACCAACTGGCAAACAAATTTCAACTTGGTACAAAAAAAGAGGAAGGTGCTTATGCAGAGCTAAAGGGTCTGGTAGACCAACATCAACATCAGAAAAGAAGGTTGAGTAAGTTTGTGAAAAACTCTTGCAAAGCCCCAAGAAGTCCGGAAGAAGAACAAGTTTGGAAAGTCAGATTTCTTGAATGACAGTTTGGCGTTTCTTCAAGTTTCTGTAGCGTCAACACCGAATTCTTAACATTTTTGCTTGTCATCTGCTTTTAAAGCCTGAAGGAGCTGCAGACGGTTGGGTTTTATTTCCAATTGTTTCCTCAGGATACGCCTAACCATCATTCACTGCACAGTCTTGGGTGAGTGTGTGTGAGCAGATTCCAAGATGCAAAATGACTTCTGTTTAGGAGTGAACAGCTCAACCTAAAAACAGAACAAAAATAAAACATTCAATATAAACTCTTGATCTCTTTCTATACATTCTGCAAAACTTTTAGGTTATTTCAACAAGAATTGCCAAAATTACTGGCCTGCAAATTGCTGTCAAACTTTCTGGGACACCCTGTATAATATGTGTATTGTGCAGTAGTAGAAGTACCCAGTTCTGTTACTTAAAGCATCACTGTGTAACCTTTCTGGGAGAGAGTCCATTGCTTAGACTCCATGTTGTTGTTTTTTTGTTTTTTTTCCTGGAATGTTCTACAGAATGGCATTTAATTCAACTATCTCCATGGAGAAGTGAACCTACTCAAAATAATAATGTATATTTTTGAATCAATTTTTTAAAAAACACCTGTAATTGAATAAATACAAGATATATTTGTTTAATGCCATTATACATACATACATATATATATATATATATATATATATATATATATATATATATCTATATATATATATATATATATATATATATATATATATATATATATATATATATATATAACACTAAAAACCGGGTGCCATAGCAAACCTTTTAAAATAATTAGTTCTGTTTTCCACATTTTTAAGACCGTGACAGTACTATGCCTTTGATGAAACTTTTCGCAGACCACAGAGGATAAAACGAAAGAAAAATGAGCCAAATTTAAAAATGTTTTTGCACTGAATTTGTCATGGACATTATTTACCTCTTATCTGCCGTCTGTGCTTTAAAGGCGCATTAACTTTTCCGACAGAACATTACTCAGCGATTTGTCTCTACACAACTTTTCAATTTAATATTGCACAATACGCCATGTTTTATTGTTTAATTGCTAATATAATACACTGAAAAACATGCATTCTTACTGTGAATATGCAGAACTGACCTGTAATTTACTTGTCTCCATGGAGATAGATATGTTTAATGTAGTTTCCTCATCCCAAACATACCTGGAGTCATGTTTTGTTTCATTCACACATATTAAACACTCATTTAATCCTTTATACTTACGAGTTCTTCTCCCAAGCAGAAAACGCTCTGTTCCACCTTGTGATGTCATGAGGGAATACAGGAAGTGCCAAACTCAGGTAGCTATTAACTTAAAAAAACTAAAACTAATACTTCATGACATCACAAGGTGGATTATAACAGTTGTGCAAAATAGGACCTTTAATGCCATACTGTGGAACATTTCAAGAAAAGCAATTATCACATCATGGAACATGGATAGAACCTGCTGTAGCTTTTAATGAATAATTCTATGGGGAAAAAATAATGGTAAATTGACTCTTCCTCAGCCCTATCCAGCTCTGAACGGGGAGCGCTTCAGTCTTCACACAGGAGCGTCCCAGGGGAGGCCATTGTGTGGGTCTCATCACTCGACTTCAGAATACACACAGCTCCACATGTCAATCAAAGTGGCTGATGGTAAGTGCTGACTCCCACAGGATCAGGGGCTTTAAAGACGTCGTACAAAAGGATGGGGTCATATGAAACAGGAAGCATACAGAATCAAGAGAAGAAGACGCATTTACAACCCAATTTAGCTTCAGCAATTCAGTTTATAGGGGACATTTTGAGGACTTCTGCACATTCTAAATATAGTGTTTTGTTTTGAATTGTTTATTGATATGGCCACTAGCAATGCTCAGTTTTAACCCTAACCCTTTCTGAAACTCATGGATGACCACTGCAGCAAAAGGCTCGTATTAAGCAGTTTAATTACTTTGTTGTTTAGTTGTTTATTTTGTATGATTATAAACAATACACTTTTTTGCCTTCTTTATCATTCTTATGAGTTTGTACGACCAAAATCCTTACAGTTTTCTTTCTCATTACTGTTCATTTTGTATGGTCATCATAAATTACAAACTTCGTGCCTTCTTTTTCATTATTATTACTTTGTACAACCATCAATGAAAATTGATTTGTGCCTGTATGTTTATGTGTATATATGTGTCTATGTACAGGTATTAGGGGTGTGCAATACCTTGAGTCTGACGATACTACGATAAGATGACGATACATATCATGATATGCATATCACGATTCAATATATCATGATATATTCCTATGCTAAAAGAATGGATGATATATTGCAATTTATCAATAATTACTTCTAATAATATTGTCAACTACACCTTCATGAGAGCCAAATTGTATGAAATGTAATTTATTACCTTTTTTAATGAATGCAACTAATGAACTTTTGTGAAAAATATGATTTTAAAAATCGATTCAGATGCATTTTGAATGGATTCGAGAATTGTGCAATGAAGTATTACGATGTCACTGAATAGATTTTTTCTTACACCCCTAATAGGTATACTGTATGTGTGTATATGTGTATGCATACATTTGTATGTGTCAACCATGTGTTGAGGTAAAACAATTGGGGTTGGACATGATAAGTTGTTTTTTTACTTCAACCTACTCCTTTTGAGTACCAGAAATGCTCCCAAACATGTACATGTCCTTATGTTTGTGATGTGCCTTGCTCAAACAAAAATACAAATGAATGAATGAATAAATCGCTGGATTTATTTAGTGCCTTTCAAGAAACCCAAAGTGCTTTACAGAGCAATATTCATCCACTCCTCCTGCCACAGACTGACAGAGGTGAGGCTGCCAATCTGCACCATCAGCCTTTACACCACCACCAACCACAAACCACTTTCATACTAGGCAAAGCGGGTGAAGTGTCTTGCCTCAGGACACAACAACAACAACATTTGACACCCCATTGAGACCCCTGGTATCCCCAGCGGCTTCCCATCCAAGTACTAACCAGGATCAGGCTTTGACAAACTGGTATGTCTGTTGAGTTGTTTTGTATCATTCACACATGTTCGCATCATCCTTTATTCTTATTAGTCTGTTTACATCTCCAAAGATTATTACATTAGAAATTCCAGGTGTGAAATAACCCAAATGATTCTAGAAGGTGTGTGGAGTTAAAAAACACAGTGGAGCATTACCACATGACATCACAAGGTGGAACAGAGTGTTTGAGAGAAAACCTCAGCGTAAATATGCACAACTAGTGTGTTAAACGTGTGAACAAAACAAAACACACCTCCAGGTATGTTTGAGATGAAGAAACTACATTATTACAGATCAGACCATTTACAAAACGTATATAGCCAAATCTACTATTTTCACACGGTGTATTTTCTGCACTGTAGGACAACACAGTAAATAAAGTGGTGAGAGCAGAAATGCTTGGAGCTGTCATAAGAGCCAGTGCACAATGGAAGACAGGGAAGAGCAGATAATAAAGCTGTTTTGGGCTGAGATGTGAGGAGTCAACCGAGTTAGATTTCATACAGGAAAACTCAAAGTGTACTTGATGGCGTGAAATGGAAAGCTCTTTGCTGGTGCTCTTTGGTAGTTTGAAGAAAATTGACTTGTGAGAATTTGAGATATGTGCATGTATTCAGAAATGGAGTCATCTGTGGGCAAAACTAGCACAAATAAAGACTGTGGAACATTCAAGATTATAGCAGATGGTAAAACCAGCAAGAGAAAAGTTCCTGTTTAAAATCCAGTTATCATAGGTGTATATGCTTGTCTCCATGGAGATCTTATTGGTTTGCCTGGAGTGTTGGCCTTAAATGTATCTATCTTCATGGAGACAAGAATAAACACACCTGTAATTTAAAGGTGCATTGTGGAACTTTTCTGGTGGAGGGTCCGTCAAATGTTATTATTTGTCTGACCCATTTACTGTATATATAAATGGACATTGCTAACGTGCGTTCCAAATAGTACGTTTTGGAATATTTTGGCCCTTCTCCCTGTAACTGCTGCTGTGAGCCTCGTCTTTTGATCTTAAAATGTTCATATTAACCCACACTACATGATCGTGGTGTTTTCATTTCACTATTTTATCCATTATGGGTCAAATCTGTGGAGAAGTGACCCCGCTCACAGTCAGAATGTTAATTTTTCTAGGTATTTTTGAGCTATAAAACCACCTTTAATTGAAGAAATGTAAGGTTAAACTGTTTAATCTCATACTGTGGAACATTCCAGGAAGAACAATTACATATCCATGGAAACAAGTCGGTGACCAACAGAAAAGTTGCGTAGTGTAATATGTGTAAACCAAATATTATTTTGGGAAGAGCTAGTTGTGTGGCTTATAACTGTTGTGACCACCAGGGGGCATCGGTAAGAATGCACGATGAGAGATAAAGTTTTATGACTTTTATTAAAAATGTTGAACTTTGTGTGTGTGTGATCCTGAAACAAACTGACGGAAAAATATAAATTAGAATCAATAAATACAGCTAAACAAACATGTCAGAAATAAACGGTAATAGCTCCGTAATAAAAGTGGCTCTTACCCTCTGGCACTTTGCTAAAAACGTCTTATTGGCCCTTGAACAACATTTTCTATCATCTTCTACTGCTAAGAACTTCAAAACACTCTGCAAACTGGTTGATGGATGTGTGCCTTTTTTAAACCATTACTCACTTCTTTAAGACGCACACGAGAATAGCACCCACGAGCTCCACCCGACACAGTGAAAACAACTAAAACACGTAGTGTTATCAACCAAATTTAAAAACGATAACATCTGATTGGTTACAATGTCTGTCAATCAAACACTGGGCAGAAATAGATTATGTCCTTCGAACATTCTGGGCAAAGCCTAGAAAACTTTCATAGAGGCAGTGGATGTTTTTGTTGAAGTGCCTGCACCCAAACTTCTTCGTGCCCTAGAATTATACAATATTAAGCAGCTTTAGGGGTCAAAGTAAGTCTGCTGTGTATTGTCTGCATTAGTATTTTATCATATCTATCATGAGGAAATGCACATTAGTATAAGTCATTGTTTTTCACAGCCAAACTCTGCTGCCAAACATTCTGCTCTCTATTGGCTCATTCATGGCCCATTCACTGCAGCATCAAGGCATCCAGTTTACATGCAAAGTCTATGTGGATGGGTGATTAGGACGTCCACAGAGACTTTGCAGTGTGGCCCGAATCTGGCATCAAGGCAGCACATCTTGAGCGTTCAGGTGTCAGCATCAGAATCTGAATTCAAATGCAAAGGGGTCCAAATGGGGGCGTTTTTGCACCCTGTGGTGTGAACATACCATAAGAGTTGTGAAAAATGCATATGAACTCATCATGGTGAATCATTAGAATGCTGGGAATGCATAAGTTAAATGAGGAATCATTTTGGACCACTGCAAGCAAGTTCTGTTTTTCAGGTTTCTTATTTGATCATTTTATTATTTGAGGTTTTTCCTTGTTTTATTTATATTGTTTTTTCACTGCATCCCTGTGTCTCACTGGGCTGGGAGTGTAGTAGCTGATATCATTCACAATTTATCAGCGTAAACCTACACTGAAGCCTATGGACCACTTCCGAGACATATTCCACTACTGTGTGTGTGAAGCGTGCGAGCTTTGGGGAGGACTCCGACGTGCAGGGCCCCAGCTCCATCATTAGGCCTGATGGATGAGCTCCCGGGCTGGACTGAGCTGGACCGGAGATGGGGGTGGAGGTGGCAATGGAGGGTGGGGGGTGGGAGAACCAGGAGGAGAGAAGAGCCAGACGGAGCGGTGGAGAGGAGTGTAACAAATGATGCTATGGTTCATTATAAAGGTGTGTGAGGGTACTGCTGTGGGCGCGGAGGACACACAGCCCAGTAATGCGTGATAAAGGAGAGCGTCAGGTGTAATGGAGACAGGTGTAATGTTGGCAGGTGTAATATAGACAGGTGTAATGTAGACAGGCGTAAAGTCAACAAATGATGTTATGGTTCCTTATAGGGCCACAGAGCCTGGTAATGCAGGATAAAGGACAGCGTCAAGTAAACAGGTGAAACCATCGACTGTATAAAGAAGTGGACTAAAGGAGTGTGAAGTTACCCACAGCGTTTGGTTCCAGTCAAATGAAGCTCACAAGACTAGCTGTTGTGGAATGAATTTGGAGCAGAGTTCTGTATCAGAAATTTATTTACGGACAAAATAGCCAAATATAAACACCAGGATCATGGAGAGCGGGTTAATAAAGTTTTTTTTTTTTTTTTTAACTAAAATGACGACGTTCACTACAGCAATTACAGAGAAAGGAACAACAGTTTTTTTCAATGGAAAGGGAACTGGATCCAGCATTGATCACCCTCCTCACCTATTTGGAACGTGACGGTTAGTGGGTTACCTACCTTATGTACATTATTAAACAGGGTGTCCCAAAAAATTTTACGTAATTTCGCAGGGCAATTATTATAGGCTTGACACAGACAGGTGCAACGTGGACAGGTGTCATGTTGACAGGTATAATGCAGAATGTAAAGAGTGGTCTCCTCATACAGACAGAACTGAGGAGGGCAGTGAGCAATAAGAGGAATTTTTGCTTTTCACTGGGTTGCCTTCAAGATATTATAAGATTCATCCTCATTATCATTAACTCATCATTTAAATAACACTTTTAAAAGGGCAAACTACATAAATTGTAAGGTTCCGCCACCTCCTTGTCTCCACAGAGAGGCTACTACTACTAAGAAATATCTTGAGCTTTATATCACTAGTTTTCAACCTTGAGCAGTTTGGAATGTCACAATGGCGGCAAGACTATTATTTGGTTAGAAAGCATTAGATTTGGGAACATTTTGAGTGAGGACTTTGAACCACTGAACCTCGGCTCTGATAAGTTACACTCCGATTTTCAGACATCTCCTTTACTTTGTATTTATGACCCCCATCAACCCGGCTTCAACACAAGCTATCCATCTTACGCAAGCGCTTAAAATACACTTCGATGGTGCATAATTCACCTCCTGTTTCATGCATATTTTCACTGCTCCTCTGCTCTCCAACTTTAAACTTCGAATACAGTTTAAGACGAGGAACTACACTCAAAACTCATTCTTTCCCATTTTAGTTTTTTTTTAAAGTTTGCTCTCGACCTATAACCTCTCTGGAAACATCGTCCAATCTGCTTCAAAAGATGTTTTATTATTTAATCAAATCAATTTCCATAGATTACCTTTTAATGGAGCACCTTCATACACAAAACTTTACAATCTTCTACTTCTAACAAGATTTTGATAGAAGGTTCTGAAAGTTGTTGATGTCTAATTGTAAGCCTCATTTAAATAAATTATCATTTTTATGTACATTTTTACTGAAATCGAGTTTACTCAAATAATAAATGTTATCTAAATTCCCCTATGTGCATTTTTGTGCATCTATAATACGTCAAAAATTAATTACACCACACAGTATGCAACTTTTAAACCAAAACATTAAAATTGCACTGTGTAACTTCTACGGTGGGTTCGCTACTAGCTTGTCTCCATGGAGGTGTTATTTCTTTGTCTTGAATGTTCCACAGTAGGGCATTAAACACATCTCCCTTGCATTTGTTCAATTACAGGTGTTTTATAACAAAAAGAACATGAATTCTTACTATGTGCTGGCTCTACATAGATCTGACTCTTAACCTGTTGCCATTGTGATATATTATATTACATATATTGAAGGCGAAACAGTAATATCTCCATGGAGACAAGCAGGTGGCTTTTGATTGTGGTTGTTTTTATTGCACTGAGAGAGAAAAAAAAAAGCTTGCATCTCCACAAACCTGACTATTATTTGGCCTGATGGAGAGCCTCTTCCTGCTTGTTTCCATGGCAATGTTACTCATGTTCTCCATTTCAAGACTGAAGTTTATTGTCAAATTTTCATCTTCAACCATCAATCTTCTTCTGCTTTATCCGGCTGGGTCGCGGGGGCAGCAGTTCGCCGCCCAGTCCTCTGTGCGCCCTGACCTCTATGGGCCCACAGGAGGTCCACGTCGCCCGGAGGAAACCCATCTAGACACGGGGAGAACATGCAAACTGCCCAGGCAAAGAAAAACATGATTCTTGCTCTCAACCAAAGCAAAATTAAATAATAATAAAATGAAAGGAAAGTCCAAAGTTCTTCTTAGGGAAACAGCCTGATGGTTTTAGAGGGGAGAGAGTTCATCATCCTAACAGCCTGGTGAATGACGCTGTTGGTGTCCATGGACAGTGTTCCAAAAGTATGGATTTAACTTTATACTTCCATGGGACCATTTGCAGTTGTGTGAGACCTCCAGAAAGTCACATACAATTGTGCTCATAAGTTTCCATACCCTGGCAGAACTGATGATTTCTTGGTCCAGAAGCTGCACATGGGACGTACTTGGATATTCCAACATGATAATGATCCGAAACACAAAGGCAAGTGGAGCTGTCACTGGCTCCAGCAGAATAAAGTGAAGGTTCTGGAGTGGCCGTCTCTTCTGACCTCAATATCACTGAGCCTCTGGGCAGATCTCAAGCTGCAGTTCAGACAAGAGACCAAGAATTTACAGGAACTGGAGCCTTTTGCCAAGAAGAATGGGCAGATTTACCATCAGAGAAAATAAAGAGCCTCATCCGCAACTATCACAAAAGACTCCAAGCTGTCACTGGGTCATTTGTGTAGTTTCTGTTTCATTATGAATTAAAAAAAAAAAAGGAAACACAGTTGTTTGATAATAAATGGCTTCACCCAAGCACTAACCATGAGTGAAAGAAAAGTTTTTGTGTTATCATTCATATTCTCTGAAAGATGGCCAAGAAATCATAAATTCTGTCAGGGTATGTAAACTTATGAGCACAACTGTACATAGTCGTGTACCATTAAAAGTCATACTAGTATATACCACTTAATTGACTCTTGTGAGCTTTAAGCCATGTTATGATGCTGGTATACATGTTTGTGTAACCCGTGATTATTAGTCTGTCTACATCTCCGAAGCTCAAAATGCTCTGTTCCACCTTGTGATGTCATGAAGTGGTAGTTTTTAAGTTAACAGCTACATTTTACCTTTAGTTCAGTAGAGATGGGCAATCCCAGAGCTGAAGTGATCCACAAGATTCTAGTCAAAGTGTATGGAGTTTAAAAACACAGTGGAGCACTTCCTGATTCACAAGTTGGAACAGAGTGAAAGAAGAGTTGAGAGAAGATCTCTGAAGAAGAACATGCAGAGTTTGTGTGTTAAACATCTGTGAATGAAACAAAATTAGATCCGAAAATAGCGTAAAACTACATTTGCTTTACCTACATTTGAAAACCTTACGTGATTAAAAACACGCAAGACATTTCTTTCTTACATCCGCAAACGCAATCTACAGGAACAAGTTTCAAATTGATATCTCCAAATTTAGACTCTGTACTTACCTGCAGCGTCTCACCTTAATACATTTCCAATCCACATTTCCAACACGACAAGTCCTTGGATTCTTTCACAGCGGAATGGCCCAATAAGAGTAAAATGGCTCCCGGGCCTTGAATTTTTCATTTCATCTTAACAAAACTGTCCCTGAACCGAGCCCAAAATAACGCAGCGGCAGCCGGGGGATAGGTACGCTTTAATTACATGGCCCATACCTCTATATTCAGCGCGGTGTTAGAATGGCCCTGTCTATCGCGCTACGGGATCATATTAGCATTTATATGAGGTCTAAGAGAACAGGTGGGGTTAGGAAACGCGCTGTTTACTTGTACGATGTTAACAGAGTGGACCTGGACACGTTCTCAGCGTGTTTGTGGTGTTTATGGTTCAGACAGATGTCATTAAAGCGGATGTTTACAGGTGGTAGGAAGTGCGCCATCTAAAGGTTGTAAGGTGTATGTTAGAAAGTCATGATGAAAATAGGTTAAAAAAAGGCAAAAATAAATGTAGAATTGCAGATTAAGGCAGTTTTAGGAGGTTTTCTGATCAATTTAACCCAGATTTATCTATCTCCAAAGAGAAGTAGTACGTTTGATTTGTTTTTATTTTGAGTTTGTGCCAAGAGAGAAACAATAAATAAATACTAAATATGCATTGTAAACAACAGAGAAAAAAAAACTTAAACCCGAACTATTAATCCACCTCTATTCATGACATAGTTTCAAAAATTCAAAAATGATGTGGTTGCTGTACATTGATGATGAAACTTTACAAATATTTACAAAATAAATTATATATGATGTATACTAAAAATAATTTAACCCAATTTCTTTCTTTTTTTTGTATTGTACTGTATTATGGTTTTACAAACTAATAATAACGTTTATGATTGTATCAAAATAACGTTACAGATCAGATCTATGAAGAGTGCGCACAATAAGAAAACATGTTTTTCACTTTTTTTTATACCAACCTGTAAACCATTCCAGGAAAGCAATAACATCGCCATAAACCTCACCAGAAAAGTTACACGTCTTTAAAATGATTGTTAAAGGAACTGTAGTAAGATACTTGTTGTAAACTGGGATTTCTTGTGTGGGCAAAGAGCACAAGGTTTTTTACTTCCTCCCACTCCTTTTCGGGCATGCATGTAAACAAATTTGATCGACCTCGTTTAAATTTTCTTTGTTTTTGTTTCTTGTATTGGAGTTTGCATGTGTGTACTTATGATTTTGTGTACTATAATAATAATAATAATAATGCATCAGTTTTATATAGCGCTTTTTCTGGACACTCAAAGACGCTTTACAGAGCATTATTCATTCACTCCAGACCCGGTGGTGGTAAGCTACTATTGTAGCTACAGCTGCCCTGGGGCAGACTGACGGAAGCGAGGCTTCCAATCTGCGCCATCGGCCCCTCCGACCACCACCAACACTCACACACACACCACTTTCATACTAGGCAATGTGGGTGATGTGTCTTGCCTAAGGACACAACAACAGTTTTTTTGCAACTGGCGCCCCACTGTGGCACCTGGAATTCCTTGTGGTCTCCCATCCAAGTACTAACCAGGCCCGGCCTATGCTCGAAATAAACCAACCACCACCACCACCAAAAAAAAAAAAAAAAAGCACAGACACTGGATGTAACCAGCCTCTAGTTGGACCATGCAGCACTCAGCTTGGTCCACTCACTTAAACTGGAGGTCATTAGGGTGGTCCATCAAAACATGGTAAAAAAAATTTAACGTTTCAGATAACCTCGATTAGAACCCTGCATTAGGTTTTAGCATTCTAAAGATGATTTAGGAAGAAATTTGGAAGAAAAAGGAGATGTTTTAGAGGTTTCTCAAGCTGCATGAAGTTTCCTGTAAATTGATTACTTTTTTATGGACTTTCTAAGCAACTTTTATAGCATTAGTAATTTTTAGGGGCATGGTCTGGGGCGGTCCTCTTTTTTTCCCCTCCCCCTGTCCTCATGTGATGCTGTTTTTTTGTTTATTTCTATCTGCTACCTGCCTTCCTGTCCGGTCCGTGTTGTCTTCCCCATGTAATACTGTTTTTTGTATGTTGTAATGTACGGACGGGGTGACAGGTCCAATTTCGATTGCTTTGTTTGTCTTGTACATGCGAAGGAATTGACAAATAAAGGCTACTACTACTTATTTATTTAATTTTTACTTATTACATTTTTAACAAAGTAATTTTTTATGCAAGTTTCAGTTTGTGTTTGCAGAACAAAATGACAAATTATTCAAATACAAGTGTCTTAAGCAACCTCTAAATATTAATTAATTTGCATAAAATTTGGATCCAAATATTTTAGCCGGATATGGAACTGTTCCTTCAATTGTCCGGCTCCTGAATGCTAAGCCATCCCTTCCTCAGCTCTGCAACATCAAAGCACTTTAAACATGCGTTCATGAATGAATGTATGTGTGTGGCTTATTTATTATGTGGAATTTTATATTGTTGTACTGTACACTGCAACTCTCTGTGCCTTTTAATTGCCCTTAGGGGATAAATAAAGTGATTATTGATTGATTGATTGGAATGCAGGGTTCTAATGTAGAGAATCTAAATAAATAAATAAATGAATACACAATCTATGGTTAGAACATGGCCAGGGTGGTCCAGATTTGTATTGACTGGAGTCAGGGTTGATGGAGCCGGAAGCACCCCCATGCTCACTTTCTATTTGGAGGTGCTTCTGGCTCCATCAACCCTGACTCCAGTTGACTTTATGTTCAATCAACCAATCTAACTTTATTTATAAAGCGCTTTTCATCCAAAAAAATGCAACACAAAGGGCTTTACAGTGATTAAAAACAATCCCACAAAGCTAAGATAAAAATGTGGGTCTTGAGATTACTACCTGTGACATAACTATCTTTTTTACTACTAACTATCTGGAATCTGGAACACTTAACTACCTGGAACCAGTACAGAGAGAAAAAAGAAGAAACCATCCGCAACATCAGCACATACAACAAAAACACATGTTGAACAATTGTCACCCCTCTCTCTGTAACTGCTGCTGTGAGCCACTGAGAGTTTGTATTAACCCACTCTACATGATCCTGGTGTTTTTATTTCACTATTTTGTCCATTAATACATTTCTGCTCCAAATTCACTCTGTAACGTCGAGCCTCATGAGCTTCATTTAACTGGAGCTGAACGCAGATATGGGTGACATCACACTTCCTTAGTCCACCTCTTATACATTCCATGGTTTCTAACCTCCCTCCTGTGGGCTCACCACCTGCAGAGGGGTTCATAGGGGGGGTCAGGTGCTATGAGTATTGGGCAGCACGCTGCCCCCGCGACCCAGCCGGATTAAGCGGGAGAAGATGGATGGATGGATGGATGGATGGATGGTTTCTAACCTCGGGGTTTTTAAGTGATTAGCACCATAGAACTATAATAAAATCTGGAAGATGAATCCAAGATGGCGCCCTGTTGTTTTCAATGGCCTGTGCTCATTGGCGCATGACCGTAAAAAATATTTTAATTTCCGCATTTACTTCCTTGTTTGCAGCCCAAAAAGCTTCACAAATCTTGTAAACATGAGTGAACTTTAGAAACTGGGACTTTAATATTGACTGTTATTACTCACTGGCAAATGTAACACATATAAACAACAACTGTCTGCACTGTCTACAAATGTCACAATTCCTGTTATATTTTGCTGTTGTATTCAAATGTATGTTCATATCACCGGGCTGTGTGATAATTCAACAATTCTAAATATGCCACTCCTGGAAGGGTTTATAGAAATACAGTGGATTTTAACAAGCTCATATTCCTCTTCTTGTCTGATTTATGCTGGAATGTTGTTTCCTCATCGCAAACATAGCTAGAGTAGTGTTTTGTTTAACACACAAATCCTGCATATTTAGGAGTTCCTCTCTCAAATGGAAAACACTCTGTTCCACCTTGTGATGTCATGTGGTAATATAGAAGAATGCTCCACTGTGTTTTTTTAAACTTTAAGGTTACTTTTACACTAAAACGAACCAACGTATCGGAAACAATTCACATCCAGAGGTAAATGGTCACAGTTTATATAGCACTTTTCCACCTTCAAGGCACTCAGAGCTCTTTACAACAAGGAACCACTCACCCATTCACACATGCATACACCAGTGTACGCAGACACTGGAGTTGAGGTGGGTTAAGTGTCTTGCTCAAGGACACAATGACAGCATTCATCTGTGAATGTGAGCTGAAATCACACCAGCGACCTGTGGATCAGTGGATCTGACCGCTCAACCTATGATGTTTTTATGTCAAGAGGGGGATTCGAACCGCCAACCTTTGGATCAGTGAACAAACGTGGGTGTCATGTCTGGGCCGCCTGAAATGCTATGCACATGACTAGGCTGCTGCACTGCATCCGCAACGAAAATGACTCAAATACGTATTAGGGTGGATGGGGCCTAAATCTCTACTGAACTAAAGGTAAACAGCAGCTGTTAATTTGAACACTATCACAGCATGACATCACAAGGTGGAACAGAGCATTTTGACCTTTAAAGATGTAAACAGATTAATCATAAAACGTTACTCAAACACATGAGAATCAAAGAACACACAACTCCAGGCATGTTTTTGATATTCTAACAAGGATTAAAGGGGAACTCTGGCACGTTTGAAGCTAAAGTCCATTGCTAGAGGTGGTCAAATTCTGTCAGAAGTCAAAAACGGCACAGATCAGTGTTTTCTAGGCGGAGATCTCTCTGTGGCAGTGAGTCTGTCAAGGCAACAAACTAGTGTAGTGAAGGGGCAAGTTTTTAGCTTCCACGAAAAACACCATTTTGCACAGAAGAGGCTTAACATCACTTTCTAACGCATCTTACAACATAGCCACAAGTCTAACAAACAAAATGCTATGCTAGCTCACTCATTAGTCTCTGGAAACATTATAAAACAACTTTATAAGCAGCCTTAAAAAATACAGTCCCGAACCCTTTTCTTTCAACAACTTTCAGTTTTTATTGTTCTTCACCGTTAGTAGTCGATTCTCAATTGCTTCTAGCCTCTCGCCGCTGCTGGAGTCGGCAGTCGAGTCTTTTGGGCTTTCACATGTGCAGTGGGAAATCAACAAGCTAATGCTAAGGCAGCTTATAAAGTTGTTTCATAGCGTTTCCAGACACTAATGAGTGAGCTAGCATAACGTTTTGTTTGTTAAACTCGTGGCTGTTTTAAGATGGGTCAGAAAATGGTATCAAGCCTCTTCTGTACAAATTGGCATTTTTCGTGGAAGCTAAGAACTTGCCCCCATCACTACACTAGTTTGTTGCCTTGACAGACTCACTGCCACAGTGAGATCTCCGCCAAGGCAACACTGATCTGTGCTGTTTTTTCGCTTCTGACAGTATTCAACCACCTCTAGCAATGGACTTTAGCTTCAAACGTGCCGGAGTTCCCCTTTAAAGCTCACATGAGTCAATACTGCGTCATATGGAACCTTTAATAGAATTGTGTACTTCTTCTAAAAGAGCGACGCCAATTGAAACACCCGTAGAACTGGCTTCTACCTAGTGTTTGTCCTGCAGTAACCTCGCAATGTTTTAATAACCAAATCCACCATGTGTGAAGGCGCTCTATAAACCAGCCCTACCTCAGGCTAGTAATAAAAACACCGGAACAAACACTGTGACCAAGACTGATCGCTGTATCACCTCCAACACACTCTACTGCTTTCAGAAAAATCCATATCATCATGAAATGAGCTGGTACAGGAGTAATTCAAACCCGCGACGCATAGAACCACGGTTACGCAGAGTAACCCCATACGCTTACGGCGACCGCTCATTCCGCTGTCATAGCTCATATACTTTTACAGCTGTTGCGGGTTCAAACGCGTTGTTTACTCTTGACAGGGAGATTAAATGAGGGGCTGCGGCGACACGGGAGCGTAAAGCCTATCTGCGGCGCCCCCTAGAGGTTCCCGAGAGGGGGAGTTTCATCTGTGTTTCATGCCGGGCTGAAGAATACTTTGATGTTTCCTCTCGTCTCTAATCTCCTGTGTGGAGGAAAGGAGGGAGAGCCATTTTATTACACAGATCCCATCAAACGGACCATCACGAGGCTTTGTGCGGCGCTGTAATCTGATTTATGTGGTCTGGGAATTGTTTTTTTTCCTTTTTTTCGCTCTTTTTGACAATGAAGTAAAAGGTAATGCCACACAGACCGCGCCAGACTTCGATTGTGGGAGCTGTTATGACTGATGGTAATGATAGTGCATTTGATTTTTTGGACACTTCTTAAAGGTCCTATAATACGTCAATTCTTTCTCCAGTGGCCTTTAAGACACACTGTTACTTACTCAAAAAATACCCCAGATTGTGTTTTGTTTCATTCACACATGTTTGAGTAACCTTTTATTATTAGTCTGACTACATTTCCAAAGCTCAAAATGTTCCGTTCCGCCTTGTGATGTCATGGACTGGTAGTTTTGAGGTTAACTTTACCTTTTGTTTAGTAAAAATGGGAAATTCCAGGGTTGAAATGATCCAAATGAGTCTAGCAAAGGTGTGTGAAGTTTAAACACACAGTGGAGCACAAGGTGGACTGTTTTTTAGTGTCTTAACAATGTGAAAAACAGTTCATTTTACATGGTATGCAGTGGTCCAAAGTTATTCCTCGCTTACCTTGCAATAGTTAACATACTAATTATTAAAAACCCAGTTAGTAATGAAAGCATAAAAATAATGCATAATGAAATTGCATAGCTCAACATTTTATTCACTGTACTCAATTTTTTGATGTATTTGAGCATAATTTGTCTTGCCGCTGAATTTAGGAAGTGTGTAGTAGCATGCTAGTTGTTGTTACCATTACAGTGACGGCAAAACTGCACTTTGGTGTCAAATAGTGAGTTCAGACCAGAGCGTCATGGCGTCCAGTTTACATACAAAGTCTATATGGATTGGGACTGAACCAGGACTAAACCAGGATTGGAACAGGACTAAACCGGGACTGGAACAGGACTAAACTGGGACTGAACCAGGACTAAACCAGAAATTAACCAGGACTGAACCAGGACTGAACCAAGACTGAACCAGGACTGAACCAAGACTGAACCAGGACTAAACCAGGACTGGAACAGGACTAAACCGGGACTGAACCAGGACTAAACCAGGACTGAACCAGGACTAAACCAGGACTAAACCAGGACTGGATTAGGACTAAAGCAGGACTGGATCAGGACTAAACCAGGACTGAACCAGGACTGAACCAGGACTAAACCAGGACTAAACCAGGACTAAATCAGGACAGAACCAGGACTAAATCAAGACTAAACCAGGGCTGGATCAGGACTAAACCAGGACTGGAACAGGACTAAACCAGGACTAAACCAGGCCTAAACCAGTGTCATTAGTGGAGTATAAATATATACGTCTGTCTACATCTCCAAAACTCAAAATGCTTCCTTCAACTTTGTGATGTCATGAAGTAGCAGTTTTCTGGTTAACAGCTCCTTTTACCTTTAGTTCAGTAAAGACAGGAAATTCCAGGACTTAAATTATCCAAATGATTCTGAAGGTGGTGTCTGAAGGAAGTTAAAAACACACTGGAGCACTTCCTGTATTACCACATGACATCACAAGGTGGTGTTTTCAGTTTGAGCCTGAATATGCAGATGTGTGTGTTAAACGTGTGAATGAAACAAAACACAAAGATCAGAAAATAACACAACATGGGCCTTTAGACATTTTTTGGTTAATATTCCTCAAGACTTTTCATTTTTAACACGAGATTTCTACCATTCACTTTATATTATGCACATAGCCTCTATTACTTATGGCCATTCAAAAATCTCTATTTTTTCCCATTCTCTTCGACCATATCATGAATTTTTTCCATAAGGACAGAGAAGGACGTCCATTCAATTCCAATAGTACCTGTAAAATACTCCGTGTCTGAGAATGGAATCTGAATTTGTAAAGAGTTCAGATGAATCCCCCGAAGCAACCGCCGCACTGCAAAGGTAATACGCCATTAAATGAGGAAGAACTGACCTTCAAGTTTGGAAAAAAAAGGTTTCTCAATGCAGTCCCATAGATCATTATCCTTGTATGTTTTAGAATATCCAGGAGTGCCATGTGTGTTCATCCAAATGAGCGGTTCTGATTGGCCAGAGTGTAACCATGGAGACTGCTATCCAAAATCTTTATGTGCACCCGACCTCTGCAAATGTTGTACAGGGACTCGATAGCGCATGAACAGAGCAGAGATATTGGGAAGAAATCTATAAATGTGCAAGAAACAAGCATACAATTTTCTCCTTTACCTCCTATATATAAGTTTGTATGTCAGAGCAAAGTAAGCACTGTGTAACTTCTCTCTGC
Organism: Odontamblyopus lacepedii; assembly: GCA_034769755.1. Lineage (NCBI taxonomy): Eukaryota > Metazoa > Chordata > Actinopteri > Gobiiformes > Gobiidae > Odontamblyopus > Odontamblyopus lacepedii. The sequence continues at coordinate 9,267,008 of CM068350.1, forward strand.
TATCTGCTTGTCTCCATGGAGATGTTGCTGCTTTGTCTGGAATGTTCTGGTGTAGCTTTAAACGTATCCATCTTGTGTATAATCAATAACATGGGTCTTTATTGACTGAAAAATGTACATTTCTATTAAGAGTGGGCTCGCCTCGCCACAGATCTGACATGTAGGTTGGCCCTGTGGCATCGCCTGCTGTCTCTGTAGAGATAAATAAGTGTAATGCCATACTGTGGAACATTTCGGGTAGTATCTCCCTAGAGAAGCAGGTGGCAGACCCTCTACCAGAAGTTACACAGGATACCTTTAAATGACATGTACAGTGAACCCTCGTTTATCGCGGGGGTTACGTTCCAAAAAGAACCCGCAATAGGCGAAATCCGTGAAGTGGTAGCTTTATTTTTTACAATTTACAATTGTACAAAATTTTATATTATACAATACAATACTGTACTATAGAATGAAACCAAAGATCAAAACCTGTTTTCAGGCCCAAGCATTTGTTTAAGAAATAAAAATATAAATATTTTCTTACAAATAACTGATAGTTTTAAAAAAAAAATACTGTAAAATAATCATTTTAATAATGAATACGAGGTTGGACACATTGTGACGCGTATTTCACAGTCCCTCTGACTGTGCCTCTTCGTCCTGACTCCGCTGTAGCGTCTTTTTCTACTGAAGCCTGTGGTGCAGGTCTTTTTAAGACCAATGTCAACTTTTTTCACTTCTAGACTACAGTCCCTTAGCCAATCAGGATTCAGAACACAATGCATTGTAAAAAAAAAAAAAAAAAAAAAGCATTAAAAAAATCCTTGAAACAGTGAAGCCGCGAAAGGTGAAGCGCGTTATAGCGAGGGTTCACTGTGCAGTAAAGTGTAACATGTTAGTCGTGTTATAGTGTTAGTTAGGGTTGTTAGAAGTATCGAAAATCAAACACTAATCAATACTACAACTTGTATTGATACTAGATACTCATTTGAGCAAGTATTGATACTAAAACAGCTTTAGAACCGGGGAGCCCACACTTTTTCAGCATGAGAGCTACTTATTAAAGTCAAAATGATTTACCTACTACAAAAATGCAAATCATTTATTTATAAATGTATTGAGAATCAGTCATTGTGAAACGGTACTTGGACTTAATGATGTTCATGTGGGGAAACGCTGACTCACATAAATACGCTTTTATAGATTTATCTCCATTTTATCTGATAAATGTTCATTTAAGCTTAAAATAAGCCAAGCAGACTGGACTGCACTGAAACACTGTGCACCGTTTTTGGACCCTCACCCACAGTCAGAAAACTCCTTCTTTAAGAGAACTTCCACCGGCACCTTACAGAAAACTGTGAGGAAAGTGAAGAAAGTGGGGAGAATTTTTAAACCTGTTCTTAATAGATTATTATCACAGCAACAAGAAGTGTCACGATGTTGAGTCGTGTAACTTCCGGTCAGTGCTTTTCTACGGCAAAATACCTGTGGAGAAGTGTTGCATATTTTTCACCAGCATCATGAATCTGCCCCAACACCAAATCTTCAACCAACAAGGTCGACAAAGAACATATTCTGTCCATGAAGAATTTATCCACAACTATCAAGGGAAGAAAGCCGAAAACTTAAGGTGAACAACGACGAGCATTAGTGAACCACTCCTGAACAAAACTAACGATATGGTCATGAATAAAACATAAATAACTTGTTCACTCAGACTGATTCTAGAATTCAAATAAAAAATCAATTTTGTGATGTAGATATATTAGCATAGACAGATTTGTGCAGTTTAAATGGTCAACATTTAATCTGTGAACATCTACAGCATTTAAACTGCACATATCTATCTGTCTATGCTGATATATATACATCACAAAATCATGACCATAATGTTAGTTTTGGTCAGGAGTGGTTCACTAATGCTCGTCGTTGTTCATCTTAAGTTTTTGTCTTTCTTCCCTTGACAGTTGTGGATAAACTCTTCATGGACAGAATTTGTTCTTTGTCGATCTTCTTGGTTGAAGATTTGGTGTTGGGACAGATTTATGAAGCTGGTCAAAAATATGCAACACTTTTCCACAGGTATTTTGCCGTAGAAAAGCACGGACCAGAAGTTGCGCGACTCAACATCATGGCACTTCCTGCTGTTGTGATAATAGTCTATTGGAGTTACATTGTCTTACTGGTTTTGCAGTTACCAGCCTCTGCGCATTTGTACATGTGACAAATACAGATGCATTTGTGCACTTCTATTAGGGAAACTTCAACCACACATCACAGTAGGCCTACACTGTGCTGTAGATCTGCTCTGTGCTGTAGACCTGCTCTGTGCTGTAGACCTACTCTGTGCGGACACTGTAACATAAAGTTAGATTAGATTCAGATCGGTAAAACATGATATGCCAAAGCACGGGTACTCAAGAGCCAACAATAATACAAGCCTTGCATAATATGGCTTTAAAAAAAAAACTACAAAAATAACTTTTGAGCTAACATAATTTATAACAGTGGACTTGCCCTATGGCCCGCTGTGATGTGGCTAAAGCTAACACCTCTGAGCAGTGATCAATGGCCCTCGCTTCTCTCCCCGGAGCAGGTGCATGTGTCAAACTTTGGAAAACTGCTGTAAAACAAAGAGCGAAACGCCAGAGGAGCGCGGAGAACAGAACCTGCCACCTGCCGCGCCCCATCCACAAGTCCACAAGACAAATGAGTTTGCAGGACCACGAGTAGTTTAAGTCCCTGCGCAGCCAGTTTAACAATACACACAGACTGTACCGGAGAGACGGAGGAAGCAGGACTGCAAGGACTGGAGGAACAGGCAGCAGAGATGGGAGGAAGGCAGAGGAAAAGTGACCGGATGATTTAGTCTATTGTGTGAGCCTTTCTCATTCTCATATTTACGAATTGGGTCATTTGTAAATATGAGAATGCATTTATTCATAAGTGTGTTAAACGTCCTATATTATGTAAAATTTACTTTTGTGAGCTTTTAGCTATGTTAGAATGTTGTTACCTCATCAAAAACATACCTGGAGTTGTGTTTTGTTTCTTTTACTATTAGCCTCCAATCTCAAAATGCTCTGTTACATCTGAATTTTAAATGTTCGTCCATTAAATGCCATTATTTAATAGCCACCTTGTGATGTCATAGTGGTAGTTTTCACATTAACAGCTACCTTTTATCTTTAGTTCAGTAGATTGGCAATTCCAAGCTTAGAATCATCCAAATTATTTTAGTGAAGGTGTATGGAGTTTAAAAACATAAAAAAAAAGTACTGTATTACCACATGACATCACAAGGTGGAACAGAGTGTTTTCTGCTTCAGAGAAGAACTCAGCCTAAATATGCAGGGTTTGTGTGTTAAACATGTGAATGAAACAAAACACAACTCCAGGTCTGTTTGATGTGTTTCAGTAAAGACTTAACAAGGTTCATAATAATTTAGTAATAAATATGTCATAATTCATTTGTTATCATTTCAAAACTGTCATTTTGTTAAAAAATAATCAATATGCACTCTGGGTTTTGGTTTACTTGCATCTTATTCTGAAGGCCCCAGGAAGTGGTCACAATGCATTATGGGTAACAGAAGCAGTATTCAGTCAGATGAAAAACGTTACAGAAAAGCGGCTAGTTGATATTCAGACTGTTCATCCTGTGTGTTAAATCTTATCTACTGCGAAAGCAATGGCTGTAAGTTCTATATGTGTTTGGTGACTTAAAGAAGTAATGTAAGGTAAGGTAAGGTTTATTTATATAGCGCTTTACACAGTCCCCAAAGCGCTTTACACAGCAATTTACAGAGCATTATTCATTCACTCCATACCTGGTGGTGATAAACTACTGTTGTAGCCACAGTTGCCCTGGGGCAGACTGACGGAGGCGCGGCTGCCAAGCCAAGCGCCTCATGCACACCTACAGTGCATGTTTTGGGTTGATGGGGGAAACCGGAGTGCCCGGAGGAAACACATCCAGACATGGGGAGAACATGCAAACTCCACACAGAAAGGCCCGGGCGACCCGGGGATCGAACCCGCAACCTTTTTGCTGTGAGGCATGAGTGCTGCCACTCAACCACCGTAAGTGTTATAAACTCTTAGTCCTAGCCCATGATATTGCTAGCTCAGGAGCACTATGTACTGTATTAGCATCAGTGGCGACTGGTGGTATAATTTTTTGGGGGTGCATGAGTCAAAATTATAAATATGTCTTATAAATATATGTATTATGTATAGGCTATATAAAATTATAACAAATGCCAGAAACAGATAGTCATTTTAGTCACTATTTGCTGAACTTTATCAGGAGCACAACGCACAGTCAAGCGCAAAGTTTACACAGCAACACAACCTGATGCACCTGCTCACACACAACACACCGTAACACACCGTAACACACCGTAACACACCGCTCACAAACAGCCCCCACAACCAGCCCCTGTAGGAGCACCGCTCCTACAGCACATGGCAGAACACCGGAGCGGCTCCATCGCTCATTCATTTATGCATTTACCTATTAACACTATAACTGTTTACCTGTGAGGCTCCGCCGTCCTCAGATTTGCCCCAGACTAACAAAAACAAGCCTCTTACCTTCTCCAGAGGACTGATGCAGAGTGTGTCCTCTACCCGCTGTCCTGTTGGTTCTGTCTCCAATATGTCCCGGTCCAGTCCGGTCCACGGGACAAGGAGCTGGTTCTAAAACTCGTCTTAATCCCACTTCAGACTGAAAGTTACGCCAGTCCATATTAGCACCAGGGCACCGGGTGGACTTAAGCCCTCTGCACTACGCTTTTACGTCCAGAGTGCCCTGCCGGCAGCATCGAGCGACTTCCCCAGCTACGGTGGCAACGGCCCCGGCGGCAGCGGATACCACGGCCCCAGAGGCGAGTGCCCCGGGAAGTAGCTAGTGGCCATAGCACACAGCTCTGTAGTTCTCCATTCATTAGCCTGTAGCATTAGCTTGTAGCATTAGCCACCAGTGCAGAGTTGGGCTGAGGCGGGACAGAGCAGCTGAATCCTCATAGGTCAGAATTGTGATAATGTTTCTAAAGACCAATCAGTTGATTTGAGTCGCCCCCACCCTGCCCACTACGACGTTTTTCAGGGGCTGCAATACAAACTAATGGGCAAAAGCAACATAATGGCCCCTCCATAGACCTGCTCCATTGAGGCGCACCTAAGGCGCACACTCAGATGCACCACGTGACTCAAATACAGCGATATGAGCGCATTTAACATGATAAAAATATGTCTATGCATATACACGTTCGGTTTTAAACAAAATATTAAACACATAGCCTAATACAAAATAACTTTATAATTTATTTATTTATTGTTTTAATTGAGGTTAAGTTAGGGAGTGCAGCGCACTTGCGCCCTCTATTCACCAGCCACCACTGATTAGCATAGTACTGCGTCTATTCATGCGTATTAACAACCTAATTAGAAAATGAAAAGATTGTGAAACTGTAAAGACTTGTTAAAGTAGCAGTTTGTGATGCTACATATTTTCTGAAACATTTCTGTTTTTGTATTAGAAATCTAATGTACATTTTATTTCCGTTTTTTTCCTGTTTCACTTGAGCTTTACACGTCACAATTGCAAAGAATTGTAAGCTGTCTACAAGACTGTATTGACGGAGCAAGACGCTCATGAAACCCGAGTTTGGCCTGCTGTTGATCTGCGTTCACACACGGTGTATCCAACACATCGTGATAGTACAAAAGGCATTAGATAACGACTTGTAAATCAGTTCTGGACCTCTAGAATCATTATATAAAAGACCCATGACAAGAAAATTCGGCTATTCCGCCACTGTCATATTCTTGTGAAATAAAGCGTTTTAAGTTTTGAAAACCTGATAATGTACACAAATGTTTGTCTGCTGTATAAGATCATTCATGATACTGCTGCTCCTCTGCTAAAACAGTTTGTATCCCTGAGCTATGAAACCGCCTCCCAAGCCACTCAAGCCACTGTGCAGGATCCCAAACACAGGACGGCATTTGGAAACTCAGCCTTTTCATGCTCCGCTGTCCGGCAGTGGAACCTGTTACTGACAGAGCTGATTACATTCTCACGCCTGGCGAAAAAGTGGCTCCTTTCAAACCAAACCTGTGCCCATAAATGTAGTTAATATGATAAACTTAGGTCCAGGAGCAGGACCACGCCTCAACCGCCCTCGCCTCCTCTTCAGCGAATCACAGCTCACTTCTACCACACCTCCATTTCCCAGAAGCCTATTTGTAGCAGCCTATCCCAGCAACCCAGTTTGTTCTGAATAACTCGACTCCACCCTCCCAACCTCTATCTGTTCACTTCCAGACATAAGACGCCTACGAGGGGGGTCCCGTTCTGCTGGGCCATGTGAAGATTGAGACTGAACCCCCACCCTGAGTCTCAACCCCGCCGACCTGCCTTGTTTCCCTATAATAAACTCTATTCTCTTTGCACATGTGTTGTTGGTGTGGTACTTGCTAGTGAATGTGGACTGAGCATCTGGAGAGAGTGTGAAGATCTGGAGTGAATGAACTGAATAATGATTTTGATAAAGGATGATGGGTGTGAACAGTGATACAGAATTGTTATGATGCTTTGTTCATTATTAAGACATTCTCTTTGTAAGTTTGATTTTTATAAATTATAACATCAACCTGCCCAGATGGAAATTAACTCTAGTTCTACAACCTGGTACAATGCATCTCTCCTGTTAAGGTTTATGTACATTGTGCTCTGTCCTTGTCTCATTAAATAAACTAAACTAAACTTACTGGTGATAAGACTGACATCTGGTTGTTTACAGAGATGTTATTACTTCTCTTAGAATGTTCCACACTATGGCATTAAACACATCTATCTTCATGAACATACTGTGTGTTCCAGATAATTATGTATGTGCGATTTTTCATTATCGAGAAGAGGCGATCAGCTTATTTGTACTAAATCTACTTTTTTTACTAGTGCAAAAGCTTTCAACTGTAGAAAAAGAAGTAAAAATGAGCTCCAAAAACTACTTGAAGTTCTTGGAGCAAAATTCATCATACCATGTAGAGTTGGGTGGTAATACGGTATCCCACGGTATCAAAAAGTAGCAACGGTATCAGTTTCATGACCGTTATTTTAAAAAATCTACACAAGAACCTAAAACCACAGCGTGGACTTTCTCCCCTCCGCTCTCTCTACTCTTCAAACGTCGTTATACACAGAGATTTCCATCCACACGCAGTGAGGAAAAAGAAAAAAAAAACTGACTGAAGCTTCAAGCGTGTATGATGTGGAGCTGAAAAGTTTGTGATGGACATGTTTTATTGAACGTTGTGTGTCAAGAGGGGACGCGCTGAAGAGGGGAAAGTTCCCTCTTGAGGACGAAGTCAGACTCACAGAGGAGATGAAAACTACGTATCTCTCGACCTCCGCTCTACATTTCTGGTTCTCCGCTTATTATATACTTTGGGTAATAATGTGTTTAATGCAGCTTTGCGCACACTTGTTCACGTTTTACAGAAACAAAACTTAAAACCACATGGCTCATTTGCATACAGTATAAGCGCTGATAAAAACAGCTCGGGCTCTGATGCCGATGCGATAAAACGCGCTGGAAAATTTTGGTTTGATCAGAACTTGTGCCTCATCTTCAAATATAATGCTGCTATTCTGTTTCTGAATGGTTTAGGTGCAGCTACAGAATAATCCTTAATTAGTCACAGTAATACCGTATACCCCGGTAAAATACTGAGACGTTTAACAGTATCAACGTTTGGATATCTCTCAACCCTCATACCATGGTACAAATCAAGGCCTGCCAGTTACAAGAAGAACATCATCTTCATGCAGGACAATGCACCAAGTCATGCCTTTCAGTACACAAAAGAGTGGCTGACCAAGAAGAATTTCAAGGACAAACGCCTGATGACATGGCCCCTGCTTCACCAGATCTAAACCCAATGGAGAACCTCTGGCAAGTCTCAAACAGGAGTTGTACAGTTTTCTTCTAAGGACAGTCTTTGGAGCACAATATTGAGCACAAGCAAGAAAACTGCCTCCAAAACCATCAAGAATCTCACATCTTTGGTTGATTCTAGACTGGTTAAAGTGTTACAGAAGAAAGGTGGATATGTCAACATGTGAAATGCACATTTTTATTTAAACTGCAAAAAAACTAAATCTAGTCAAGATAAAATGACTTGGATTAAGACATTTTGACCATGATTTGAGGAAATTTCACTTGACAAGTAAAATGATCTGCCAGTGGTATAAGATTTTTGTACTTAAAATATGAAAATACATCTTGCTACACTTAAAATAAGAAAAACAACAACTTTTTGCACTTAAAATAAGAAACAAAATCGAATGTTGCTTGAATGAAGAAAAAAGAACTCTTATTCCTATGGTCGTTTGGTCATTTTACTTGTCAAGTTGAATCTTCTCAACTAAAGTAAAATGTTCTTAATTTAAGTCATTTTAACTTACCTAGATATTATTATTTTTCATTAATATATTGTTGAATATTGTTTTAAAAATGCAGAATATAATGCTGTATACTTGTTGACATAAAATACATGTGTTTACTTTCAGAACTGAACTTTATTTCTTTTTGATTTGACTTTCATAATTTTCTGAAACCGTCAAATTCTAGAACATTGATTATTGTACTCCTAAATAATAATAATAATAATAATAATAATAATAATAATAATAATAATAATAATAATAATAATAATAATAATAAACTACCAAATTAAGCTGAAAATAGACCTTTGCAAGAGAAAAAAGTAGATTTAGTTTTACTAAATCTACTTTTAAGCACAACATATATGCATAATTATCTGGAATACACAGTAGAAATTGCAATAAGTTACAGGTGAGATCTGTGCTGAGGCGACCCCAGTAGTTTTCCAGTAAAAATGCACATTTATGAATTTATTTTTGAGCAATGACAACATGACTGAATTTTATGGTGGGATTTGCTGCGTAACTGTCAGATTGCAGATTCATTGGGCTAGTTTATGGTTAATATCTCTGCCATTACTGGGCCTATCCACACTAAAAAATCGGTACAAAGTTCAGCTCTTCTCTGTTTGCATAAATAAACAGATGTGATTTTTTTTTTTTGTTCCCACAGAAACTCTTGAATGTTGTGTCATTATTCATCTCCGGCAAGTTTTGACAGTTGAAAAGACTTGGGTGTAAGATTGATATGGCAAATTTGTGGAGCCGATCCCAAACAAATACTGAAAAGCTTCAACATTTGTGGATGATAAGTTTGGATATTTCTTTCAAATAGAGTAAATCTCCCATAAAGTTATTTATACAGGCCCCTGCCCTCTGTCTGAAACTATGATAAATCCTAGAATGTGAACGCAATTTATTACAATGCCATTTTGTACTTCTGCTTCAGAATGATGAAAAATTAGGATTGTTGCCATAGCAATGGACAATTTAAAAGTCCTTATATGACACAAAATGGATTGTCGTGACCTTTAAGCCATGTTATAATGTTGTTACCTCCTCAAAAACATATCCCGAGTTGTGTTTTGTTTCATTCACATGTTTGACCCATGTTTACTCCTTTATTATTAGTCTGTGTACATCTCCAAAGCTCAAAATGCTCTGTTCCACCTTGTGATGTCACAAATCAGAAAATAGCATAATCTGCACTGCAAAAAAGCTTGGCCAAAATGTAAGATATAAACACTTAAATCCATCAGAAAATGACTTAAAAGTAGTGAAATGATCTGTCCATACAGCAAGTTCATTTTACTTGACATGTTATCTTAAAGTAAACTATACCTCTAGACTAGAATGAAGCAGTCTCTGGTAAATGTTCATGGGCTGGAAATAAGTTTATGGATGCTAAATTTGACATAAACATACACTGCAAATTTCATCAAACTAACAAAAATGTATTCTCTTAAATCTAGACAAAAAAATCTTGTTTATCTTGGTTTTAGGGAAATGTACTAAATGACTGCTAAATATGTGAGATTACTAATCTTATTTCAACATTTCATTTTTTTTCTTATTTCGTTTTTATATCTATAAACTAGTTAGAATGCACAAAACAAGTGTTAAGATAAAGTTTATGGCAATTTTAATGGATGTAAATCAGTCGATCTTGGACTGAAACTGTCCAGTATCATCTCTGTACCTTCTGTTTTTAAGACGGAAAAATGAAAAAGACTTAAAAGTTTTAGGAAAGAGCTGCAATTTGTCAATATGTTCAAGTGGTTATTAGTCTTAAAATAATGAAATAAAGAATTACATTAAGATTTATGAACTAAAATAAAGAATAAAATGGTCAGTAACAAGCTTATATTCTAGTTTTAAGATTTTTAACCTTAATTTATTCTTAGAATTAGTGTTTTATTCTTTATTTTAGATCACTTAAAACTCAAATTATTGCTTAGAATAAGTGATTTTATCTTATTCTGAGATGTATGAAGGTCTAGATATATTTACTTATTTTAAGATTTCGTGATAAGTAAATTTCACTTCCTGCACTGGCAGATCATTTTACTTGTTTCTAGAGCATTTTCACTTAAAACAAGTGTATTTTTCTAGTTTTAAGGATGGGCAGTGTACTTAAAAATCAGTTTATGATTAGTGTTCATGGCCTGATAATAAGTTCTCAGATGCCAAATTCGTGACAAAATGCTTTAATTCTGCTGATTTAAGTATGCTGATAAACATACTTATAACAAGTTTATGATTAGTGTTCATGGTCTGATAATAAATTCATCCATCCATCTTCTCCCGCTTAATCCAGCTGGGTCCCGGGGGGCAGTTTGCTAGGGGTGCTGCGTGTTTTGAGTTGATGGGGGAAACCGGAGTTCCCAGAGGAAACCCATCCAGACACGGGGAGAACATGCAAACTCCACACAGAAAGGCCCGGGCGACCCGAGGATCGAACCCGCAACCTTCTTGCTTTAAAACTGAATATTATATCTTACGATCAGGAAAAAACCATGAGTACACATTTTTTTGTTTATTTGTACAGATTTTTTTGTTTTTAAAGTGCTTTTTGCTGTCACATCGAAAAAGTTACTATCAGCCAATTTAATTTCAGTTGGGACTTTTGTCAGCATTTCTGTATTTTGGAAGGTCCTACCTAATGATGCTCTAATCCACACATAAACTGTACCAAAGAGACAGAGGGAACCAGGATACAAGAGGTGGAGGGTATCGAAACAAAGGACGGGGAAATGTCTGAAGAATGTCTTAATTGGTGGATAAACCAATTTGTAAATATGAAGAATTTTGTAGAAACATTACAATGCATAATATCCTTAAAAACGTCTTCAAATTGTTGCATATTGACTCTGCAGTGACATCATGTTGGGGTGTTCTACATGTACCTCTAATGGTGGAAAGTTTAGGAGTTACCATGGTGACACAAAGCACACACGTCAAAAAAAAAAAAAAAAAATCTCAAAAATGTTTTAAGATTGTCTGAAAAAATAGATTTAAACGTCACATTTTCAGGAGCCTGTGATCAACATGAGCTTTCATGGTCTTGTTTAGGAGTTTTACAACAAAAATAGCGAGATTAAAAACTTCAGGCTAATGCTGGCTCGCTTGTGATTGTAATTTAATGTGTCAGAGACGTGTTTAACAGCACAAATCACATTACCTGATGTAGTTCCAGCCAAGTCAGTTTTCATATTGTGTTAAAACATTCAAAGTCATCAATCAAAGCCTAATAGACTATTCGCACTTATGTCACAAACCAGACAGATGTTTGGAAACATGCAATGATGACTTTCGGCGGGCTCTGTTCGCAGTAGAAAGTCGGACAAAATCTAAGACAATCTACATGTCATTGTAGTGTACCTCAGTTTTCATAATTTTAAATAAATCAAGTTCAAAAAAGATTGTCAATCCTTCATACAAAACATATGAAGAATCAAAATTGTGTTTCTCATTCCCAAGTGTATAAATAAATAATAATAAATAGAACAGTCCAAGTGTTCTTGGAAACAGACACAGATTCCCAGTTTCCTGGCAGCCTGGTGGTTAGACAGGGGAGAGGGTTCAGCATCCTAACAGCTTGGTGGATGAAGCTGTTAGTATGTCTGGTGGTGCGGGAATGGAGGCTCCTATAAATAATTAATAACTACATTATAATAATTGATAATGCAAATCATCTCAATTTGCCAGCAAATAATAGTTACCCTGGTAGTCAAACAAGTACTTTTCTACAAAGAACTTGTAGCTTTTCCCTAGTTTTGAGATTCCTGTAAGTGACGTCGACGCAGCGAGCAAGAAGAGTCACGTCCCCCATGGAAAGTTTTGGCAGGTTATAAACTGCTAAAGGTTGCTGAATCCATGGTTTTATCCTAGATTTATCATTTATCTTATTTATCATGGTTTTATCAACTACACCGGAAGTTGTCATCGCATGTTTCCAAATGTCTTCCTCATTTGTGATGTAAGCGTGAATAGAGACTATGAAGTCTCAGACAGAGCAGATCCTCCTGTTAGCATCACCCCAGGGAATATTGATGGCATCAGCTCCAAAGTATCTATAGCCACGAACACACAACCCATCAAAGTAGTTATGTTCAGCAAACTTTTAAACACAAAAATGTCTGGGTCATTGCAAATGGAATATGTCAGAGGACTCTATTTCAGGATTTTAGAAAGCCGCATAATGCATCAGTGTCCTTTTGCTTCAGCTCTGCTAGTAATTCCACATTTGTCACACTCAAAGGACCTGATTTTGAACCAATACTGAAAATACAAATTTGTAAACTTCACTACAACTTTAAAGGAAATGTACTAGTCTATTTTCTGATCTATGTTATAATACTGTCTCCTCATCACAAACAGACCAAAAAAGTAAAGTCAAGGCCTTAAAATGGCTTTAAAGGTCCTGTAATACATTCAGTTGTCTCTTGTGAACTTTAAGCCGTGTTATAATGTCATCACCTACTCCAACACAGACCTGGAGTTGTTTGTTTCATTCACATGTTTAACACACAAACCCTGTGTATTTAAGACAACTCCATTCACCTAGAATTCAGTAGAATCAATTAGATCATTTCAGATCTGGAATGGTCAATCTACTGAACAAAATCAAATGTAGCTGTTAACATGAAAACTATCACAACATGACATCACAAGGTAAAACAGAGCATTTTGAGACGCAGACAGACTAATAATAAAGGGTTACTCAAACATATGTGAATGAAACAAAACACAACTCCAGGAATTGCCACGTTTACATGAGAGATTGAATTCTGAATAAAAATAATTTAATTCTGAATAAAAAAATTAATTCCGCTTTAAAAAGACCACTTAATTCCTAATAAAAATGATTATTCAGAATTAAACTTAATTCCGAAGTAAGTGGGTGGTTTATTCCAATTTTAAAGCCGAGTACATTTATTCCTGGATCATGTAAATGTTTATTCTTCCGGTCATTCATGCTCGTTGGGTCGCCCTTCGGATCCAGCTCCACCAGTCGTCTCTTCGGACTTTCCTCCACTGCTCTTTGGATTTGTGAGCGGGATGTGGGAGCGGGCTAAGGTGTGGCAGCCTCAGACTCAGTTTGTCTTCTTCCTCCTTCTCCCACACTCTTCCCTTCTCCTCCTCAGCTCACAGATGTAAAGCGTGAGGAGAATTATCCAGCTGCTGCTTAATTATCATCAGAACGACTGCGGAAAAAAGTTTGGATCATGTTTGTGTCCGTGGCTTAACGACAAACCGAGATGACAGAAAAGCCGGTAGCAGCTGAAGTGTGAGTTTTCTTCCAGTCGACATAAGTACATTCGTGTCGCTGTCCAATCAGAACCCTTCCCGACCCCCAGACGTTAAGCGGAATTAAATAAAGGCGATTTAACATGTTTTCCATGTAAACCTCAATTCAGAATTATTATTTCCATGTAAACTCGAAGAAGAATATTTGAATTCCGAACAATTTAATTCAGAACAATTCATTTGGAATTAAAAAACATCATGTAAATGTGGCGTAACAGGATTATAACACAAGCTCACAAGAGTCAATTTTGTGTAATATAGGACACTTAAAACCATTTTTAAACCCTTGAGTTTATTTTTTGGTTTACGACATCCCAGAACATGTCCATTCATAGCCCACAAAGATGAACCAAATGGAAAAAAAAAAAAAAAAAACTTATCCAAACTTGTGACTTTCTTTTCCACTGGTAACATATGAACCAAGCATCTGCAACACTGTACAAGCCTTTACACCACATCTCCTTTCGCTTCCCCGTCACGACACCTCCAGCGGCACACTCCGACTCCCGAATCCGGATAAATGCTTTCACCCCAGACACGTCAACGCGACAGAGATGATTTCAGAAGTGCATTTCTTGGATGTAGAATTGTACTAAACCTCACTCGCTCTGAAGGCAAATCGCTGTTTACTCCTCCAAATCCCAGTCAATGTACAAGCTCTGGGCGGCGCGCGGCGAAAGCATTATGAATTTAACACACGCTTTCAAGTATTTACTGAGCCAACTGCAGAGCCAGCCCCGAGCTTTCCACGGCAACACTGACTCTGGAACAACCTCGGCGCTTATCCCCTACATTTCTGACAAAACTACCACCCAAAATCGCACGTCATAACAAAAAAAAAGAAGAAGAATTTGCTTGGCGTTCTTGCATGCGAATCAGCCACTGGAAATATAAATGGACATAGCTAATCTAAAAGCTAAACTGCAAATTTCTCTGATCTGGCTAAGATTTTAAAACTTATATTAGGTTATTTTCAGATTTATTATCGACTTACTAGTTCAGAGATTGCTTCATTCTAGTCCAGAGGTGGTTTATTTTAAAAGAACTTGTCGCGTAAAATGATCATTTCACTACTTTTAAGTCATTTTCTGATAGATTTAAGTGTTTATATCTTAAATTTCTCTCTTTTTTATTTGAGTATCTAAGTATCATAGTCGTCAGCAGATAGCAAAGAACAATATTAATAACAACAACAGCGGCATCCACAAAAAATAAAGCGATGCACAAAAGAAGGCAGAAGCAAGAAGCTTGTAGAAGCCTACCCCTTTTCACATTAAAGTGTTTAAAAGTGCACAATATATTTGACTTCTGATATTCCCTTTTCAAATTCTTTTCCAAAACAAACATACAATCAGCAACGTTTTTTGTGTAAAACAAGACAATTTAAAAGATTATATAAATATATGATACAATATTACTACTGTTAAATATATAATTCCTAGAAGAGTTTATTTTAAAAAGGTAAAATCATTTCATTTCACTGGTACATGATTATTATTTGTATTACATTATATTGCATTTGGTTTAATGAAGTACATTCGGTCCGGTGGACAGCAGGGGGAGCTATCGTTCGGTCTCGGGTCATTAAAACCACTGACTTGAGACCTGAACAACCACTGTTTTATTTACCTAAGTTTTATCTCACTTTTTCAGGTAAATATGTGCTGTGGATGTACCAAGTTTATACAAAAGCTATGTTATAATTAATATTTGTCATTAAAAAACCATTGACTTGAGACCTGAACAACTGCTGTTTTATTTACTCAAGTTTTATCCCCCTTATTCAGGGGCCGTGGTTGTAACATTTGCAGTGCAGGTGTTCATGGGGGCGCTTCCAGCTCCATTAACTCTCTGTTTCCAATTGACTTTATATTATTGAGAAATTGTCGCTCCTCCTTCTGTAACTGCTGCAATAAACCTCATAATTTTGGTCTTAAAACGTTCATATTAACCCGCTCTACATTTCAGATGCTACAGGCTTTTTACACCATATGTAGCAGCAAAATTTGTGGCAGAAGACCTTCCAGAAGAAACACTTTGAGGGAATGGACCATTTCATCACCAACCGAAACACCAGAGCGGTGTAAGAACGAGGCCTTTCCTGTTGTGTTCACCTGGCGGCCCCTGGTGGCTGCTGAGATACTGCAGGACATAGAGGAGGGACACTTTTGGCTCTTCCACAGGATCTGCTGACCCTCCCTGACCAGTCCTCCTGTTAAACTGCATTTGACTGCGACACAAATGTGCAAATGTGACTGAGAACTTGAATTTCCCTCTGGATCAATAACGCATCTTTCCCTTTACTAGTATTTTTATTGCGCCATTTTATCCGTCAATAGATTCCCATTCATTCCTATAACTGCTAGCCTCACGAGCTTCATTTGACTGGAGCCGACCGCAATGGGAGACGTCACACTCCCTTAGTTCATTACGCATAGTCTGTGGAATCGGCACATGCAAAACAGGCAATAACATTTCCAAGAGGAGACAAGAGGATGAAAACGCTCTGCTAGAAAAGTTACACACTGTAAAATCTAATAAGTAGATCTTACTTGAAAGAATCGAGGAAACCAATTGTCTTGAAAAATCTGACTAAAGTGGACTGTGAATCTAAAGTGGAGCTCAAAAGTAATTCCTCAGTGCAGTGGACAGTAAATCCCTCTTTTATCTAACCAGGCACAGCAAGTTAAGTATATTTTAGTTTTCATTCACAGAACTTACATTGTGAAGCTGTGCCAACGACCATGGAAACCGATTAACCAATTGAGAAGTAAATGTTACTTATATACACAAGTTAGAGTAAAAACAGGTTTGATTCTACAATAACACTATTTAGATCTGCATCAGGTACACAAGATTTGAATTTTTATTAGTCTTTGAAAAAAATTTAGCTAAACTTTTGTTCAGCTTAAGTTCAAAACGCACCTAACGTGTAACAATAAATTAATAAAGCTCGGTCATTCCATGTCAACTCAACCAAGGACCCCGACCTTAGGGCTTAAAAAATATTGGAAGAAACAAACCAGGTGTAAAAGTGTAATCGAGAAAATACTGAATGAACAGAGGGAGGATATAGAGATGGAAAAAACAGAAGGAGGATATAGAGACTGAGTGAACAGAGGGAGGATATAGAGACTGAGTGAACAGAGGGAGGATATAGAGACTAGAAGAACAGAAAGGGGATAAAGAGACTGAATAAACAGAGGGAGGATATAGAGACTGAGTGAGACTGACTGAGGGATTTGGGGAAAATATCCAACTGCAATGTTTCTGACAAGCATTACTCTTATATTTGTGATTTATCTTTTAATAATAGAATTCTGTTCAAAGTTCACATTCTAAACCAGAAGAATTTACAAAAAGAGAGACATATGAACCTAAATTTGTTCAAACTGTAATTCTTGTAATTCTCAAACACGCGCAAATGAAACAAAACACAACTCCAAGTTTGTTTCTGAGGAGATAACAACATTCTAACATGACTAAAAGATGTCAAGAGTCCATTTTGCGTCAGAGATTTAGCTTGTACAGAAAATTCTGGTTTCTCCTTTACGTTTCTGACAAAACTCCCACCAAAATCGTGCGCCCGGTCATGTGGAAAGAAGTGAGCGGCGTTCTTGCATGTGAATTGGCACACGCGAGCAAAACGTTGGGAGTGATGGATGCGGCGTTTGCTTGGCGTTTATCTCGAGAAACAGATGCGTGTCGTGAACTAGCATAAGCGCTCGTAGCGGAGAAGTGGAGTAACCTTGTGGGGAGATTTGATGGAGAGATTTGGAAAAGGAGCGGCGTCTGATGGATAGAAGGAGGGAGACGTCAAGAGCATTAGTCAAATAGGACAGAATGGATGGAGATGGTTTTGGTTTATTCACACGGAGGAGAGGAGGATTTTTGATGAATGGAAAGTTGGAGGTTATAGTACGAGTAACAATAGGGAGTCAAAACAGAAATATAACACACTTTTTGTCATATTCCACTGCTGGTTTTGGCGCTTTCCGATCTGTCCCTCCTCTTTCGTTTTGTCTGGAAGTTCCTGAGCTGATTGACACACTTACAGCCTATGCAAATGCTGCCTTCACGTGATATGGGAAAGATGAAGTGGAAATGAACATGGCTTTACTCCGGTCAGGTTCCGGCGCAGGCGCGAGTCAGCAGCTGGTTTGCAACGCTCTCCTGCGCAGATGAGCTGTGTGGAGTCATGGGGCACATCTTCAATATGAGCCTAAGGCTGAGGACGGTACCACAGCTGTGGAAGACCTCCTGTGTGGTACCGGTGCCAAAGACACCGCATGCCAAGGATCTCAGCAGCTTCAGGCCGGTGGCTCTCACATCACATCTGATGAAGACACTGGAGAGACTGGTCCTGGGCCACCTCCGCTCCACCGTGAACTCAGCAATGGACCCGCTGCAGTTTGCATATCGGCCTGGCATCGGAGTGGAGGACGCCGTCATCTTCCTGTTACACCGCTCCCTCTCTCACTTGGAGAAGCCCGGCAGCACTGTGAGGATTCTGTTCTTTGACTTCTCCAGTGCCTTCAACACCATCCAGCCGCTGCTTCTGGGGGACAAGCTGGAGGCAGCCGGGGTGGACTGCGACCTGGCAGACTGGATCCTGGACTACCTCACAAATCGGCCCCAGTTTGTGAGGACCCGGGACTGTGTGTCTGATGTTCAGACCTGCAGTGTAGGGGCGCCCCAGGGCACTGTCCTGGCGCCCTTCCTCTTCACCCTCTACACTGCAGATTTCAGGCACAACATGGACAGCTGCGTCCTGCAGAAGTTCTCTGATGACTCTGCCATTATCGGACTCATCACGGACAACGATGACGCAGAGTACAGGGGACTAACGCAGGACTTTGTGGACTGGTGTCAGCGGAACCACCTTCTCATCAACGCCGGGAAGACCAAGGAGATGGTGGTGGACTTCCGCAGACGCCGCTCCACTGCCCCCCCACCAGTGAACATCCAGGGAAGGGACATTGAGAGGGTGGACTCATACAAGTACCTGGGTGTTCATCTGAACAACAAACTGGACTGGACTCACCACACAGATGCACTGTACAGGAAGGGCCAGAGCAGGCTCTACCTCCTGAGGAGACTCAGGTTCTTTGGAGTGAAGGGGCCCCTCCTGAGGACCTTGTACGACTCTGTGGTGGCATCAGCCATCCTGTACGGTGTGGTCTGCTGGAGCAGCAGCATCACAGAGAGGGACAAGAGGAGACTGGACATAGTCATCAGGAAGTCCAGCTCTGTCCTGGGCTGTGCCTTGGATTCGGTGCAGGAGGTGGGGGACAGAAGGGTTCTGGCTAGATTCACTTCTATGCTGGACCTGGAGTCTCACCCTCTTCAGGGCGCCCTGTCTGCTCTGGAGAGCAGCTTCAGTGACAGACTGATCCACCCTCGCTGTGTGAAGGAGAGGTTCCGCAGGTCTTTCCTTCCTGCTGCTGTCAGACTTTACAATGAACACTGCTAACTCTGCTGCCTGTGCAATACTGGGACCCTGTGCAATAATGTAAGATAGTAATTTATTGTATATATAGTTTTGATACATAGTTTTATAATCCTTATCTTTTTAGATCCTTATAGTGTTTGTCTATTTTTAACTTAACTGTACTCTATTGCTGCTACTGTTTCTTGCTGTTCTCTTTACTGTGCGTTGCAACACTGAAATTTCCCCATTGTGGGACAAATAAAGGATATCTTATCTTAAATTACGTGTGTTGCGTTCAAGTGCTTGTGTTGTTGTCGTGAAGTGAAACATGGCGGACACAGACTTTATCCTGACCTGTTACTTGGGTAAAACAGTTTTAGACTTGCTAATTCATTTGCTGTACGAGATGAATTAGCAAGTCTTAGCAGCAAGAAGAGAATGCATTTTAAGGGCTACAAACAAATCAAATCAACTTTTAACAGAATTAAATACTTGGGGTTACGGTTAGTTTATGTTTGCCATTCACAACACTTTCGCTGCTCTCTGCTATGTTGAAAGTTTATCTCATCTCGGCAGCTCGTGTATCATAAAAATCTTCTAGCTTTTCTGTAGAAATTACAACATGAGTGGGTGTTCATGTGCAATTCTGATGTTTTTTTGGTAAGAAAATAAGTGAGTATCACCACCATCACTGACATTTCACTTTCATACTAGGCAATGTGGGTGAAGTCTCTTGCCTACACCAAAAATATTCATTATGTTTTCTTAGTACTTTAACTTCTTAGGGTCTCTTTAAGGCAATGTAGTCAAATGTGTTTACCTTGTTGACATGCTTGGGCTGCTGCTGCGAACCATCTTCAGAGCTGTCCCCAGTGTTGGTGGCGACATATCGTATAGCTGTTGCTGTAGCTGTTGTTACACGAAACATGTCAACAAGGAACAACACTTGACTACATTGTCTTAAAAAAGAACCTACGAAGTTAATGCCTGATTTTCCATCGGTCTCCCATCCAAGTACTAACCAGGCCCGGCCCTGCTGAGTTTCTGAGATCGGACGAGATCAGGCTTTGACTATTTATGATAATTCCCACAGGACGTGAAGGCACCATTATATTCTTCAATCAGTAGCCGTACATGAGCATGGTTCCTTCTTCACATCTCTGTAGTATTGTTCCAGCACATTTTTTCAGTTTTTGATTTGGAATTCTGTCTGGAATTTTTCTATAGCCTGTGCAACAGCCAGCTCACTTACATTAGGATTCCTCAGGATGTTTTTGCTACCTTTTTTCACTATTATTTCCTGTTATCTTATATCTAGAAAAAGCTATTGGCGGAATTATATAATTGTAAATATTAAGGTGCTGCAACTGCATAAATGGTCAGATACAATTTTATATGGTGAATCCTGACACATAGAGGAAAATAGTAGAAAAATATTTTGGGGCTTACTGCATATATACTGTCAAATATCACCCTCAACATACCCCAAAAGACAAAAAAATGTATGTCCGCCTGACAAATTATCATCAAAAGTGATCATTTTCAAGCATTTTCTTACATGTATCAGTGCCTCAAATATACATAAAACTTTTCTAAGCTTCAGTTTAAGCCTAAAATGATCTTTCTGTCTAGAGGAGACGTGCTACTATGACCAAACAGCTTCACTGTACCTCCAGTCGGCAGAAAACACAACTTTCAGGCATTTCCAGTTCATATGGGATTAAGATTTTTTTTTTCTTCATATTTTTACATCTGCTTCTCGGTCCTGCCTATACCTGTTCTGTTACTCAGGAGACTCACCTCTGCTCCTCGGTCTGAATCCCTTCACCAAAATTGTTGAATAAAAACTTCAGTTGTGCATTTGCCTCTGTCTGCTTTTGGTTCCAACTCTAGTTAACCCCAGATACTTTCATGATCATTTTAATCAAAAGAGATCATCGCTATTGTTACTTTGCAGCTGATGCCTTCAACAACATTCCCTAGGGGCACTGCTCTGTCTGAATTTACTGAAGTTAGACCTTAACCTACCTTTGTTTTTTTGTTTTAACACAATCTAGTCATAAAGAAGTGTTTTTGTTGGGACTACAACACGTGAACTGAATTATGCTCTTAAACAAGTGCTGATTTAAATCCATTTTGTACTTCCTCTTGAGATTTTCAAACTCTCTTAAAACTTGTCAGTGTTTGGTCATGTGTGTATTGTTTCACCATGGCAACTGCTGATCACTCCTCCAATAGTCATTTGTGCAATACTCCCCTCCAGCCTGATGTCACTCCAAAGTATCAAATCAAGTTTCAGTACCAACAACTTTTCTTCTTGTGGTTGAATGAATGATTAACCCATAAATCGAATAAACAGCGTGTGTGAAAATCTGACCACTGTATGAAAGTTGGCCAATCGCGGTCTTACCTTGGCGATGGTCTCGTGGAACTTGAAGAGCGGGTCGAGGGTCTCAGGAGAGTCCACGGAGAACTGGGCCTCTGACAGCAAACTGGAGGTCTGAAAAAGAACCACATTCAACAATTCAAATGATTGTAACGAATGGTCGATTTTGAAAAGCGTGATTTTGAAAAGGGAGGCGCTTTGAGGATTCATGGTTTAACGAAGTCCAATGTCTCTGCTGCTAGCTCCTTTCTTTTGCTCAATCACCTTCAAGTATTATTTTTTTAAGGTCCTATATTTTGCTAAATTGACTCTTGTGAGCGTTAGGTCATGTTAATGAAACGTAGAAAGCTCTGTTCCACCTTGTGATGTCATGAAGCATTAGTTTTCAAGTTCCTTTTACCTTTTGTTTAGTAGAGATGGGAAGTTCCAGGGATGAAATTATCCAAATTATTCTAGTGAAGGTGTATGGAGTTACATGCTGTTATTCCGACATGCCGCTATTTAGACATTGACGTCTAATTATTGGAGTAGCGGCATAAACATGTGTCCCACTACTCCGCCAAATTTTTTTTTTCATTGTCGGCGTAGCGGCACATTACTATTTTTCAAACATTCCGCTTTTCTGACATGAATAATATTAATGTGATAGCCTGTTATACTTTGTGCTACCGTATATCATAAGATGCTTGGGCCGGTGTAAAGAACTTGATCAGAGAATACTTACCTGGGAAACATTCATGCATTTTAAAAAAGAGCATAGGCCAGCCTTTGGGAAAATATTGAAATGAAGGAATTCAAATTCACATAGGATATCAGACAGTGGGAAAAAGTCCTAACTAAGAGCCATGGGAAACAGTCATGCTGTTTAAAAAAGAGCATAGGCCAGCCTTCAGGAAAATATCTCATCTGAAACGGAGGCTGCACAGGCTCTTTGCGCTTCATTCATTTGGTCATATAGGTGATCTGTGGAGAAAACCATATAAGCCTAAATATAATGCTGTGTATTTTTAAATCTCAAAAAAATAAAACTGGAGAAAAGTTGTCTTAAATCAAAGAGTCTGGATTTATTAAAGCAATTGTGCACACAGTTACAGAGAAAATGAAAACAAAACCTGTTCCTCACACAAGGTCCGTCTCTCCCTAATCTATGAATGCCAAAACAAAAACAGGCTTTTTATACAGTCGACAAACGTCATAAAATCAACATGAGGTAAAACAGTATATCTAAACAACCTCCAAACAGAGTCTGGTTCAGCTGGACATCGAGCAGATTACCCCCAAGGATATCACTATTTTAGAATAGTGATATCCTTGGGGGTAATCTGCTCGATGTCCACCTGAACCAGACTCTGTTTGGAGGTTGTTAAGCAAAGCCATAGCTTGTTGTTTTGACGATACTGGATAAAGACGGAGCAGTGACCTGTCTGTAGATACCTCAGGAACAGCAGATTACACCATCACATGTAGCAGGAATACAGAAATGCTTTAGCAGTTGTTAGTTAACAGTTCTCTAAACCCATAAAATACATTCTTTAGCTTAAATAGATCACAGCAGAAAACAAAGTAAAAGACCACAACCAGTCGAGTTCATTGCATGTCGGAACAGTGATACTAAAAAGTGTCGGAAAACCAGCACATCTAAAGTGGGGGTGAGGTGTGCCGTAATAAAAGGATGTCGGAATAGGCAACGGACCCCAAAAACACAGTGGAGCATTTCCTGAATTACCACATGACATTGTGATGGGAATTTCTTACTTTAAGATCAAGAGTGTAGTTTTTGAGTTTAGATAACTGGTAAAATTTAGATTAGAGAGAGATGGACCTCCCGTGAGGGACAGAAGGTTTTGTTTTCATTATTTCTCTGTAACTGTGTGCACAATTGCTTTAATAAATCCAGACTCTTTGATTTAAGACAACTTTTCTCCAGTTTTATTCTTCTCAGATTTAGAAATCCACAATAATAATGTGGAACAGGCTGTTTTCAGTTTGAGAGAAGAACTCAACCTAAGCCTCGACAGACTAATAAACCAGGATTACTCAAACATGTGTGAAGAAACAAAACATAACTCCAGGTATGTTTTTGATGAGGAAACGTTACAACATAGATCAAGAAACAGCTTAACACGGATCCTTAAATCTTTTTTTTTATTATTGTGAAAAAATAAATACATACCAAACTATACAACAATGACAACAAACAGCAGACAAAAAAGGTAGAGGAAAGACAAAAAACTATCTAAAAAATAATAATAATGATCAAGGAGGGAAATTGTTATGTATGTGTGTAGGTGTGTATAGGTGTGTCTGTATGTGTGTGGGTGTGTATGTATGTGTGTGCAGAGGTGTTTGGCGTTAGTACTATTGTTACGATCATTACTGTCCTACCGTCTTGCCATTACCATTGTCACCATCACGGTCACCATACGGTGGTTAGTCCACATCGCCTACACCACTTTCAGGTGGTAAATTTGAGTTTGGTTAAATAATAATCCCCCTCCCCATCATTTCAGCAACCCTGCATTTACCCTGTGTTTTGTCTGTGTGTTTTTTTTTTTGTTTTTTTGTGTCTAAGGTGTATTAAAAGAAGGACTATGTGCAAGTGTCTCTACTGGGAACAGAAGTACTGTCCCAAGGAAACCACCTCTTGCCTCTCCTTCTGCCTAAGTGTAAATCTTGCACTCTTAACAAGCACCCACACAAGCACAGGCAGAACATGCACTTCCTGGTATCAGGCTTCAACCCACAACCTTTGAAGACACAGAGACCACTTTAACTATGCCGTATTTCCGTCCATATTCCTGTCTCCTAACTCACATTGACAACACCGCTCCGGAGTTGTCCTTCCGACACTATGCAAATGTACGTTGGCGATGAAATATTCTAACGCCCTTTACTTTGGATGGAGGCCTTAAAGTTAGTTTGATGGCCGGAGATTCTGCTGACCGAGCTGGAGATAGCGCAACGTAAATGTGGAACCCGGAATACGGCACACTTACGGAGATGGGTCTATCTCCCTCTGCACTCGGCCTGAACTTCAATTAAGAGTAGTCCCCATTTGCACCAGCTATTACCATGTCATTTGAATACATTTTATGGTCCAAAGATCCAGATACGGTAATATTAAAAGTAACATTCTCTGTTCGTGTTGGAATTGTTTCGAAAAACGAGATTTATTCATACGTTTTAGATGATGAAGAAGTTGTAACCTGGTTTTATGGAAATTTGCGAACTGAGCAGAGAAACGGCAGGGCGATTCGATAATAAAAAGTCTTATTGTGGAAATTAAACAAATGTGAATTCAATGTCGGTTTTAAAACTCGTATACTGATGACGTAATGTCTAATCTGTAATAGGTTTAAAGAGTCCATATTACACTGTTTTCTGATCATGCTATAATGTTTCCTCATTACAAACAGACCTGGAGTTGTGTTTTGTTTCATTCACACGTTTAACACACAAACCTGCAGATTTAGGTGTTTAGAGTTCTTCTGACAAACGAAAAACACTCTGTTCCACCTGATGTCATGTGGCAATACAGAAAGTGCTCTCTCACATGTTTTAGCTGCTTAAATCTGAAACTCTGACTTCCTGAGTTTAGTCCTGACTCTGGGACCAGCAGGAGGCCAGTCCCTGAGCTCCTCAGAGTGCAGATGGTTCATGTGGCACTAACATGTCACAGATGGACTTTGGTGCTGCTTTAAAGTCTATTCTCTGAGCCACAGGGGGCAGTGCAGAGACCTGAACACAGGACGCATGTGCTCATAGTTCTTGGTTCGAGTCAGGACCCGAGCTGCAGAGTTCTGGATGTCATATAGTGGAAACTTTCAATTTAACAGCTACTTTTTACTTTTAGTTCAGTAGAGATGGACATTTCCAGGGTTCAAATGATCCCAGTGATTCTAGTGAAGATGTGGAGTTTAAAAAGATAGTGGAGCACTTCCTGTATTACTACATGACAACACAATGTGGAGCAAAGTGTTTTCATTTTGAGAGAAGAACTCAGCCTAAATATGCAGGGTTTGCAGGGCTTAAAGATGCAATCCAAGAAACGCAAATGTTCAAATCACTTCATATTGTCAACTTAAAGCTTTTGTCATGTGTAGACTTCCTCATAGTGGGGAGAGTAACTAAAACCTTTCCTCGAGTACTGTTACATCATCAAATACATGACTCTAGTAGCAGGAAAAGTTTGTTGCCTGAAAACTACTCTGAGTAACAAGTAAATATAACCACACACCTCATATAAAGTTAAAGTCCACCACCTAGACAGCATGCTTGGAGAAAGAAAGTGTTTAAACTGAACTTTTAACCATAGCGTCCATGAGTCATCCTCTCACACACACTAATGAATCTCTGTGGAGCTTTCATGAGGCCAGAATGGTCCAATTAGAACAGGCCCAACTCTACGACTTCCCTCTGGGGACACGTTAGTCAATCCTACACAACTTAAGAAACTACTTCAAATGTTCAACTTTAACAATTCAAAAGAGTTACGTATTTGGAGGAGAAGCCATTAGCTGTTGTACTGCACGCTTTAAAGGTCCTATATTATGCAAAATTGACTCTTGTGAGCTTTAAACCATGTTAGAATGTTGGTACCTCCTCAAAAACATACCTGGAGTTGCTGGAGTTTTGTTTCATTCACACATGTTTGAGTAAATCTATTAGTTTGCCTACATCTCCGAAGCTCAAAATGCTCAGTTCCACCTTGTCATGTCATGAAGCAGTTGTTTTCAACAGCTACTTTTTATCTTTAGTTCAGTGGAGATTGGGCCCTTTAAAGAGGGAGTATTTGACTTCTATGGGGCATTAACTGCAAACACATAACATCTTAAGATCACTATGTTACCTTGTATTGGTTTGAAAATGCGATATTCACCGAAAAATAATGTAGAAATGAAATTATTTTATACAAAGTCGCCTGTTTTCTGACAATTTCCTGCTCAAACTGGTGTAGAAGGCAGGCAGGTAAGGACTTTAGAGCTTCTCTGGGTCAGGGATTGTATTAAAAAATGTAAAAACGAGTTTATTTGTTTCAATCACTTAACAGACCAGGCATTTATTTGAGACCAGACCACAAAAATGGTGCTGAGCAAAACTGGGAAAATATGGTACTCAAAGTCTTTTAATCAGTATGACCATAATTTACAGGTTTTACAGTAGCGTACATTTGTTTAGCCGTCTCCCTGATCATTTTGGAGGACACGTGCTCGTTTCCTGATAATCCATTTTCACATGTCTAGCTCAATTTCTCACTTCTTATTTCTCCCGGCCCTTTCGCTGTCCTCCTCGGATCGAAGCTCAGATTTATTTTTTCGCCAGTCTCTCACTCTCTCAGGGTTGACAGAAAAACTCTCGCGGCTGCATCACCCAAGTTTCATATTTTACCACGGAAAGTTTAAATTTTAATTTGCATTTATTTATTTAGTTGTTTTTGCTGCACTAGAGCCATGGTGAGCGACAGTGCGGTCAAAGACTAACTGAAAGAAAGCTACGTAAAAATAAAACAGGTGAAGAAGGAAAACGTGCAGCGCCAGTGGTCACATGTGCTTCCTTGAGTTTTATTTAATTTTTTTAACATATTATTTGGAACCGGCAGTTATTCATCAAAATATATACCTGCACCCGGTGTTTAAAAGGGACCCGGCGATTAATTGAAACACGGCGATTATTTGGTATTTTATGGTAATTCAACAATGAATTACCATAAAATATCTGTATTGAATCTGTATGGCATCCCCGTCCACACTGACTTACCTCCCGACAGCGTCCGGTGAGTCGAATTCTTCCCCGGTTTCGGTGCTGACGAAAGTAGATCGGCAAGTTTGCTCACGAAAATAAAGCGTTTTTCTTCTCAAAACAAAAATGTGTTCAAAAGAGTGATACATTTACATCACAAAACATGAACCACGAAAAAGTCAAACCTCATAATCGCTTGGTACTATTTTCTCTCTGGTCATATCACTGCGCGCTGGCGCCAGGTGAAAGCCACGCATGAATCTAACACTTTTTCAGCAGTTCGGCAGTGTTCTCATGTGTTGCGGTAGTCAACGGTCTGGGCAGTAAACACTGCCGAACTACTGAAAAAAGTGTTGGATGGACTGGCGGCAGCGCGCAGTGATATGACCGGAGAGAAAATAGTACCAAGCGATTATGAGGTCTGACTTTTTCGTGGTTCATGTTTTGTGATGCAAATGTATCACTCTTTTGAACACAGATTGTTTTGAGAAGAAAAACACTTTATTTTCATGACCCCAGCCAACTTGCCGGACACTTTCATCAGCACCAAAACCGGGGAAGAACTCGACTCACCAAACGCAGTCGGGAGGTAAGTCAGTGTGGACGGGGATGCCATACAGATTCAAAAGTCCAAACTACCCCTTTAAAACAGCTTCCTTGACCTTGAACTTGTTCCAAATGATGCTGCGTACAAAAATGCATATAAAAACTAAAGTTATATCTAGTTGCATAGTGCTTTTTTTCTTCTACTGAGCACTCCAAGTTCTTCACATGAAGCAGCTACTGTATTAGTATGACAAGTAGTACTACAAAAGGTGAAGAGTCTTGTCTAAGGAACCAGTGGCTGCACCAGTGGATTTTGCTGTCGGGAGGTAAGTCGATGCACGACACTGTTGACGGGGACGCCATATAGATTCATGTCAAAAACCCAAAGTATCCCTTTAAGAGAGAGCCAAAACCTGCCTTAAAAAGTTCTCCTGAAAATTATACTAATAAGAATAATGCTAAAAATAATACCTTTTATTTATTAGGTGCCTTTCTGGACACTCAAGGTCACCTTACAACAGCATAAACAAACTAAATATGATTAAAACATACAGCTAAAAGTCTATAGTTCAAGTGGGACAGTATAATAAGCAAACAATTCTGCGGGACATTGACCAAGCTTTAAAAATGAGTCCCTTGTCTCCATGGAGATGCATAAGTTTAAAGGTGCATTGTGTCACTTTTCTGGTGGAGGGTCCGTCAAATGCTTTTCTCAATAGATATGTTATCGCTTTGTCTAGAATGTTTCATAGTATTAACCTTTCTATCTTCATGGAAACCAAACAAGACCAAGTTACAGGTCAGGTCTGCGGAGAGGCGACCACGCTCACAGTCAGAATGCCTGTTTTTCTAGGTATTTTTGAGCTATAAAACCACCTGTAACTGAATAAATGCAAGAAAGTAGAGCTGGCAGGATAGAAAGAAGCAGGTGACGGACCCCAAACCGAAAAGTTACGCAGTGCACCTTTAAGGCCACACTGCAGAACCTCCCAGGCAAGGCAACTACATACATACAGTATAATTTATTACATTTTGAACCCACGACACTTTCTATTTGTGTAGGTGCAGGTGGGCTGAAGGACAAGAGCATGAGTAGTAATAGTAGTAGTAGTATTCATAAAAACATGTTTATTAGAAGGATATTGTGTTTGGGGCCTTGGGTGCTACGCAAACAGGGAGCTACACTTGGAGGATATTGAACGATTACAGATTATCAATGTAATGTTGATATACAAGTACATCTCATGAAAATAATGACCTGGAAATGACATGTTTTCAAATATGTACGTTTCTCTTGTGAACGGAGAGTTATTTTGAAATAAACCTTCACCGTGTATGCATGTTGTTGAAGATATGGACACTTCCTCCAGAACAGTTTACGCTTCCATTTTAGTTTACAGTTTTACAAAATGATGGCTTACAGTGAGGATTGTGATCTCCCCTTTATCAACCCCAGAATGTATTTGTATATATGTAATTTGGAAAAACTTGTTTAAATTCAGAATACAATTGTACGATTTGGTTCAATAATGGTTAAAGTGGGACAAAACACCTCAACTCTGCCCATAACCACATTTCAAAGAGAGGGACGACTTCCAACTACTGGAAACTGCACATTTACCCAGTTTGCACGAACATTGCCAGAAAATGAATATAGTAACAATAGACAATGCTTTTAAAACACAATATGCACTGTTAAGTTACCTGGATCATACAAACGACTTGTTTTTCAAATCAAAATGATTATTTTTTTTTGATTTAGTGAAATTCTGCACTACTTTGCTTTTGTATTAAGCAGACAAAATATACTGCCATTCAATATCCAAAAACAGTTCAGTGCACAAGAAGTACAATAGTGAGAACCACCAGGAAAAGCTTGTGTGTGTCTGTGTGTGGGGTCAGTGTGTGTGTCTGTGTGTGGGGTCAGTGTGTGTCTGTGTGTGGTCAGTGTGTGTGTCTGTGTGTGGGGTCAGTGTGTGTGTCTGTGTGGGGTCAGTGTGTGTGTCTGTGTGTGGGGTCAGTGTGTGTCTGTGTGTGGGGTCAGTGTGTGTCTGTGTGTGGGGTCAGTGTGTATCTGTGTGTGGGGTCAGTGTGTGTATCTGTGTGTGAGGTCAGTGTGTGTCTGTGTGTGGGGTCAGTGTGTGTGTCCGTGTGTGGGGTCAGTGTGTGTCTGGGGTCAGTGTGTGTGTCTGTGTGGGGTCAGTGTGTGTGTGTCTGTGTGTGGGGTCAGTGTGTATCTGTGTGTGGGGTCAGTGTGTGTGTCCGTGTGTGGGGTCAGTGTGTGTCTGGGGTCAGTGTGTGTATCTGTGTGGGGTCAGTCTGTGTGTGGGGTCAGTGTGTGTCTGTGTGTGGGGTCAGTGTGTGTATCTGTGTGTGGGGTCAGTGTGTGTCTGTGTGTGGGGTCAGTGTTTGTCTGTGTGGGGTCAGTGTGTGTATCTGCGTGTGGGGTCAGCGTGTGTATCTGTGTGTGGGGTCAGTGTGTGTCTGTGTGGGGTCAGTGTGTGTCTGTGTGTGGGGTCAGTGTGTGTATCTGTGTGGGGTCAGTGTGTGTCTGTGTGTGGGGTCAGTGTGTGTATCTGTGTGTGGGGTCAGCGTGTGTATCTGTGTGTGGGGTCAGTGTGTGTCTGTGTGTGGGGTCAGTGTGTGTCTGTGTGGGGTCAGCGTGTGTATCTGTGTGTGGGGTCAGTGTGTGTATCTGTGTGGGGTCAGTGTGTGTCTGTGTGTGGGGTCAGTGTGTGGGGTCAGTCTGTGTCTGGGGTCAGTGTGTGTATCTGTGTGGGGTCAGTGTGTGTCTGTGTCTGGGGCCAGTGTGTGTCTGTGTGGGGTCAGCGTGTGTATCTGTGTGTGGGGTCAGTGTGTGTATCTGTGTGGGGTCAGTGTGTGTCTGTGTGTGGGGTCAGTGTGTGTCTGTGTGTGGGGTCAGTGTGTGTATCTATGTGTGGGGTCAGTGTGTGTCTGTGTGGGGTCAGTGTGTGTGTCTGTGTGTGGGGTCAGTGTGTATCTGTGTGGGGTCAGTGTGTATCTGTGTGGGGTCAGTGTGTGTCTGTGTGGGGTCAGTTTGTAGAACGGGTTGGGAGAAAACCTGAAGCAGCTCAAATATTCACAGCTTCAAAAGAAATAATAGATTTTGATTTTGTGATATGAGTGAGTGACAGCAATGTGTGATCTAAAAAAAATGTATACGTGAAAAATGTATTATTTATTAATTTATTACATTTTGAATCCACGACACTTTCAATTTGTGTAGGTGCATGTGGGCTGAAGGACAAGAGCATGAGTATTAATAGTAGTAGTAGTATTCATAAAAACATGTTTATTAGAAGGATATTGTGCTTGGGGCCTTGGGTGCTACGCAAACAGGGAGATACACTTGGAGGATATTGAACGATTACAGATTATCAATGTAATGTTGATATACAAGTACATCTCATGAAAATAATGACCTGGAAATTACATGTTTTCAAATATGTACGTTTCTCTTGTGAACAGAGAGTTATTTTGAAATAAACCTTCACCGTGTATGCATGTTGTTGAAGATATGGACACTTCCTCCAGAACAGTTTACGCTTCCATTTTAGTTTACAGTTTTACAAAATGATGGCTTACAGTGAGGATTGTGATCTCCCCTTTATCAACCCCAGAATGTATTTGTATATATGTAATTTGGAAAACTTGTTTAAATTCAGAATACAATTGTACGATTTGGTTCAATAATGGTTAAAGTGGGACAAAACACCTCAACTCTGCCCATAACCCCATTTCAAAGAGAGGGACGACTTCCAACTACTGGAAACTGCACATTTACCCAGTTTGCACAAAAATTGCCAGAAAATGAATATAGTAACAATAGACAATGCTTTTAAAACACAATATGCACTGTTAAGTTACCTGGATCATACAAACGACTTGTTTTTCAACTGAAAATGATTAATTTTTTTTTATTTAGTGAAATTCTACACTACTTTGCTTTTGTATTAAGCAGACAAAATATACTGCCATTCAATATCCAAAAACAGTTCAGTGCACAAGAAGTACAGTAGTGAGAACCACCAGGAAAAGCTTGTGTGTGTCTGTGTGTGGGGTCAGTGTGTGTCTGTGTGTGGGGTCAGTGTGTATCTGTGTGTGGGGTCAGTGTTTGTATCTGTCTGTGGGGTCAGTGTGTGTATCTGTGTGTGGGGTCAGTGTGTGTCTGTGTGTGGGGTCAGTGTGTGTATCTGTGTGGGGTCAGTGTGTGTCTGTGTCTGGGGTCAGTGTGTGTATCTGTGTGGGGTCAGTGTGTGTCTGTGTGGGGTCAGTGTGTGTATCTGTGTGTGGGGTCAGTGTGTGTATCTGTGTGGGGTCAGTGTGTATCTGTGTGTGGGGTCAGTGTGTGTGTCTGTGTGTGGGGTCAGTGTGTATCTGTGTGTGGGGTCAGTGTGTGTCTGTGTGGGGTCAGTGTGTATCTGTGTGTGGGGTCAGTGTGTATCTGTGTGTGGGGTCAGTGTGTGTATCTGTGTGGGGTCAGTGTGTGTCTGTGTCTGGGGTCAGTGTGTGTATCTGTGTGGGGTCAGTGTGTGTATCTGTGTGGGGTCAGTGTGTGTATCTGTGTGTGGGATCAGTGTGTGTATCTGTGTGGGGTCAGTGTGTATCTGTGTGTGGGGTCAGTGTGTGTGTCTGTGTGTGGGGTCAGTGTGTGTATCTGTGTGTGGGGTCAGTGTGTATCTGTGTGTGGGGTCAGTGTGTGTATCTATGTGTGGGGTCAGTGTGTGTCTGTGTGGGGTCAGTGTGTGTATCTGTGTGTGGGGTCAGTGTGTGTATCTGTGTGTGGGGTCAGTGTGTGTATCTGTGTGGGGTCAGTGTGTGTATCTGTGTGTGGGGTCAGCGTGTGTATCTGTGTGTGGGGTCAGCGTGTGTATCTGTGTGTGGGGTCAGTGTGTATCTGTGTGTGGGGTCAGTGTGTGTATCTATGTGTGGGGTCAGTGTGTGTCTGTGTGTGGGGTCAGTGTGTATCTGTGTGTGGGGTCAGTGTGTGTCTGTGTGTGGGGTCAGTGTGTATCTGTATGTGGGGTCAGTGTGTATCTGTGTGTGGGGTCAGTGTGTATCTGTGTGTGGGGTCAGTGTGTATCTGTGTGTGGGGTCAGTGTGTGTCTGTGTGTGGGGTCAGTGTGTGTCTGTGTGGGGTCAGTGTGTATCTGTGTGGGGTCAGTGTGTATCTGTGTGGGGTAAGTGTGTGTATCTGTGTGGGGTCAGTGTGTGTCTGTGTGGGGTCAGTGTGTGTGTCTGTTTGTGGGGTCAGTGTGTATCTGTGTGGGGTCAGTGTGTGTCTGTGTGGGGTCAGTGTGTGTGTCTGTGTGGGGTCAGTGTGTGTGTCTGTGTGTGGGGTCAGTGTGTGTATCTGTGTGTGGGGTCAGTGTGTATCTGTGTGTGGGGTCAGTGTGTATCTGTGTGTGGGGTCAGTGTGTGTGTCTGTGTGTGGGGTCAGTGTGTGT
The DNA here is from genome assembly GCA_034769755.1 of Odontamblyopus lacepedii. Lineage (NCBI taxonomy): Eukaryota > Metazoa > Chordata > Actinopteri > Gobiiformes > Gobiidae > Odontamblyopus > Odontamblyopus lacepedii. The sequence continues at coordinate 9,300,328 of CM068350.1, forward strand.
ATCTGTGTGTGGGGTCAGTGTGTGTCTGTGTGTGGGGTCAGTGTGTGTGTCTGTGTGTGGGGTCAGTGTGTGTCTGTGTGGGGTCAGTGTGTATCTGTGTGGGGTCAGTGTGTGTGTCTGTGTGTGGGGTCAGTGTGTGTCTGTGTGGGGTCAGTGTGTATCTGTGTGGGGTCAGTGTGTGTGTCTGTGTGTGTGGGGTCAGTGTGTGTGTCTGTGTGTGGGGTCAGTGTGTGTGTCTGTGTGTGGGGTCAGTGTGTGTCTGTGTGTGGGGTCAGTGTGTGTCTGTGTGTGGGGTCAGTGTGTATCTGTGTGTGGGGTCAGTTTGTAGAACGGGTTGGGAGAAAACCTGAAGCAGCTCAAATATTCACAGCTTCAAAAGAAATAATAGTTTTTGATTTTGTGATATGAGTGAGTGACAGCAATGTGTGATCTAAAAAATATGTATACGTGAAAAATTTATTATTTATTAATTTATTACATTTTGAATCCACAACACTTTCAATTTGTGTAGGTGCATGTGGGCTGAAGGACAAGAGCATGAGTAGTAATAGTAGTAGTAGTATTCATAAAAACATGTTTAGTAGAAGGATATTGTGCTTGGGGCGTTGGGTGCTATGCAAATAGGGTGCTACACTTGGAGGATATTGAACAATTACAGATTATCAATGTAATGTTGATATACAAGTACATCTCATGAAAATAATGACCTGGAAATTACATGTTTTCAAATATGTACGTTTCTCTTGTGAACGGAGAGTTATTTTGAAATAAACCTTCACCGTGTATGCATGTTGTTGAAGATATGGACACTTCCTCCAGAACAGTTTACGCTTCCATTTTAGTTTACAGTTTTACAAAATGATGGCTTACAGTGAGGACTGTGATCTCCCCTTTATCAACCCCAGAATGTATTTGTATATATGTAATTTGGAAAACTTGTTTAAATTCAGAATACAATTGTACGATTTGGTTCAATAATGGTTAAAGTGGGACAAAACACCTCAACTCTGCCCATAACCACATTTCAAAGAGAGGGACGACTTCCAACTACTGGAAACTGCACATTTACCCAGTTTGCACGAACATTGCCAGAAAATGAATATAGTAACAATAGACAATGCTTTTAAAACACAATATGCACTGTTAAGTTACCTGGATCATACAAACGACTTGTTTTTCAAATCAAAATGATTTTTATTTTTTTTGATTTAGTGAAATTCTGCACTACTTTGCTTTTGTATTAAGCAGACAAAATATACTGCCATTCAATATCCAAAAACAGTTCAGTGCACAAGAAGTACAGTAGTGAGAACCACCAGGAAAAGCTTGTGTGTGTCTGTGTGGGGTCAGTGTGTGTGTCTGTGTGGGGTCAGTGTGTGTGTCTGTGTGTGGGGTCAGTGTGTATCTGTGTGTGGGGTCAGTGTGTGTGTCTGTGTGTGGGGTCAGTGTGTGTATCTGTGTGGGGTCAGTGTGTGTGTCTGTGTGGGGTCAGTGTGTGTGTCTGTGTGGGGTCAGTGTGTGTGTCTGTGTGGGGTCAGTGTGTGTGTCTGTGTGTGGGGTCAGTGTGTGTATCTGTGTGTGGGGTCAGTGTGTGTATCTCTGTGGGGTCAGTGTGTGTCTGTGTGGGGTCAGTGTGTATCTGTGTGTGGGGTCAGTGTGTATCTGTGTGGGGTCAGTGTGTGTCTGTGTGTGGGGTCAGTGTGTGTCTGTGTGTGGGGTCAGTGTGTATCTGTGTGTGGGGTCAGTGTGTGTGTCTGTGTGGGGTCAGTGTGTATCTGTGTGTGGGGTCAGTGTGTGTCTGTGTGTGGGGTCAGTGTATGTCTGTGTGTGGGGTCAGGGTGTGTCTGTTTGTGGGGTCAGTGTGTGTCTGTGTGGGGTCAGTGTGTGTCTGTGTGGGGTCAGTGTGTATCTGTGTGGGGTCAGTGTGTGTCTGTGTGTGGGGTCAGTGTGTGTCTGTGTGTGGGGTCAGTGTGTGTCTGTGTGTGGGGTCAGTGTGTATCTGTGTGTGGGGTCAGTGTGTGTATCTGTGTGTGGGGTCAGTGTGTGTATCTGTGTGTGGGGTCAGTGTGTGTATCTGTGTGGGGTCAGTGTGTGTATCTGTGTGTGTCAGTGTGTGTCAGTGTGTGTCTGTGTGTGGGGTCAGTGTATGTCTGTGTGTGGGGTCAGGGTGTGTCTGTTTGTGGGGTCAGTGTGTGTCTGTGTGGGGTCAGTGTGTGTCTGTGTGTGGGGTCAGTGTGTGTCTGTTTGTGGGGTCAGTGTGTATCTGTGTGTGGGGTCAGTGTGTGTCTGTGTGGGGTCAGTGTGTATCTGTGTGGGGTCAGTGTGTGTCTGTGTGGGGTCAGTGTGTGTATCTGTGTGTGGGGTCAGTGTGTGTCTGTGTGTAGGGTCAGTGTGTATCTGTGTGTGGGGTCAGTGTGTGTCTGTGTGTGGGGTCAGTGTGTGTCTGTGTGTGGGGTCAGTGTGTGTCTGTATGGGGTCAGTGTGTGTATCTGTGTGTGGGGTCAGTGTGTATCTGTGTGTGGGGTCAGTGTGTGTCTGTGTGGGGTCAGTTTGTAGAACGGGTTGGGAGAAAACCTGAAGCAGCTCAAATACTCACAGCTTCAAAAGAAATAATAGTTTTTGATTTTGTGATATGAGTGAGTGACAGCAATGTGTGATCTAAAAAATATGTATACGTGAAAAATTTATTATTTATTAATTTATTACATTTTGAATCATATTACACTTTCAATTTGTGTAGGTGCATGTGGGCTGAAGGACAAGAGCATGAGTAGTAATAGTAGTAGTAGTATTCATAAAAACATGTTTAGTAGAAGGATATTGTGCTTGGGGCCTTGGGTGCTACGCAAACAGGGTGCTACACTTGGAGGATATTGAACGATTACAGATTATCAATGTAATGTTGATATACAAGTACATCTCATGAAAATAATGACCTGGAAATTACATGTTTTCAAATATGTACGTTTCTCTTGTGAACGGAGAGTTATTTCGAAATAAACCTTCACCGTGTTTGCATGTTGTTGAAGATATGGACACTTCCTCCAGAACAGTTTACGCTTCCATTTTAGTTTACAGTTTTACAAAATGATGGCTTACAGTGAGGACTGTGATCTCCCCTTAATCAACCCCAGAATGTATTTGTATATATGTAATTTGGAAAACTTGTTTAAATTCAGAATACAATTGTACGATTTGGTTCAATAATGGTTAAAGTGGGACAAAACACCTCAACTCTGCCCATAACCACATTTCAAAGAGAGGGACGACTTCCAACTACTGGAAACTGCACATTTACCCAGTTTGCACGAACATTGCCAGAAAATGAATATAGTAACAATAGACAATGCTTTTAAAACACAATATGCACTGTTAAGTTACCTGGATCATACAAACGACTTGTTTTTCAAATCAAAATGATTAATTTTTTTTGATTTAGTGAAATTCTGCACTACTTTGCTTTTGTATTAAGCAGACAAAATATACTGCCATTCAATATCCAAAAACAGTTCAGTGCACAAGAAGTACAATAGTGAGAACCACCAGGAAAAGCTTGTGTGTGTCTGTGTGTGGGGTCAGTGTGTGTGTCTGTGTGTGGGGTCAGTGTGTGTGTCTGTGTGGGGTCAGTGTGTGTGTCTGTGTGTGGGGTCAGTGTGTATCTGTGTGTGGGGTCAGTGTGTGTATCTGTGTGTGGGGTCAGTGTGTGTCTGTGTGTGGGGTCAGTGTGTGTCTGTGTGTGGGGTCAGTGTGTGTCTGTGTGTGGGGTCAGTGTGTGTCTGTGTGGGGTCAGTGTGTGTATCTGTGTGTGGGGTCAGTGTGTGTCTGTGTGTGGGGTCAGTGTGTGTCTGTGTGTGGGGTCAGTGTGTGTCTGTGTGTGGGGTCAGTGTGTGTGTCTGTGTGGGGTCAGTGTGTGTGTCTGTGTGTGGGGTCAGTGTGTATCTGTGTGTGGGGTCAGTGTGTGTATCTGTGTGTGGGGTCAGTGTGTGTCTGTGTGTGGGGTCAGTGTGTATCTGTGTGGGGTCAGTGTGTGTCTGTGTGTGGGGTCAGTGTGTGTCTGTGTGGGGTCAGTTTGTAGAACGGGTTGGGAGAAAACCTGAAGCAGCTCAAATATTCAGAGCTTCAAAAGAAATAATAGTTTTTGATTTTGTGATATGAGTGAGTGACAGCAATGTGTGATCTAAAAAAAATGTATACGTAAAAAAAAAGTTGTACATGTATGTATGTGCAGTATGTGTGCACGTATATATGTAAAACATAATACAGTACAATACAAAGGAAAACATACATTTTGACACTATGTAATGAATACGGGGGTAATAAAAGTTTTTCTTCTTCCCACCCCTTTTCGAGTATTGTTCTTTTCTGTTGTTTACAGTGTATATGCCGTATGTACGATTGTTGTTTCTCTCTCTTGGCACAAACTCGAATGAATCTATCAATAATAATTAAGTTTCTAATTGCACATTACAACTGTTATGAGTAAAAGCATTTGATTTGACTTTGGACAATTTTCTCTCTGGGGACAAAGACAGTTTATGGTATGAAATATGAACTCTACAAACGATCCCTTCAAAGTAAAATCAACTTTTAGGAGCTTTGAACCCTCTTACAATGACATTTCCTCATCAGTCGTGTGCTCAGGTGGATGGGGACAGACTGATGGAAACGGGGCTGTCAGTCTTTACCACCACGGATCACTCACACACCACATTCATTCTACACATATATAAGATCAGTGAAGTGGCTTGCCTAAGGACACAACAACAGGACTTAATTCAAAGCAAGAATCGATCCAAATATCTGTACTTCCTCACGCATCATATTAGTGTTGTTACCTCCCCAAAAACAGACCTGGAGTTGTGCTTTGTTTTAATCACACATGTTTGTGTAACTTTTTATTATTAGTCTGACTACTTCTTTAAATCTCAAAATACTGTGTTCTGCCTTATGATGTCATGAAGTTAACAATAATTTTTAGCCTCAGTTAGCCTCTTTAATCCTTTATAATCTACTTTTTTTATTAGGTGTTTTTGATCAATATTGTAGTTTACAAGGAACAAATGTAAAATAATTCTCCCCTGTTACATAATAATTGACAAGTTCATTAGGGTGGTCCAAAATGTATTTATTTAACCCTGCATTTGGTACCAAATCTGGCCAAAATATTTGGGTCCAAATTTTATGCAAATTAATAAATATTTAGAGGTTGCTCAAGACACGTGAAAATTGCCCGATAATATAACATAGTGAACCAAAGTAATAAAGCATATTTGAATAATGTGCCATTTTATTCTAACACAAACTGAAACCTGCATAAAAATGACTGAGAAAGTCCATAAAAGTTGCTTCGAAAGTCCATAAAGTCCATAAAAAGTTACTTGAAAATGCAAAATTAGCCAATTTTCAGGGAACTACAGCTTGAGCAACCTCTAAATCATCTTTTTCTTCAAAATTTCTTCCTAAATCCTAAAATTTTCCAGATGCTAAAACCTAACGCAGGGTTTTAATAGAGGTTATCTGAAACTTTTTTTTTTTTTTTTTTACCATGCTTTGATGTTCAAGTTCATTTGTAAAAACAGACAAGTGTCCTTTGAAAAAAGTAATCGAAGTGTTGTAATCTGTCAAGTGAAATCTATTTTACTGCTATCAAAATGTAATTCCATGCTAAATTCTCTAGAAGATGGTAACACAAAAAACGGAAAATCTGTTTGTCCTATTGCACTCTTCAAACATACCTTTACAATTTTACTGCTGCTTGCCTCATTCACAAAACACAATCCCACACACCTATTTATTTCGCAATTTATCCCACACATAATCACGCCAGCTGGGTCCTCGCAGTATAATTCCCTTTGTACGCCTGGAAAGTTTGGCAAACCTATTTAAAGGCGCATTTTGTAACTTTTCTGGTGGAGGGTCCATCAAATGTTTTCTCCATGAAGACGTTATTGCTTTGTCTGGAATGTTTCACGGTATAGTATTAAACCTTTCTATCTCCATGGAGACCAAACCAGACCAAGTTACAGGTCAGGTCTGTGGAGTCAGGCAGAGATGGCAAATCCATAGAGATGCAACAACAAAAAATAAAAACGGAACGACAAAAAGTGTCCATTTTCTTCACAAAACACACCTAGTTTTTTCGCAATCTATCCCACATATAATCACGCCGGCTTGTTCCTCCTGATATGATTCCGATTTCAAACGTTGTCAGATCTATTTACCAGTCCAAGAAGCAAACCGAAGTGCTGGAATTAAGCAAAAAAAAAAAAAAAAGACGTTCTAAACTTTTATCACTGCGCAAAACGAAATGTACACACGCTCTGAGTATTTTAAGGCTTAGTTCCACTCTGGTTGGATCCTCATTGATTTCTGTATTCTACTCCTGTCGTCTCTCTCTCTCTCTTTCTCTGTTTCCCTCTCTTTCTCCCCCCTTCTCTCTCTGCTCCCGTCGGGGCAGGTGCTGTTCTTGTAATTGGATTTCTTCACTGTAAAACTGCGCCTTTAAAAGTCTTTGCGGCGGGCGCTCGGGCTTGTAAAATAAGATGGAGAAATGAGCAGATGAGAGGGTGAAGGAGGGGAGGGCGAGAGGAAATATAGAGGAGAGAGAGATAAAGGGGGGTGAGGGTGCGGAGAGGGGAAGGGAATGAGGGAGAGAATGAGAGAGAGGTGGAGAAAGGGGGGGTAAGGGTGGAGATATATATGCAAAGAGAGGGAAAGGGGGTGAGGTTGCAGAAAGAGAGAATGAGGGAGAAAGGTGGAGAAAGAGAGCAAGGAGGAGAGAGAGACAGGGAGTGAGGTTGTAGGGTGTAGAGAGAAAGAGAATGGGGTGAGGGTGTAGAGCGAGAGAGAGAGAATGGGGATGAGGGTGTAGAGAGAGAGAGTCTGGTGAGGGTGTATAAAGAGAGACAGAGAATGGGTGAGGGTGTAGAGAAGGAGAGAATGGGGATGAGGGTGTAGAGAGAGAGAATAGGAGTGAGGGTGGAGAGAGAGAGAATGGGGTGTGGATGTAGGGAGAGAGATAATGGGGTAATGATGTAGAGAGAGAGAGAATGAGGGTGAGGCTGTAGGGAGAGAATGGGATTGAGGGTGTAGAGAGAAAGAAAGACTGGGTTGAGAGTGTAGAGAGAAAGCGAGAGAGAGAGAGAAAGAGAATGGGGGTGAGGATGTAGTGAGAGCAAGGATGGGGATAAGGGTGTAAAGAGAGAGAGAATGGGGATGAGGGTGCAGAGAGACAGCGAATGGGGTGAGGGTGTAGAGAGAGAGATGGAGCGTGAAAGAGAGAGGTGGAGAAAGGGAGATGAGGGTGCAGAAAGAGAGAACGAGGGAGAGAGGTGGGAGAAAGGGAATGTGGGTGTAGAGAGAGAGAAAGGAGGCAAGAGTGTAGAGAGAGAAAGGTGGTGAGTGTGTAGAGAGAGAAAGGTGGTGAGTGTGTAAAGAGAGAAAGGAGGTGAGTGTGTGGAGAGAGAAAGGTGGTGAGTGTGAGAGAAGGGTGGTGAGTGTGTGGAGAGAGAAAGGTGGTGAGTGTGTAGAGAGAAAGAGTGTGGTGAGTGTGTAGAGAGAGAAAGGTGGTGAGTGTGTGGAGAGAGAAAGGTGGTGAGTGTGTGGAGAGAGAAAGGTGGTCAGTGTGTGGAGAGAGAAAGGTGGTGAGTGTGTAGAGAGAGAAAGGTGCTCAGTGTGTGGGGAGAGAAAGGTGGTGAGTGTGTAGAGAGAGAAAGGAGGTGAGTGTGTGGAGAGAGAAAGGTGGTGAGTGTGAGAGAAGGGTGGTGAGTGTGTGGAGAGAGAAAGGTGGTGAGTGTGTAGAGAGAGAAAGGTGGTCAGTGTGTGGAGAGAGAAAGGTGGTGAGTGCGTTGAGAGAGAAAGGTGGTGAGTGTGTAGGGAGAGAAAGGTGGTGAGTGTGTAGAGAGAGAAAGGTGGTGAGTGTGTAGAGAGAAAGGTGGTGAGTGTGTAGAGAGAGAAAGGTGGTGAGTGTGTGGAGAGAGAAAGGTGGTGAGTGTGTAGAGGGAGAAAGGTGGTGAGTGTGTGTAGAGAAAGGTGGTGAGTGTGTAGAGAGAGAAAGGAGGCGAGAGTGTAGAGAGAGAAAGGTGGTGAGTGCGTGGAGAGAGAAAGGTGGTGAGTGCGTAGAGAGAGAAAGGTGGTGAGTGTGTAGGGAGAGAAAGGTGGTGAGTGTGTAGAGAGAGAAAGGTGGTGAGTGTGTAGAGAGAGAAAGGTGGTGAGTGTGTGGAGAGAGAAAGGTGGTGAGTGTGTAGAGGGAGAAAGGTGGTGAGTGTGTAGAGAGAGAAAGGTGGTGAGTGTGTAGAGAGAGAAAGGATGCGAGAGTGTAGAGAGAGAAAGGTGGTGAGTGCGTGGAGAGAGAAAGGTGGTGAGTGCGTAGAGAGAAAGGTGGTGAGTGTGTAGTGAGAGAAAGGTGGTGAGTGTGTAGAGAGAGAAAGGTGGTGAGTGTGTAGAGAGAGAAAGGTGGTGAGTGTGTGGAGAGAGAAAGGTGGTGAGTGTGTAGAGAGAGAAAAGTGGTGAGTGTGTGGAGAGAGAAAGGTGGTGAGTATGTAGAGAGAGAAAGGTGGTGAGTGTGTAGAGAGAGAAAGGTGGTGAGTGTGTAGAGAGAGAAAGGTGGTGAGTGTGTAGAGAGAGAAAGGAGGCGAGAGTGTAGAGAGAGAAAGGTGGTGAGTGTGTGGAGAGAGAAAGGTGGTGAGTGCGTAGAGAGAGAAAGGTGGTGAGTGTGTAGGGAGAGAAAGGTGGTGAGTGTGTAGAGAGAGAAAGGTGGTGAGTGTGTAGGGAGAGAAAGGTGGTGAGTGTGTAGAGAGAGAAAGGTGGTGAGTGTGTAGGGAGAGAAAGGTGGTGAGTGTGTAGGGAGAGAAAGGTGGTGAGTGTGTAGAGAGAGAAAGGTGGTGAGTGTGTAGAGAGAGAAAGGTGGTGAGTGTGTAGAGAGAGAAAGGAGGCGAGAGTGTAGAGAGAGAAAGGTGGTGAGTGTGTAGAGAGAGAAAGGAGGCGAGAGTGTAGAGAGAGAAAGGTGGTGAGTGCGTGGAGAGAGAAAGGTGGTGAGTGTGTGGAGAGAGAACGGTCGTGAGTATGTAGAGAGAGAAAGGTGGTGAGTGTGTAGAGAGAAAGGTGGTGAGTGTGTAGAGAGAAAGGTGGTGAGTGTGTAGAGAGAGAAAGGTGGTGAGTGTGTAGAGAGAGAAAGGTGGTGAGTGTGTAGAGAGAGAAAGGTGGTGAGTGTGTAGAGAGAGAAAGGAAGCGAGAGTGTAGAGAGAGAAAGGTGGTGAGTGTGTAGAGAGAGAAAGGTGGTGAGTGCGTAGAGAGAGAAAGGTGGTGAGTGTGTAGGGAGAGAAAGGTGGTGAGTGTGTAGGGAGAGAAAGGTGGTGAGTGTGTAGGGAGAGAAAGGTGGTGAGTGTGTGGAGAGAGAAAGGTGGTGAGTGTGTGGAGAGAGAAAGGTGGTGAGTGTGTAGGGAGAGAAAGGTGGTGAGTGTGTAGAGAGAGAAAGGTGGTGAGTGTGTGGAGAGAGAAAGGTGGTGAGTGTGTAGAGAGAGAAAGGTGGTGAGTGTGTGGAGAGAGAAAGGTGGTGAGTGTGTAGAGAGAGAAAGGTGGTGAGTGTGTAGAGAGAGAAAGGTGGTGAGTGTGTGGAGAGAGAAAGGTGGTGAGTGTGTGGAGAGAGAAAGGTGGTGAGTGCGTAGAGAGAGAAAGGTGGTGAGTGTGTGGAGAGAGAAAGGTGGTGAGTGAATAGAGAGAGAAAGGTGGTGAGTGTGTGGAGAGAGAAAGGTGGTGAGTGCGTAGAGAGAGAAAGGTGGTGAGTGTGTAGAGAGAGATAGGTGGTGAGTGTGTAGAGAGAGAAAGGTGGTGAGTGTGTGGAGAGAGAAAGGTGGTGAGTGTGTAGAGAGAGAAAGGAGGCGAGAGTGTAGAGAGAGAAACGAGGCGAGAGTGTAGAGAAAGAAAGGTGGTGAGTGTGTGGAGAGAGAAAGGAGGCGAGAGTGTAGAGAGAGAAAGGTGGTGAGTGTGTAGAGAGAGAAAGGAGGCGAGAGTGTAGAGAGAGAAAGGTGGTGAGTGTGTAGATAAAGAGAGGGGTGGGGAAAGGGAGTGTGGCTGTAAAGACGGGGGTAGCGAAACAAAGGGCATGAGGGTACAGAGAGAGGATGAGGGGGCAGAAAGAGAGAGTGGTAGAAAGATGGAGAGAAGGGGAAAGAGAGAGAAAGGGAGTGTACATTGTGAACATTCACACAGACAGTCGCACCCATTTTTCTGCATCACTGTAGGAACATGCAGTCAGAGATTGGACGGACAAAAATGACCCTAAAAAGATGTTTCGATGTTTGTGCAATGGGAAAATCCACAGCTCTCCACAAGAAAATCTGTGTAAAAGAAAAAGCTTCAGAGGAACAGTTTTGAACCTCAGACCTCAGAGCAGGGGAAGGAAGGAAAGAGAGAATATTACTAAAACTCCTACCAAAAAGTATTCTGAGATACAGAAAAACAGTGACAAAAGAGCTGTTAAAAAGGCCCATGTTTCGCTGTGTTCTGATCTGTGTTATAATGTTGTTTCCTCATGAAAACAGACCTGGAGTTGTGTTTTGGTTCAGTCACATGTTTAACACACATTTACGCTGAGTTCTTTTCTCAAACTGAACACCACCTTGTGATGTCATGCGGTAATACAGGAGAAGCTGTCTTTTTAAACTCCACGCACCTTGACTAGAATCATTTGGATAATTTCAGTCCCAGAATTGCCAATCTTTACTGAGCTAAAGTTAAAAGGAGCTGTTAACCTGAAAACGACCTCTTTATGACATCGCAAGGGGGATTCTCTGATTTTAAAGTGCCTATTGTTGTATTATTGGATGACTAAATCTGAGAAAAATAAAAACTGGAGAAAAGTTTAAAAAGTAAAAAGACCATGTAAATACTTAGTTCTTAATGTTTATTCGGATTTAAGTTTATTCAGATTTAAACTTAATTCCGAATTAAGTGGGTGGTTTATTGGTTTTTAAATCTGATTTAAATTATTCCTCGATCATGTAAACGTTTATTCCACTTAAAATAATTCCGGTCGTTCAGCGCATGTGAAAGATACCGATGCCTGTTAGCACCGCGGGCCGTCCTCATCCCAAATTCTCATCATGAACTCATAAAACAGCAGCATGTAGCCTGTAAGTGTGAGCCTGGGCCCAGACTCACTGGAGAGTGGAGCCTGGGCCCGGACTCACCGCAGCGTGGAGCCTGGGCCCGGACTCACCACAGCGTGGAGCCTGGACCTGGACTCACCGCAGCGTGGAGCCTGGGCCCGGACTCACCGCAACGTGGAGCCTGGGCCCGGACTCACTGGAGCCTGGGCCCGGACTCACCGCAGCGTGGAGCCTGGACCCGGACTCACAGGAGCCTGGGCCCGGACTCACTGCAGCGTGGAACCTGGGTGGGCTGTTCCGGGCCTCCTGCTCGAGGGCTGCAGCTCGTTCCGAGATGGTGCAAAACATCCAGTTTGGTTCGTTAGATCTTGTTGTGAGTGGTCTGTTCTCCGTGCACTCTGAAAGTGCTTCTCAGGCCGAGGCTCTGAACCACTCCCTGCTCCAATTCATCTGAGCCTGACCTGAACCAGAGCTGCTCCCGCTGGAACACCGGGACCTCTCTGAGCTCTGTCCCCCTCCTGAACAAACTGGGGAATAGTGGTACCGGGGGACAGAGGTACGCACCCCCATGCGTAACGACAAACCGGGATGACAGAAAAGCTGGTAGCTGGTTTCCCGTAGACGTAAATACGTTCATGTCCCTGTCCAACCCTTCTCGACTCCCAGACGTTGAGTGGAATTAAATAAATCCAATGTAACGTGCTTCCATGTAAACCTTTATTCAAAATTAATATTTCCATGTAAAGTCGAAAGAGAATAATTTAATTCTGATCTATTTACCGTACTTTCTGGACTATAAACCGCTACTTTTTTCCCAGGCTTTGAACCATGCGGCTTTTACAAAGGTGCGGCTAAACTGTGGATTTTTCTTCCACCGCTAGGGGCGCTCTAACCGGAATTTCAAAAACAAGATAGATGGAAAATGAATGCAAAGAAGAATACGCTACTTTTTATTTAGCAGATATCACACGCACGACAAATTACTAACTGGTAATATTTTCAAATCCTCACTCCTTCATCATGAAAAGCACATGAAGGAGTTTGTATGATGCAAGTTTGCTGTAGAGCCCTGCACCCGCGGGACCCAACACAAAACAGTGCGGCGTGGGACATATTCTGAAAGCTTATTGCGGGTGCGGGCAGGAGCGGGACTGAAAATTGTGTCCCGCGCAGACCTCTACCGTGCTGCTGCACGTAAGCTCGGCGTCAGTGGTTTCAGTGAAGATGATTAAAGTAACTTGTGGTTTCACTGCACAGGAGAAATGAAGGTCAATTACCGGTTCTTTTCTGTCTTTGACCTCGTTTTAATTAGCACAGTTGCTGCTGTTAAAAGTCACTGTTCGGAAAGAATCTGTTCAGGTACATAAATGTACATTTACAGTACAAAAGTGTTCTGTATATGCAGTAAATATCTCATTTTTCAACATAGATATCAGTGGCTTATAGCCCGGTTGTGGCTTGTATATACTTAAAAAAATAAAAAAATAAATAAAATGGATGCGGCTTATATACCGGTGCGCTCTGTAGTCCAGAAAATATGGTAATTTGGAATTAATTAATTTGTATTTAAAATTCTCATGTAAACGGGGCCAATTACACAGAAATAATGAAAACAAAACCTGTCCCTAATGCAAGCTCTGTCTCTCCCTAATCTGAACGGCAAAACAAAAACAGGCTTCTTATACGGCTTATACGTTTATACTTCTTGGGGCGCCAGTGGCGCCTTAGGCAAGGCACAGGCAAGGCACATCACCCACATTGCCTAGTATGAAAGTGGTGTGTGCGTGAGTGATGGTGGTGGTTGGAGGGGCCGATGGTGCAGATTGGAGCCTCGCTTCCGTCAGTCTGCCCCAGGGCAGCTGTGGCTGCAATAGTAGTTTACCACCACCGGGTCTGGAGTGAATGAATAATGCTCTGTAAAGCGTCTTTGAGTGTCCTGAAAAGCGCTATATAAAACTGATGCATTATTATTATTATTATTATTATTATTATTATTATACATTTAACAAATGAGATAACATCAACATGAGGTAAAACATACTACAGTATGTCTAAACAACCTCCAAACAGAGACGACCCGTCTGGTTCAGCTGGGCATTGAGCAGATCACCCCACAGGACATCACTATTCTAAATGGGAACAGTAGATTACACCATCACATGTGGCAGGAATATAGAAATACTTTAGCAGTTGTTAGTTAACAATTATCTGAACCCATAAAATATATTCTTTATCTTAAACAGACCACAACAGAAAACAAAAAGATTCCCAGCATACCTATGAGGTTAGACTACTTATTCCACTAAAACTCAAGTCAACATAATTAGATTAATTAATTAAGATTTTGGGATAGAGTAAGGGATTACCATTTTTTTAGGTTTAAAATTTAAAATTCCTGGTTTAAAATCCTGACTTTGCACTAGGAAATTCTATAACTGTTACCTAGCAACCATGCTGTAGAACAGGCTAAACCCCCCTAATGTACACAGAAATGATGATATGATAAATATAAATAGAAGAAAATACTTTTATTTTGTTCAAATCATGTTTAAAGTGTCATCAGTATCGAACTCTAAGTCCCTACTCCTGAATTTTTCAACATATTTTTCAACTTTTCTTTGTAAATTGCATCTTGATTTTTGTATATAGTTTGTATAAATGTATATAGTTTGTATAAATGAGCATTCACATATGCACTTTGATTCACTTTGCACACAATAAATATTTACATTGCACTTTTATTGCACACAGCACTTACGAGACAAACAAAACGTTGGAATTAGAATTGGAAATGTGCAATAAATGTGCTGTGTTTTAAATGCGTTGTGTCTCGTGTGGTTGCGTGTCTGTAGGGTAGATATTTTTAAAGGGTATTAAAGGGCATGTGTATGTGTTAATGCATCAGTGCTTTTACTTACCTGTGTTTTGTGTCCAGGTGTCCAGCCAAAAGATTTCTCGGGGAACCAGACACCGTTTAAGACCGATGACCGACAAGAATAACTCTAGTTTTTAATTGGATTTATTCACATTGTACTTTATTAGGTATTTGGTTTTAGGGTTTGCTCTTTCGTATTTGGGTGTTAAATGGTTTATTTGGTCATTTGAGGATTTTAACTTAGTGTTATACAGCTAATGTTAATTTTACATCTCTTGGAGTTTTAATGGGTTTACCCTGCAGAATATACACGCAGTGTTTTACTTTTTTTTTTTGTGGTTCTGCTGCTGGAGAAGACCTGCTGCTTCAAATCCTCCTCCCACTTTTTTACACTGCACTTTAACACTATATTTTCGAGAACTGGAAAATAAAAGTTTAAACGTGGACCATGCTGATCCTTAAATTAAGTCAATCAAAGGCTGAATCCCATTACACCCCTTGGCCCTACCACTTTCCCCTACCCCTCCGTTATGTGTAGGTGTAGGGGTGTCCCAGTTACCGTTATGGCAGAGGGGTAGGGGAACGTGGTAGGGCTGTACACCCCTCCAAACCAAGAGTTTTCAGGGGCACACTCCAAACACAGGGGTATGGGGAATTTCTCAGAATGCCCTGAGAATCACCGGCAAGACCAAAGAGACCAAAGAAGTTTTCGAGTGCGTAATGGTCATTTTCTTCATAAAATGCACACAAAAAAACGCTACTGAAAAACGCTGAGCACGTTATTTGTGACTTGAGTGATCGGTTGATGCATGGAAATAAAGTTGTGAACGAATTGCGAGCGTCCGTGCTGCACAGTTGTTATTTGGATATTGTAACCCAAGTAAGTGAAAGCGATATCATTGGTTTAACCCTTAGAGAAGCACAGGTTGTGTTCTTTCTAATGGTCTGCGTGTTATTCCGCTCGGACAGTAAGTTTACGTAAAAGCTGGTGGAGACTACTGTTGACGTATGTGATCGTTGAAGGGGTGTCCCAATTCGTAGGGGTTTGACTTTCAACCTCTACCCCTTGTTGCTCAGTTTCAAGGGGCAAGGGGTAGAAATTAGAATGAAGAAACAACATTATAACAGGACTTAAAGCTCACAAGAGTCACTTTTGCGGATCTACAGAACCTTTAAATTGCTACTGAAGCGGGCGTCAAGTGAGGACAAAGCAGAGCGTTAAAAAAAATAAAAAAAACGTCGATATCTTCGGTATCACAAATCAATGCCGTCTCATTCAAACTTGTGATTCCACTTTTGTCTCAGAGCTACTCCCCCCTAACTGCCCCAGATTCCCTTTTATCTCATTCCCTTCGAAGCAGACGTTTCAATAACTGCAGCCTGACCAGGAGTTTGCCGGTTCACTCCAGGTTACGACAAAGCCCTGTATAGACTCTACAGTTTTTTTGTTTTTTTTTTCTAATTATTACTTCATTTTACATCCGTTAAAAAGCTCATATGCTGCTATTTTCTGATCTACTATATGTTATAATGTCCTCATCACGACCATACCTGGAGTTGTGTTTTGTTTCATTCGCACATTTTTTACACAAATCCTGCATATTTAGGTCCTTCTAGTCTTTCTTTCACACTAAAAACACTTTGATCTCTGAAACGTGGAAGTGCTGCATTGTGTTTTTAAACTCCATACACCTTCACCGGAATCATTTAAATGATTTCAGCAAAGGAACTGTCCATCTCTACTGAACTAAAGGTAGAAAGTAGCTGTTAACGTGAAAACAACAGAGCATTTTCAGCTTCGGAGGTGTAGACAGACTAATAATAAAGGGTAACTCAAACATGTGTGAATGAAACAAATCTCGTAATATACAGTTTGTTGGAAAAAATTCTGAGAAAAATTTCTGAAAGTAGTGCTGACTTTTAAAACTGAACCATCAACACAGACATTTCCACTTCCAAGATTTCAGATTAAACCTGTTAACACCCGCCTAATTTGGTCTGTGCACAACGGTAACACATACCCAAGTGCCAAAGCTTATTAAAAGAAAATCTTAGACCCCACATGCTTGTGTGATACATCATTTTAAAGCTTAGACCTTCTAGTTTCTGTAGATATGCATATGAAGACTGTGAGTGCAGGCTAACTTACAGTACAGACATTCAAAAAATTTTAAAAATTGAAATTTTTTTGCCTCGGAAAAAAAATACAAAATAATAAAGGCTGTAAAGGGATATTTCATCCTAGACATTGGTGGCTCACTACACTCACTGCTGAACTTGTTGGCAACAACTGTGTAAAATGTCAGACCTCTAGGCCTAAGGGTTTGGTGCTGTGACCCTTTTTGTAAAAATATGTAAATTCGGCACAAGTGTCCAAATATGTACCAGATGTTCCAAACTGTGATAAGATGTAATGTATAATAAATCAATTTTCTTCTGAACTTTACGCATGTTTTCTTAAGATAAAAAACTAAAACAAGCCAAAAAATTTCTCTCCATATGCCTCTGGTGCCTCCACCAGTGTCTGTGCATCAGAGCAGGTCTGCGCCTCTCCAAACACCGATATGTGCTGAGCTCCTGTCTCACTCTCTCACCTCTGCCCCACGTGGGGCCCACCGCCAAAACTGTCTTTTCATAGGCTACTCAGATCTGTCAATCATTTTCTAAAAGAACCAATGACTGAAGAGCTTTTGCCATGCAGCGCTCCCTTGGACATGCGTAACAGGCCGCTAACTGGACGCACTCGTTTTGTTCCGCGAGCTGTGCCCGCCGCACCGAACCTCGGATCCTTTCGTGGATACTTTCGTTTTGTAGCTTAGAGTCTAAAGAAAACAAACATACCCCACAGCGCTAACAGGAGTGAAGGCTTAGCTAGGTGTAAGGATGAAGAGCGACAGACATGTTTTCATGCGTCGCTCATCCATTCAGACAAACACGGTCTTTCTGGATTATTTCTCCACATGGAATTATTTTATGAAAAAAACAACTGGATATTCTTTTTCTGTGGATTGTTACGGACTAACTGAGCACAGCTATTTCTGGACTGGACCCATTTCGGACCGACAGAACCGGCTCAAAGGTAAGAAGTGCGCATTGTTGTTTTGATTATTTTCGGGAATTATAAGTTATGACTCTTTGGCCTCGCTGTGCAGCATAAAATGAATGATATGGTTGCTTTACTGAGGAATTAAGCTTTCAAACGATGTATAGCATGTCAATAGTGGAAAAATAAGTACGGTGAATATCTGGCTTGACTTTTTAATGTTGTGTAATCGCCCGGGGCCGGGCAGGTGGGTGGTAAGAGGTTTAAATCTTTTCTCTCTTTTTTTGTTTTTATGGTTTTACCAAGATAAAGATGCAGTTATTGATTTTATTAGCGTAATAATTAGAAAAGTTTTGGCCTTCGTTAACATGCATGGTTGCTAGGAAACACAATTAACTCATGTCCAACCAAGAAGTAAAATTACAACAAAAAAAATGGCAAGAATCTTTGTAAAAACAACGCTGTTCCCTCCTCAACAAAATACATGGAGTTGTTTCATTGTTTCATTCCCACATGCTTGAATCTCTAAAGCTCAAAATGCATAGTCCCACCTTGTGATGTCACGTAGTGGTAGTTATCAAATGAACAGATAACGTTTACCTTTTGTTCAGTAGAGATTGGCAATTCCAAGGCTGAAATCATCCAGAAGATTCTAATGAAGGTGTGTGCAGTTTAAAAACACAGTGAAGCTCTTACCACATGACATCACAAGGTGGAACAGAGTGTTTGGAGTTTGAGAGAAGAAATCAGCCTAAATCTGCAGAGTTTGTGTGTTAAACATGTGTGTTTGTGATGAGGAAACTACATTAGAATAGATCAGAAAGTAGTGCAATATGGGGCCTATAAACGTTGTATTTCTTCGGTTTCTGCTCATAACGTTCCCTCTTTAAGTTTTCCTCCTGTTCTTTCTGATCTACGTTTCATCTCTCTCCTTCCTGTTCTTTCTGACCTCCTCTTCATCTCTCTCCTCTCTCTTAAATCCCGGGCCTTGTGCGTTCAATGCTTATTTTCAGGCTCGGTCTCGTCTCGTCTCGTCTGTGCCTGTGCTAATGAAGGGGATCTGAGGGGGTTAGGCTGTGATCAGGGAGGGACTGCACAGAGCCGGGCTAATGGGCTGCTATACACTCCACTTTACACTTCAGTGTAAAGTAACAGGCCCGGACAATGACAATTTGAGCTCCAGGTCCTTTGGGAAAAGCAGTAAAGTCAGAGAGTTGGAGTTAATGGTGAAAACAAAATAAAACAAAAATGGTGAAACAGTAGGCTAGTAGTAGTAGTTGTAGTAGTAGTACTAGTAGTAGCTAGGTAGATCCAAGAGCAGCTCTAGCTCTGTAATGGATCCTCTCTAACACTGGAGTGGCTCTGACTCTCTGCTGCGGCTCTTACTAGGGATGGGCATGATTAGTCAATTAATCGATAATTGATCATTAAGAATTTTGTTGATCATGTTCATTTTAATCGACAAACTGAATGTAGGTTGCTGTGTGTAACGTAGCGTGAGGAGACGAGGCTGCGTCTCACAGCACAAACACTGGAGCTGCAGCCCCACAGTCCCACGTCTCGGCTCTGGCTCTTTGGAGATCACTATATCCCTCAGAGTGTGTTTACCTGCACATCAGTATCCTGGGTTATGATTGTTTTATTTCTTCATTTGAGTATCCCGGTTTCACATGTATACGCAACGCTGTATCTCCAATGTGACATACAGACTCACCAGCCTCATCACATCCTCTGTCACAGAAAGAACACTCATATAATCTAGCGAGTCGTGTTCTTGAGTCCAACAGAAAGCATTAAACATATTCTAATCTCACACGGGCTGATGTGGCTCTACAGTGGTGATAGTTTATACTGTATGTTGTAAAGTTGAGTTTATTTATGCAGATTAGTAATAATAATAATAATAATAAAGATGATTATTTTACATTTTAATCTAAAATGTTAATGATTAATCGAAAATTGATCGTCAATTTTCCCAACGATTGATTAAGAAAATTTAATCGAAGGCCGA
This sequence comes from Odontamblyopus lacepedii, assembly GCA_034769755.1. NCBI lineage: Eukaryota > Metazoa > Chordata > Actinopteri > Gobiiformes > Gobiidae > Odontamblyopus > Odontamblyopus lacepedii. The sequence continues at coordinate 9,319,365 of CM068350.1, forward strand.
TCCCAACCCTTACTCTGGAGCGGCTCTTACTCTGGAGCGGCTCTTACTCTGCGGTGGCTCCTCTCTTACTCTGCGGTGGCTCCTCTCTTACTCTGCGGTGGCTCCTCTCTTACTCTGCGGTGGCTCCTCTCTTACTCTGCAGTGGCTCCTCTCTTACTCTGCAGTGGCTCCTCTCTTACTCTGCAGTGGCTCCTCTCTTACTCTGCAGT